>OX463240.1:72292846-72842846 GCA_949820135.1 Sylvilagus floridanus | reverse complement strand
ATTTTCAGATTCCCCTCTGCTGTGGTGATTGTGGGAAAAAAAAATCCAGGACATAGCACTAAAATTTTGTTCATTTGAAAACAAGGGACCAAAATGCTTCTATATTAATTCATAGAGTTAGCCTTGTTGTCCAACTTTTGAGGAATAGATGCACTAGAAATTCTTATCTCACTTTTTTTAGCTGATCTTTTCAAAAAAGATGAATGGAACAAAGTCCACTTTAAAACACTTTCATTGCTGATTGAAAGTAGATTTGGGGCCGGCACTATGACAGAGCAGGTAAAACTGCTGCCTGTGACATTGTTATCCCATATGGGCGACAGTCCTGTCTGCTCCACTTACACTCCAGTTCTCTGCCTGTGGCTTGGGAGAGCAATGGATGATGGCCAAAGTCCTGGGGCTCCTTCCACCCAGCTGGGAGACCCAGAAGAAGCTCTTGGCTCCTGGCTCCAGACTTTGGCCTGGACCAGCTCTAGCCATTGCTGCCAGGTAGGGAGTGAGCCAGCAGTTGGAAGATATCTCTCTCTCTCTCTCTAACTCTTTAAATAAATAAATAAATCTTAAAAAAAGAAAGTAGATTTATCTTAGATGCAAGTGATTGATTTGTTAATGTGCAAACCTTTAAAGTCATGCTTGAAGTTATGTTTAAATCAATCTGAAATTATATTGAGAAAATAACTATTGGTAAAGTTATTTACAGGACTATCTGTTGGACTATTTGCCTTCATCTTATTTGATCTGTTTGGAACATAATGGCATCATTAGCCATTTTCTTCTCTAATATCTCTAATAAATTAAATTATCTGGTACCACTGCCTCATGGATTCCGTTCTGCTTGTCTATGATTCCATTTCCATTTTTGTTGTGTACTTTCCTTTGTTAACCTGGCCTTAATTATTCATATTCCAACTTAGATTCACTCTTGTCTTTTCATTGTACATGCTGTGCGCAATCTTCTAATTTTTTTTACTTTCACTATCACTTGTATGATTCAGAAATCTAAATATTATCCTACCTGAGAATTTATTCCAGATTATCATAACTGTCTTTTCAGATGCCTACCAATAATGCAACGTTGGTATCTGGAAGACACTTTACATACATTTAAGTATGTTTGTATGTAAAATAATTATTTCCATACACCTTTCTCTTCCTATGGTAAATTAGACCAGTTTTGGTTTAGATGCCCAAGTCAATAAACCTGTGATTCATTCTAAAGATTCTTTTCTCAAGTGTATTGGTGAACAAACCCTATGAATTCTTTTACTAGTTCCCACTTGTCATTCCTCATCAGTCTGTCCTCCCTGCTGCTGCCTATTTGAACTTTTCTAAAATACAAGTCTGATCATTGTAATCTCTTACATTTCCTTTCTTTTAAGGGTTCTATACTGAAAGACAATCTTCAAAACAGCTAGAAGAGAGTATTTGGAATATTTTCACTACAAAGAAATGATATTGCTTACCCTAATTTGAACACTACACAGTGTTTACATATAGCAGAACATGACATGGTACTCCATTAGTATGTAAATCTTAATGTGTCACTTTAAAAAGGTTGAAAAAAGAGTTACTTAAAGATCCTAGAAATGTGTGTAATATAAATACCGGGATTATGTTTTAGAGCATATTGTTACCATAGGAATTAAACGAACCCAAAAGAAATATTTAAATCATATTTTAAATAGTTACAATACTGGCCAGTGCCGCAGCTCAATAAGCTAATCCTCCACCTGCAGTGCCAGCACACTGGGTTCTAGTCCCGGTCAGGGCGCCAAATTCTGTCCCAGTTGCCCATCTTCCAGTCCAGCTCTCTGCTGTGACCCAGGAGTGCAGTGGAGGATGGCCCAAGTCCTTGTGTCCTGAACTCGCATGGGAGACCAGGAGAAGCACCTGGCTCCTAGCTTCAGATCAGCGCGGTGTACCAGCCACAGAGCGCCGGCCACAGCAGCCATTGGAAGGTGAACCAATGGTAAAGGAAGACCGTTCTCTCTGTCTCTCTCTCTCACTGTCTACTCTGCCTATCAAAAAAATAGTTACAATACTAAAAACTTGAATCTTTGAGGAAAAGGTTGATATACTGTATCCTAATTGTAAAATTAGTGTAGAATATATGTTTACCTAAAGTAAGAGAAATGTTATGGTGAAGAGGAAATTATACAATGATGACTTACTATAGAACAAATGAGTTGAAGTATCATTTTATTTCTTAGTAATATAAACAACAGATTTTATGCATTCCATAGATACAGTTCCAAGAAGGCAATCATACTTCCCTCCTTCCTCATTCCCTATTTTTCCCTTATTCCTTCCTCTCTTTTATTTTAAATCTACTCTATATTCACAGGCTTAAATCACCACTAATCCTAATAGTCACCAAATAAAAAGCAGGGAGATCACAGTTCCAAAGGAGTGCAAATATGGTCTGAAAATGACAATCATTTCACAAAATGTCCATTTCCTATATAATTTTTGTATTCTATATTAATTGCCACCTGTCAGAGAACACATGTGTTTCTTGTCTTTTTGAGACTGGCTTGATTCACTCAGCACAATGGTTTTTAATTGCATCCATTTTGTTGCAAAAGACAGCATTTCATTCTTTTTTATGGCTGCATAGTATTCCATAGTCTGTGTGTGTGTGTGTGTGTGTGTGTGTATACACACACTATGTTTTCTTTATTCAGTTATCAATTGATGAGCATCTGTATTGATTCTGTAAATATCAGCTAATGTGAGTTGAGCTGCAATAAACATAGTATGCAGATAACTCTTTCACATGTTGATTTCATTTCCTTTGCATAAATTCCCAGCAGTTGGATAGCTGAATCATATGGTAGATTCATTTTTAAGTTTCTGGAAATAAACTTCTAGAGAATCTCCATACTATCTTTCATAACGGTTGTACTAGGTTACATTCCCACCAAAATTGTAATATGGTACATTTTCCCCCACATCCTCTCCAGATTTACTGTGGGTTTTTTTTTTCCATTTTTTTAATGATATCCATTCTAACTGGGCTGAGGTCAAACCTCATTGTAGTTTTTATCTGAATTTCCCTGATGGCTAGCGACCTTAAGCATTTTATCATGTGTCTGTTGGCCATTTGTATTTCATCCTTTGAGAAATGTCCATTTCTTAACTGGAATGTGTGTTTTGTGGTTTTTGAGTTTCTTGAGCTCTTTATAGATCTTGGATATGAGTTCTTTATCAGTTCCATAGCTTCCAAGTATTTTCTCCCATACTCTCAGTTGTCTTCACTTTGTTGAGTGCATCCTTTGCAGTTAAGAAGCATCTTAGCTTCATGTAATTCCATTTGTCTATTTTTGCTTTAATTACCTATGTTTCTGAATCTTTTCCAAAAAGTTTTTGCCTATGTCAATGTTTTATAGAGTTTCCCTAAAATTTTTCTTCAGTAACTTGAAGGTTTCAGGTCATGGATTTGTATCCTTGATCCATTTTGAGTTGGTTTTTGTATAGGTGTAAGGTTGGGGTCATCTGTATGCACACATAGATCCAATTATCACAGCACCAATTGTTGAAGACACTGTCCTTTCTCTGGGCATTGATTCTAGCTCCTTGTCAAAGACTAGTTGGTTATAGAGGTTTAGATTAATTTCTGGAGTTTCTCTTCTGTTCCATTTTTCTACATGTCTATCTTTGTGCTAGTACAGGCTGGTTTTTTTTTTTTTTAGACTTTAATTTATTTATTTGACAGGTAGAGTTATAGACAGTGAGAGAGAGAGACAGAGAGAAATGTCTTCCTTCCATTGGTTCAAATGTCCACCACAGCCAGTGCTGCAATGATCTGAAGCCAGGAGCCAGGTGCTTCTTCCTGGTCTCCCATGTGGGTGCAGGCGCCCAAGTACTTGGGCTATCCTCCACTGCCCTCCGGGGCCACAGCAGAGAGCTGGACTGGAAGAGGAGCAACTGGGACTAGAACCTGGCGCCCATATAGGATACCTGCACCACAGGCAGAGGATTAACCAAGTGAGCCACAGCGCCGGCCTACACGCTGTTTTAATTATAACTGCCCTGTAGTATGACTTGAATTCTGGTATTGTGATTTCTCAGCTTTGTTTTTGTTGTTTAAGATTGCTTCACCTATTCAGGGTTTCTTGTATTTCCTTATGAATTTTTGCATTGTTTCCTATAGATCTGAGAAGAATATTGTTGATATTTTGACTGGGAACATATTAAATCTATAAATTGCTTTTGGAAGTATTGACATTTTGATGATATTAATTCTTCCAATCCATGAACATGGAGGATTTTTCCATTTTTTGCAGTCTTCTTCTATTTCTTTCTTATATGTTTTATAATTTCATTGTAGAGACCTTTCATCTTCTTGGATAATTTAGTCCAAGATATTTAAATTTTTTATACCTAGTTTTTTAAAGGTTTATTTTATTTTTCTGGAAGAGAGAGTTACAGAGAGAGTTAGAGCCAGAGACAGAGAAAAGTCTTCCATCCACTGATTCACTTCCCAAATGATGGCAAAGAACAGAGCTGAGTTTATCCAAAGCCAGGAGCATTGAGGGCTTCTTGCAGGTCTCCCATGTGGGTGCAGGGGCCCAAGTACATGGGCCATCTTATTTGTTGTTTTATTTTTTACAGAAAGATTTTATTTAATAAATATAAATTTCATAGGTACAACTTTTGGATTATAGCAGTTCTTCCCCTGTACTTGCCTTCCCACCTCCAAACCATCCTACTCCCTCTCCCATCCCATTCTTCATTAAGATTCATTTTTAATTATCTTTATTTACTGAAGATTGACTCTATACTAAGTAAAGATTTCAAAAGTTTGCCCCCACACAGACACACAACATATAAAGTACTGTCTGAAGACTAGTTTTAATTCTCACGGGACAACTCATTAAGGGCAGAGGTCCTACATGTTGAGCAAGTGCACAGTGAGTCCTATTAATCTTCTACCGCTTTCTCAGTCCATAGCAGTAAGCTGGATCAGAAGTGGGGCAGTCAGGAATTGGACCTGCGCCCATATTGGATGCTGACTTTGCAGGCCAGGACTTTAACCTGCTGTGCCACAGTGCCAGAGACTGTACCTATTTTGAATGGGACTGATCTTACAAGTATTTTTTCAGCCAATGCATCATTTGTATATACATAGGGTATTGATTTTTACTTTACCAAACTATCTTATGAGTTCCTGTAGTCTCTCACTGGATACATATGCATTTGTTTATTGTCATCTGCAAATAATGATAATTTAAAATCCTCATTTTCAATTTGGATCCCTTTGATTTCTTTCTCTTGCCTAAGGGCTCTGGCTGAAACTTTCAGAACTATATTGAATAGTAGTGATGAAAGTGAGCATCCTTGTCTAGTTCTGGTATTAGTGGAAATTCTTCCAACTTTTCCCCATTCAATAAGATGCTATCTGTGGGTTTGTCATAATGTTGTGACTATGTTTAGGAATGTTTTTTCTTTATCAAATTTTCTTAAGGTTTTTATCATGAAATGATGTTGTACTTTATCAAATGCTTTCTCCGCATCTATTGAGATAATCATATGGAATTCATTCTTCAAATTGTTAATGTGATGTATCACATTTATTGATTTGCATATCTTGAGCTATCCCTGCATACCAGGGATAAGTCCCACTTGGTCAGGGGTGGGTGACCTTTCTGATGTGATGCTCTATTCAATCAGCTAGTATTCTGTTGATTTTTACACTTAAATTCCTTGTATCTTTTTCTAGTTTTGGAATTTAGGTAATGCTGGCTTCATAAAAGGAGTTTGGGAGGATTATATCCCTTTAAGTTGTTTTGAATAGCTTGGGAAGAATCAGAATTATTTGTTCCTTAAATGTCTGGTAGAATTCATCAGTGAAGCCATGCACTCCTGGGCTTTTCTTTGTTGGGAGAGTCTTTATCACTGATTAAATTTCTTTCTTGGCTATTGATCTACTTAGGTTTTCTGTGTCTTCACGACTCAATTTTGGTAGATTGTATGTGTCCAGAAGTCTATCCATTTCTTGCAGATTTTCTAATTTGTTGGTATATAGCTGTTGTAGTAATTCTTCATGATGGTTTTATCTGTGATATCTGTTCTAACATCTCATTTTTCCATCTTGATTTATTAATTTTGGTCTTTTCTCTTTTTCTGTTTAGTTGGACCAATGGTGTATCAATTTGTTTACTTTTTCAAAAAACCAGTGGTTATTTTCATTGATATTCTTTTTTAAAGGTTTTTTCTGTTTATTTGAGTGTTAGAGTTACAGACAGAAAAGGAAAGAGAGAGAGAAAGGTCTTGCATTTGCAGGTTCACACTCCAAATGGCTATAATGGCCAGAGCTGTACCTATCCAAAGCCAGGGGCCAGGAGCTTCCTCCAGTACTCTCAAGCAGGTGCAGGAGCCCAGGCACTTTGACCATCTTCTACTACAAGCAGAGAGCTGAGTCAGAAGAGGAATAGCTGAGACATGAACCATGTGAGAGGCTGGTGATGCAGGTTGAAGCTCAGCCCACCATGCCACAGTGCTCACCCCTTTATTGACTTTTTATATTTTTGGTTTCAATTTGTTTATTTCTCTCTAATTTTAATTATTTCTTTCATGGTATTAAGTTTGGGTTTGGCTTTTTGTTTGTTTTTCTATGTCTGCGATGCTTTTTTAGATCATTTACTTGATGCCTTTCCAATTTCTTGATGTAAGCATTAATTGCTATAAATATTCTTCTTAACACTGCATTAGCTGCATCTCCTAAATTTTGATATGTTGTATTGTCATCATTTTTTGTTTCTAGGGTTTTTTTTTATTTCCCATTTGACTTCATCTATGACCCACTATTTATTCAAGAACACATTGTTCAGTCTCCATATGTTTATATATTTCTAGAGATTCTTAAGTTGTTAATTCCAATTTCATTCCATTGTTGTCTGAAAATATACATGCTATGATTCCAATTTATTTTTTAGTTTGTTGAGACTTATTTTGTCTTAACATGTGGTCTATCATAACAAAGTTCCATGCAGTATGCAAAGAACATGTATTCTGGAGTTGTGTAATGAAATGTTTTATAGATATCAATTAGGTTCATTTGGTCCATAGTGTAGATTAGCTCTGTTGCTTTTTTGTTGATTTTCTGTCTAGTTCATCTGTTCATTGATGAAGGTGGGGTGTTGAAGTCTCCCATTATTATTATATTGGAGTCTATGTCTCCCTTTAAATATGTTAACATTTATTTTAAATAACCAGGCTCCATGGCATTGGGTGCATAAACATTTATTATAGTCACATTATCCTGTAGAATTCATCCATTAATAGCTACATAATGCATTTCTTTGTCTCTAATAATAGTTTTTGTGTTGAAGTCTATTTTTGTTTGATATTAGGATGGCTACACTTGCTCATTTTTACTTTCAATTACCATGGGCTATGTTTTCCATGTTTTTACTTTTTGTTGTGTGCATCGTTGTTGGTGACATGTGTTTCTTGTAGGCAGCAAACAAATGGGTCTTGTTTTTTAGTCCATCCATCCAGCCTGCATTTTTTAATTGGAGTATTTAGGCCATTTACATTCAATTTCATTATTGACAAATAATGATGTGGTCCTGCCATTTTTCCATAAATATTTCTGTTGTTTGCTTTGGATTTCCTTTGTACTTTACTAGGAGGTTTCCTGCCTTCTGTTTCTGTGTGTAGCACATCTAAGTATCATTTATAAAGCTGAATGTGTGGTGAAAAATTCTTTCAATTTCTGTTTGTCTTTGAAGGTCTTTATTTCACCTTCATTAATAAATGAGAGTTTTCCTGGGAAAGTTTAATTTAATATTTAGTTTAGTTTAATATTTTTTTCTTTTGGAACTTGTACTGTGTCTCTCCATTCTCTCTTACTTAGCCCATATGGTTTCTGATGAGAAAGCAGCTGGGGATCCTCTGAAGATAAACTAGCATTTCACTTATGCACATTTTAGAATCTTTTCTTCATGTTTTACTGTTGAAATTTTGACTAAAATATGTGGTGGTGAAGATCTTTTATGACTATGCCTATTAAGTGTATGATATGCTTCCATCCTTTCAAACTTTTGTTCTGTGTATTTGTTGTGTATGCTTGGGTGTCCCAATCTTTCTCCAAATTAAGGAAGATTTCTTCTGCTTTTCCCTGACTAGGCCATCTAATCCATCCTCTCATTCCATGTTTAACCATCTTGGATTCTATCTATTTAATTTTATTTACTTTTTTCATTACTCCTTTGTTATGATTTTTGGCTATTTATATACCTTTCCTTTATAATCTCTCCCTTCTCTTGAGAGGTAGCAGTGAAGAGAATGGTGAAAGAAAAATACTCCAGTCTCTTCTTATCTTTCTTTGTCCTGTTTTTTTACCACTATTATTTTGTAATGATTTTTATCCAAAAATAATTGGAATTGATTTTTTTTGCATTCATGTAGAAATGATTAATATTGGTGAGGAAAAAGCTGGTCAATAAATACTTTCTCAAAACTTGTTACATGTTTTCTGAAGTTACATGGAGCATTTTGCTTTAAACTACATGGACACCAATCAATGGTCATGTTACTATCACTTTATGATTGTGGTGAAATGAGCTTTTAGATGTTCCTGGTCTGTGTTGAGTGGATTGCATACAAAGGCAGCAGTAATCATTTTCTCTTCGGAACAAAATTAAAACATTTTAACTGAGAGTATGAAGTATTTAAGTATATATAAGAAAAATAAAGATTATGAAACGCTCTTCACATGAAATGGAAACTCTACCTCAACTTTGCAGTCTAAACATAAATTCAGCAGATTGATCCTCCTACTCCACAGCTGAATCACTCTGAGGATGTGCAATTTAATGAGTTATGTGTCTTGATCTCTTTTATACAGGAAAGCCCCCAAGCTTTGAGACATGCTATGTCTCGAAGTCTCCATCTGTATAGGCATTTCATTTTTTGAGAATGGTCACCTTATTAATGAAACCTGTCCCTTACCAAACTCAGTGGAATGTTGTGATGATGAATTAATATGTATGAAATGAATGGTACCCCTGAAAATAATGTATCATGTAAATATATTTTACTATTCTTATGTACTTAGTTCAATATTACTCTCAATTACTTGACATTTTATGATATACATATCATATATGTATATAGCCTATCCAGAATAATAAAAAAGAATATAATTTCTCACCAAATATGTACATATTATTGGAATGAATGTTATACAAAAAATTATTTTCTACTTTGTTCATTCAAAAGAGCCAGCAAAAAGTTGATTTTCATGAATGATCTTTGAATATAGTTCTATTGTTTTTTAAAATTATGCAAAGTAGGTAAACGAAATAATAGACCAATTAGACATTTCTATGATTGAAGTGAAGCCATGCTTTTGTAATTTTTTTTAACATGGGCTATTGTTCTGCTCTTGATTTTTTGATTATCACGTTATCTAGTCTATAGAGTACAGATTTGCTAGCATTAGTTTTAGACAGTGTTATTTATTCATGTCCAGAAAACCTTTCATCTAATGTAAAGTCCATTTCTGCCCTTTGCTATTGTTGGTGAAAGTCGTGCTAAGTGAAATAAGCCAGTCCCTGGACGGCAAATACCACAGCTTGTCATATATTTGTGGAAGCTAGAAAGTTGAATCGAGGTCACTAGAAACTAGGAAGAGTATAGAATAGGGGGAATAGAGAGAGGCAGGATAATGGGTACCAAAGTACAGTGTGAATGGGGCAGTTCTAGTGTTTTATAGCATGGTAGAGTGACTACAGTCTACAGCAATTATTTACACATTTCAAAATAGCTTAAGGAGAAGAGTTTGAACATTCCTAATATATACAAATAATAATGTATGAATAAATTCCCCTGTGTTGCTCATGATACAATGTATAAATACATGAAGTTACAGAACTGAACCCCAAAACAGTGTCTTGAATGCAACTGCTAGATACCATAAGGTACCATTAACCTAGCCATCCTCCTTTGGCATAACCACTGAATTGAGAGAGTAGTATAGCTGGCCCTATAAGATTTTAGTCATCAGATTATGAAGTCATTTGATTCTGCAATGGATGACACACTCGTGGGCAGTATTGTCTCCAGGACTTCTGATTGGAGGGATTTAAAGTCTGGGCAGCGGAATTGTAGTTCTGGGACAGATGACAGCTGTCACCTACAAGGAGCCACCAACCTGACTGAAGCCCACTTGGCTCTCATAGCAGCAAAGCATGGTGTTCATGCTTCCTGGGCTGGACTGCTGGCTTTCCACTTGGCCATGCCCTAAGATATATATTGTCTTGTTCATTATCTCTACTTCTTTTGTGAAGCAACCAGAGCACCAGAGCAGGAGTGTGTAAGCCTTGGTGCCTGACACCAGAGGCCCGTGGCTCCTTTGGGATTTCACCAATCCAACTCTCCTTTCCTCATAGCCCTTTTATAAACTCTGAAACACCCTCATTGAACAAACTGATAGTTTCTTGAGAGACCCAGAGATCTACTACCTTCTCATCTGTCCACAGATTAAATATCTCTTTCCTTCACCTTAAAACCTCATCCTCGTTATTTTGATTTGGCACTGGGGACAGTTACTGAGCTTGCTTGAACATTTTTAATACTGGATCCCACTTATAAGTATAACCTTATATGTCAATTAAAAATAAAGATAGTTTTAAAATATCTCCCAGGCAGAGAATAAATTTCTTGTCAACAATTAAGCTTCCTTTTATTACCACTCTTCTCAACCTCTGATCTCACTATTTAGTGACAGTCTATTCATTTAAAATTCCCAGTTTCCTTGTTTTTTAAAAGGCTTATTTATTTATTTTAAAGGCAGAGTTACATAAAGAGAGGGAGAGGAAGAGAGTGAGGCAGATCTTCCATCTGCTGATTCATCCCCCAAATGGTTACAAGGACCAGGGCTAGGCCAGGCCAAAGCCAGGAACCTAGAACTCTTTTTGGGTCTCCTTCATGGATGGCAGGGGCCCAGGTATTTGGATCATCTTCCACTGCTCTCCGAGGAACATTAACAGAGAGCTGAATCTGAAGTAGAGCAGCCAGGACTCAAACCAGCCCACATAAGGGATGCTGGTATACAAGGCGGTTGTTTGCATGACACTGGCCCACATTTCCAATTTCTACTTCCATAAAGACTTTTCTGATTCCTTTAATCAGAAGTAAACTGAGGCAGACATTGGGTCTAATGGTTAAGATGTCTGTGTCCCAGTATCTGATACCCACATGTTTAATAGCTGCCTCTGGCTCCAGCTAATACAGATCCTAGGAGGCAACAGTGATGGCTCAGAGAGTTAGGCTTCTGCCATCGCATGGGAGAGGAGGATTGTATTCCATCTCTTGGCTTTGGCCTGGATCAATCCCAGCTATTGTGGGCTTGGGGAGTGAGTGAGTGGATGGAATTGCCCATCCCCCCACCATTTCTCTCTCACCCTCTGCCTCTCAAATAAACAAATAAATACTTCATGAACTTAAGCACTGTGTATGTATTTCTTTCAGACTTCTGTGTATAGTTTTATTAGTAGATTTATTTGCAAGCTCCTTAAAGTCAGAGACAAGACTTTATTTCTTTTTATTTTGACTTCTTTTAATATCTTAAATCTACTTGTGACTTCCTGCCTCATAATAATCAAATGAGTGTTAATTATCTATATGATATTAGTCCTTAAAAGTAGGTTAGACATTTTGAAGAGAAACTTATCTATACTGCAACAAAACAAAGGAATTTCAAGAAAAATTGGTAACAAATTAGGTATAGAAGGATCATACCTCAACATAAGAAAGATTAAATGTGGCAAACCCAAAGGAAATATCATATTGAAAGGGGAAATCTGGAACTAGACAAGGATGTCCACTTTTATGGAAGTCATTCAGTATTTTTACATTTTGAAGTACTGCCCTAGTGAAATTTGCAACATTGGTCAAACAGATCCAGAGTGTAGGTGACTAGGTGGCAAAACAAGACAGATAACATTAATGGTATAAATGGTATGACTGACTTGAAGTGAGTATTTTGTTTGTGGTGAAAATATTTTGGGTATCTTAATGACTTCTACATAATCTATTTCAAAGTTTTATAAGTCACAAGATGGTTCTGGATGTCAAATACCCAGTAAAAGCATATAACTTACTTTTTATAGTTGGTATTTTTAAATTGTTATAGATTTAGCTTGCTTCTTTAAAATTGTCTACTTATTTTATTAAATTAATATGAAAATATTGAAGGCATATAGTTGTTAGAGTTAGAAGATAAATACATTCAATAAATATACCTAAAATACTTTTATTCCATAAAATACCCTAGCAGAAACTGGCGCTGCTCATCTATTTTTATTCTGAAGGCATTTTGTAGCAGAAGCACACACTGACTGTTTACCATCAGAGTATTTCAATCTATTTCCTTAAAATTTTTTAAAATGACATAGATGATGGCATTGTTTTAATTTTTTTTACATAATATTAGTAGCAATTCTCTCTGAAATTTTGGACATTTGTACTTTTAATGTAATCTTTAATATAGGAATATATAATAATTATATATATTTCTTTCTCTACCAAAGTTACAATTTCTATGAAATTTTTGTGATGTACATATCCTCTCATTTTTTTTGACAGGCAGAGTTAGACAGTGAGAGAGAGAGACAAAGGTCTTCCTTTTTCCGTTGGTTCACCCCACAATGGCCGCTGCGGCCAGCACGCCACAGCAGGCGCGCCACGCCAATCCGAAGGCAGGAGCCAGGTGCTTCTCCTGGTCTCCCATTCAGGTGCAGGGCCCAAGGACCTGAGCCATCCTCCACTGCACTCCCGGGCCGCAGCAGAGAGCTGGAATGAAAGAGGAGCAACCAGGACAGAATCCAGCGCCCCAACTGGGACTAGAACCCGGTGTACTGGAGCCACAGGCAGAGGATTAGCCTAGTGAGCCGTGGTGCCTGCCATATATCCTGTCATTTTTAAGTAATATGGTGATGCATACATTAAGATTAACTGAAATATAATTTCAACTCTTCATAATACCATTCCAGTGAATATAATTGAGTAACTTTAATCCTTTAAAAGATTTGACAGGGACCTGTATTGTGGTGAAGCAATCTGCTGTGAAGCAGATTAAGCTACCACCTGCACCACTAACATTTGATACAAGCTCTGGTTCAACTCCCAGCTGCTTCACCTGTGATGCAACTCTCTGCTAATGTACCTAAGAAAGCAGCAAAAGGTGTTCCAAGTGCTTGTGCCCCTGCCACTAATGTGGGAGACATAGATAGAGTTCTAGGATTCTAGCTTCAGCCTAGCCTATCCCATACCATTGCAGTCATTTGAGGAGTGAATCCGCAGATGGAAAATCTATGTGTGTGTGTGTGTGTGTGTGTGTGTTTCTGTAACTCAGCCTACAGAAGAAATATTAAAGCATGCCTATAGTATATTATGAGTTGGATATTTTTCATTTAAATATTATTTGTTTTTGGAAATAATTTTGAGCAGTTTTGTTTCTCCTCAGAAATAGCTTATAAAAGTATATTGTTTTTCTCTTTGGCTCAGACATTGGAAAAAAATCAAGGAGCTGGCATTGTGGCATATTGAGTAAAGCTGCCACCTGTGATGCCGGCATCACATATGAGCACCAGCTTCTCAAATGGCTGCCAGTTCAAGACCATGCTGCTCCACTTTTTTATTTGCATACATTTCATAAATAGAACTATAGAGTGTACCTGCCCTCCCACACACACTCCCACCTCCTTCTTTTCCCTCTCCTGTTCCCAGTCTTGGTTTTTACAAAGATCTATTTTCATTTAGCTTTATACACAGAAAATTAAATCTATTCTAGGCAAAGAGTTCAGCACTTTATATGAGTGAGAAAAAGAAAAAGAGAGAAATAAGAAAATTAAAACAAACACAAACAAAGCATAAAAAAAACATAAAAAATAACCAAGCACAAAAACTGTTACTCAACAGTCCATAGAAGGGCTCTCACAGTCATTGGATCTCGATGGTAATTTTGCTTTTTTTTTGGGGAGGGGGGATACTTAATTATCTTTCAAGAGAAACCCAAGAATGATACATCTTTTGTGAGCTTTTAGAAATAATTATAATTTGTGTGACATAAGAATATCCTCCACTTACTACCCTAAAATGAAGTGATTCTTTTAGAATAAGTTTTACTATTAAGTCTCTAAGCTATACAGCTCTTTGACAACAGAGGTCCTGCATGGGAAATTAGCTCACAGTGACTCCTATTGTTTATTTTACAATGAACACTCTTATGTATGGCATCAGTGATAACCCTAGGCTCTAGACAAGAACTGCGAAGGCTGTGGAAGCAGTTTGGATCCACAAACTACTTCAGTATTTTGATGAAGCTACAGGCAAAGTGGAATCTCCTTTCAGAGGAAAGTATATCCTTCTTTGGTGGCCACTTCTTTCCACTGGGATCTTGCCAACAGAGGTCCTTCATGTAGAAAATTTTTTGCTACAGTTGTCTTGGCTTTCCATGCCTGAAATTCTCCCCTGGGTTTTTCATCCAAGCTAGAATGCCTTAAGGATTGATTCTGAGATAAGAGTGCTACTTAAGGGGATTGTCATACATGAGTCTGCTGTATGGACTGGACAGCTTCCCATGTTGGAGCATTTGCTCCTTTTTAATTCTGTCTATTATTATTGGAACTCATAGAAGAGTTTGGCAAAGTAGCAGGATATAAAATCAGTGCACAAAAATCAACAGCCTTTGTATACACAGGCAATGCCACAGATGAGAAAGAACTTCTAAGATCAATCCCATTCACAATTGCCACAAAAAAAAAATCAAATAACTTGGAATAAACTTAACCAAGGATGTTAAAGATCTCTACGATGAGAATTACAAAATCTTAAAGAAAGAAATAGAAGAAGATACAAAAAAATGGAAAAATTTTCCATGCTCATGGATTGGAAGAATCAATATCATCAAAATGTCCATTCTCCCAAAAGCAACTTATAGATTCGATGCGATACCAATCAAAATACCAAAGAAATTCTTCTCAGATCTAGAAAAGATGATGCTGAAATTCATATGGAGACAAAGGAGACCTCAAATAGCTAAGGCAATCTTGTACAACAAAAACAAAGCCGGAGGCATCACGATACCAGATTTCAGGACATACTACATGGCAGTTGTAATCAAAACAGCATGGTACTGGTACAGAAACAGATGGATAGACCAATGGAACAGAATAGAAACACCAGAAATCAATCCAAACATCTACAGCCAACTTATATTTGATCAAGGATCTAAAACCAATTCCTGGAGCAAAGGGAGTCTATTCAATAAATGGTGCTGAGAAAACTGGATTTCCATGTGCAGAAGTATGAAGCAAGACTCCTACCTGACACCTTACACAAAAATCCACTCAGCATGGATTAAAGATCTAAATCTATGACCCAACACCATCAAACTATTAGAAAACATTGGAGAAATCCTGCAAGATATTGGTACTGGCAAAGACTTCTTGGAAAAGACCCCAGAAGCACAGGCAGTCAAAGCCAAAATTAACAATTGAGATTGCATCAGATTGAGAAGTTTCTGTACTGCAAAAGAAGCAGTTAGGAAAGTGAAGAGGCAACTGACAGAATGAGAAAAATATTAACAAACTAATCAACAGATAAATGATTAATAATCAGAATCTACAAAGAGATCAAGAAACTGCACAACAACAAAGTAAACAACCCACTTAAGAGATGGGCCGAGGAACTCAATAGGTATTTTTCTTTTCTTTTTTTTGGACAGACAGAGTGGACAGTGAGAGAGAGAGAGAGACAGAGAGAAAGGTCTTCCTTTGCCGTTGGTTCACCCTCTAAAGGCCACCGCAGCCAACGTCCTGCGGCTGGCGCACAGCACTTATCCGAAGGCAGGAGCCAGGTGCTTCTCCTGGTCTTCCATGGGGTGCAGGGCCCAAGGACTTGGGCCATCCTCCACTGCACTCCCTGGCCACAGTAGAGAGCTGGCCTAGAAGAGGGACAACCAGGACAGAATCCAGAACCCTGACTGGAGCTAGAACCTGGTGTGCCGGCGCCGCAGGTGGAGGATTAGCCTATTGAGCCACGGCGCCAGCCTCAATAGAAATTTTTCAAAAGAGGAAATCCAAATAGCCAACAGACACATGAAAAAATGTTTAGGATCACTAGCAATCAGGGAAATGCAAATCAAAACCACAGTAAGGTTTCACCTCACTCCGGTTAGAATGGCTTTCATACAGAAATCTACCAACAACAGATGCTGGAGAGGATGTGGGGAAAAAGGGACACTAACGCACTGTTGGTGGGAATGCAAACTCGTTAAGCCACTATGGAAGTCAGTCTGGAGATTCCTCAGAAACCTGAATATAACCCTACCATACAACCCAGCCATCCCACTCCTTGGAATTTACCCAAAGGAAATTAAATTGGCAAATAAAAAAGCTGCCTGCACCTTAATATTTACTGCAGCTCAATTCACAATAGCTAAGACCTGGAATCAACCTAAATGCCCATCAACAGTGGACTGGTTAAAGAAATTATGGGATATGTACTCTATAGAATACTATACAGCAGTAAAAAAAAAAAAAAAAAAAAAAAACCCTTGAAATCCGGTCATTTGCAACAAGATGGAGGAATCTGGAAAACATCATGCTGAGTGAATGAAGCCAGTCCCAAAGGGACAACTATCATTATGTTGTCCCTGACTGAAGACAACTAACCAAGCACCAAAAGGAAACCTGTTGAAGTGAAAGGACACTAGGAGAAACAGTGATTGATCAGCCCTTGTCCTGACTGTTGATGAACAACTTAATATGTTATGCCTTTTATTATTATTTTTTTGTTCTACTTAATACTATTGGATGAACTCTTTAATTAACACACAATTATTCTTAGGTGTTGAAATTTAACTGAAAAGTGATCACTGTTAAATATAAGAGTGGGAATAAGAGAGGGAAGAGATGTACAATTTGGGACATACTCAATCTGACTTGCCCCAAATGGTGGAGTTAGAACTGTGCCACAGGATTCCAAATCAATCCCATCAAGGTGGCATGTACCAATGCCATCTCACTAGTCAAAGTGATCAGTTTCAGTTCACAGTTGATCATAATGATAGGATTAAGAGTCAAAGGGATCACATAAACAAGACTAGTGTCTGCTAATAATAACTGATGGAATTAAGAAGGAGAAACATTCCAACACGGGAAGCGGGATACACAGCAGACTCATAGAATGGCAGATGTCCTAAACAAGCACTCTGGCCTCAGAATCAGCCCTTAAGGCATGCGGATCCGGCTGAAGAATCCATGAGAGTGTTTTAGGCATGGAAAGCCCAGACACTCTGGCAAAAAACAAAACAAAAAAACAAAACAAAACAAAACAAAACAAAAAAACAAAAAAAGTCCACTTTGACTATGACCTTGTCTAAATAAGATCGGAGATGGCAAACTCAAAAGGTTTCCATAGCCTTGGCAATTCATGACAAGAGCCTAGGGTGATTACTGAGGCCATAAACAAGAGTGTCAATTGTTAAGTCAACAAGAGGAGTCACTGTGCATTTACTCCCCATGTAGGATCTCTGTCCTTAATGTGTTGTACAATGTGAATTAATGCTATAACTAGTACTCAAACAATACATTATACTTTGTGTTTCTGTGTGGTTACAAACTATTGCAATCTTTACTTAATATATACTAAATTGATATTTATATATAAAGAATATTGAAAATGAATCTGGATGTGAATGGAATGGGAGAGGGAGCAGGAGATGGGAGGGTTGCGGGTGGGATGGATGTTATTGTGGGAAAAAAGCCACTGTGATCCAAAAAGTGTAGTTTGGAAAATTTATTTATTAAATAAAAGTTAAAAAAAAGAAAAAAGTAAAGAGCTCAACATATAATATGAAGAAGAGAAAAAATTAAATTAAAAATAAAAAATAAAAATAAAAAACTTTCCTCCACACTCAGGACAAGGTCTGTTCAAGTCATTGCTTCTCAAAGTGTCATTTTCACTTCTACAACTTTCGTTTTTAATACACTATTAGTTGTCAAAGATTAAGGATAACATATAGTATTTTTCCCCTTTGGACTGGCTTATTTCATTAAGTCTGAAGTTTTCAGATTGATCCATTTTGTTGCAAATGACCAGATTTCATTTTTACTACTGTGTAGTATTCCATAGAGTACATATCCCATAATTTTTTTATCCAGTCTACTGTTGATGGGCTTAGGTTGATTCCATGTCTTAGCTATTTGAGCTGCAATAAACATGAAGGTGCAGATATCATTTTTGTTTACTTTCATTTACCTTGGGTAAAGTCCCAGGAGTGGGATATCTGGGTCATATTTTAGATCTATATTCAGATTTTTGAGATATATCAGTACTGCCTTCCATAGTGGCTTTACCAGTTTACATTCCCACCACAGTAGATTAGGGCACCTTTTTCCTCACATCCTAGCCAGCCTTTGTTGTTGGTTGATTTCTGTATGAAAGCCATTCTATCCAGGGTGAGCTGAAATCTCATTGTGGTTTTGATTTGCATTTCCCTGATTGCTAGTGATATGAACATATTTTCATGTGTCTGTTGGGCATTTGGATTTCCTCTTTTGAAAAATATTTGTTAAGTCCTTTGCTCATCTCTTAATTGGGTTGTTTATTTTGTTGTTGTGGAGGTCTCGATCTCTTTGTAGATTCTGGCAATTAATCCTTTATCAGTCACATAGTTTGAAAATAATTTCTCCCATTCTATCAGTTGCTTCTTCACCTTCCTGTTTCTTTTGCCATTCAGAAGTTTATCAGTCTGAAGTAATCCCACTTGTTAATTTTGGCTTTGACTGCCTGTGCCTCTAGGTTTTTTTTCCAAAAAGTCTTTGCCAGTGCCAATGTCTTGCAGGGTTTCCTCAATGTTCTCAAACTTTGATGATGTCAGGTTGTAGATTTAGATCTTTAATCCATGTTGAGTGTTTTTTCTGTGTAAGGTGTAAGGTAGTGGTCTTGCTTCATACTTCTGCACGTGGAAATCCAGTTTTCCCAGGACCATTTGTTGAATAGACTTTCCTTGCTCTAGGGATTGGTGTTAGCTCCTTGAACAAATATAAGTTGAATTTAGATGTTTGGATTGATTTATCGTGTTTCTATTCTGTTTTATTGGTCTATTCATCTATTTTTATACCATTACCAGACCTTTTTAATATAACTGCCTTATAGTATGTCTTGAAATCTGGTGATGCCTCTGGCTTTATTTTTGTTGTATAACATTGCTTTAGCTACTCAGGTCTCCTTTGCCTTCATGTGAATTTCAGCATCATTTTTTTATATCTGAGAAGAATGTCTTTAATATTTTGATTGGTATCACATTGAATCTATAAATTGCTTTCTGTAGAATGGACATTTTGATGATATTGATTCTTCTAATCCATGAAAATGGAAGATATTTCCATTTGTGAATTTTGTTATATTTCAGTCTTTAAGGTTTTCTAATTGTCATTGTAGAGATTTTTGGCATCCTTGTTTAAATTTATTCTCAGGTATTTGATTATTTTCATAGCTACGTGAGTGGGATTGATCTTAGAAGTTCTTTCTCAGCCATGGCATTGTCTGTGTATACACAGGCTGTTGATTTTTGTGTGTTGACTTTATATCCTGCTACTTTACTAAACGCTTTTATGAGTTCCTTTGTCTCTTAGTAGATTCTTTTGGATCCCCTGTATATAGAATCATGTCATCTGCAAAATAGTGAAAGATTGCCTTCCCCCTTCCCAATTTGTATCCCTTTGATTTGTTTTTCTTGCATAATTGCTCTAGCTAAAACTTCCAGGCCTATATTAAGTAGCAATGGTGAGAAAGGGGATCCCTGTCTGGTACTGGATCTCAGTGGAAATGCTTCCAACTTTTCCCCATTCAATGTGATGCTGGCCGTGGGTTTGTCATAAATTGCCTTAGTTGTGTTGAGAAATGTTCCTTCTATAGCCAATTTGCTTAGAGTTTTCATCATGGAAGGGTGCTGTATTTTGTCAAATGATTTCTCTGCAATTATTGATATAATCATATGGTTTGGTTTTTTATTCTTCAGTTTGTTAATGTGATGCATCACATTGTTTGATTTATAAATTTTGAACCATCCCTGCATACCTAGGACATATCCCACTTGGTCTGGGTGAATGATCTTTCTGAAGTGTTGTTGGATTCGATTGGCTAGAATTTTGTTGAAGATTTTTGCATCTATGTTCATCAGGGAAATTGGTCTGTACTTCTCTTTCTCTGTTGCAATCTTTCCTGGGTTTAGGAATAAGGTGATGCTGTCTTCATAGAAAGAATTTGGGAGAATTCAATTCCCTTCAAATGTTTTGAATAACTTGCAAAGAATTGGAGTTAATCTTTATTTTATTTTTTTGACATGCAGAGTGGACAGTGAGAGAGAGAGAGACAGACAGAGAGAAAGGTCCTCCTTTGCTGTTGGGTTACCCTCCAATGGCCGCCACAGCCGGCATGCTGCGGCCGGCACACCATGCTGATCTGATGGCAGGAGCCAGGTGCTTATCCTGGTCTCCCAGGGGTGTGGAGCCTAAGCACTTGGGCCATCCTCCACTGCACTCCCTGGCCACAGCAGAGAGCTGGCCTGGAAGATGGGCAACTGGGACAGAATCCGGTGCCCCGACTAGTACTAGAACCCGGTGTGCTGGTGCCACAAGGTGGAGGATTAGCCTAGTGAGCCGCAGCGCTGGCCAGAGTTAATCTTTCTTTATATGTTTAGTAGAATTCAGCAGTGAAGCCATCCTGTCTTGTGCTTTTCTTGTTGGAAGGGTCTTTATTACTGATTCAATTTCTGTCTTGGCTATGGGTTTGTTTAGGTTTTCTATGTCTTCATGGTTCAATTTAGGTAGATTGTATATGTTCAAGGATTCTATTCATTTCTTCTAGGTTTTCTGTGTTTTGCATACAGCTCCTTGTAGTAATTTCTGATGATTCTATTTATTTCTGTAGTGTTTGTTGTTGTATTTCCTTTCTCATATCTAATTTTATTGATTTGGATTTCTCTTTTTTTGGTTAGTTGGACTAATGGTTTGTCAATTTGTATATTTTTTCAAAAAATCTGCTTTTCATTTTGCTGATATTTTGTAATTTTTGTTTCAATTTTGTTGATTTCTTTTCTAGTTTTAATTATTTCTTTTCTGCTACTAGTTTTGTGTTTGCTTTGCTGTTGTTTTTCTAAATCCTTGAACTGTATAGATAGTTAATTTATCTGGTGACTTTCTAGTTTCTTGATGTAGGCACCTATTGCTATAAACTTTCCTGCTAACACTGCTTTTGCTGTATCCCACATATTTTGGTATGTTGTATTACTGTCTTCATTTGTTTCCTTGATTTTTTTGTATTTCACTTTTCATTTCTTCTATAGCCCACTGTTCATTCTCCATGTGTTTCCATATGATGTAGAGATTCTTGAGTTGTCAGTTTCCAGCTTCATTACATTGTGGTCTGAGAATATGCATGGTATGATTTCCATTTTTTTAATTTGCTGAGACTCACTCTATTGCCTAACATGGTCAATCCTAGAGATAGTTTCATGCACTGGGGAAAAATGTAGACTCTGTGGCTGTACAGTGGGTGGTCTGTAGAATCTGCTAGGTCTATTTGGTCTGTCAATTAACTAGTGTTTCCTTGTTGGTTTTCTCTCTGGTTGATCAGTCCATTGCTGAAAGTGGGGTATTGATGTCCCCTGTTACTATAGTATTTGAGTGTCTATCTCCCTTTAAATCCCTTAAAAATTCTTTTAAATAGCCAGGTGCCTTATAATTAGGTGCATATATATTTATAATAGGAACATCTTCCTATTGAATTGATCCTTTAATCATTAAATAGTATCCTTCTTTGTCTCTTTTAATAGTTTTTGTGTCTATTTTGTCTGATAATAAGATGGCCAAACCAGCTCTTTTTTGATTTCTGTTTGCTTGGATTATCTTTTTCCATCCTTTCACTTTCAGTCTGCAAGTATCATTTTTGCTGAGATGTGATTCTTGTAGGCAGCAAATACTGAGCTTTTTAAAAATCTATTCAGCCAGCCTGTGTCTTTTTACTGGAGAGTTGAGGCTATTTACAGTCAGGGTGACTATTTATAATCAGAGACTTTGCCTGGCCATTTTTCCTTTAGTATTCCTGTTTATTTTTATTTTAGATTTCCTGTGTACATATGCTAGGAGATTTTCTGCGTTCACCGTCTTTAGTAGTGATGACTGTGTTTCTGTGTTTCTGTGTATAACACATCCTTAAGCATCTTTTGTAAGGCTTGTTGCATGGTTACAATTTCTTTCAATTTCTATTTGTTATGGAAGGTCCTTATTTCACCTTCATTTATAAATGAGGGGTTTGCAGGGTATAGTATTCAGTTTGACAATTTTATTCTCTTTTTTAAATTTTTTAAAACATTTTATTTATTTTTCATTTGAGTGGTAGAGTTACAGACTGAGAGAGGGAAGACAGAGAGAAAGATCTTCCATCTGCTGATTCACTCCCCAAATGGTCACAAGGGCCAGAACTGAGCCTATCCAAAGCCAGGAGCCAAGAAGTTTCTCCAGGTCTCCCATGTGGGTGCAGGGGTCCAAGCACTTGGGCCATCCCCTCCTGTTTTCTCAGGCCATAGCAGAGAGCTGGATCGGGAGAGGAGCAGCCGGGACTTGAACTGATGCCCATATGGGATACCAGCGCCACAGGCAGAGGATTAACCTACTGCGCCACAGCTCCAGCCCTGATGGTTTTTTTCTCTTTAGATTTGGAACATATCTTGCCATTCTCTCCTAGCTTGTAGTGTTTCTGATGAGAAATCTGCTGTGAGTCTAATTAGAGTTTCTCTGAAAGTAATTTGGCATTTCTCTCATGCACATTTTAGAATATTTATGTTTTTCTGTGTAGAGTTTTACAACAATGTGTAATTGTGAAGACCTTTTCTGGTCATGTCTATTGGTTGTTCTATGTGCTTCCTGTACTTAGATGTCCTTTTCTTTCCCCAAATTAGGGAAATTTTCTGTTATTATTTTACTGAATAGGCCTTCTAATCCTTTCTCTCTTTCCATGCCTTCAGTGACTGCTAAGACCTGTATGTTGGGCTGTTGATGATATCCTGTAGATCTCCCACAGTATTTTTTCGTTTTCTGGTTTATTCTTGTATTTGGTCCAACTTTAAAATTTTCAGAGGTTTGTCATCTAGTTTGTATATTCTCTCTTCAGCCTCACCAACCCTGTTGTTAAGACTTTCTACTGCATGTTTGATTTGATCTATTGAAATCTTAGTCATGATTTCTCTTTAAGATCTCAATTTCATGGAAAAAAATTCCATTCATACCATATATAGTTTTATTTTGTTAGTTTGCTTCTGACCTTCTGAGTAATCTAATGATTAGTGTTTTGAATTCCATTTCTGACATTTCCTCAATCTCTTCATCTTCAGCTTCTAATATTGAAATGTTATAGTGTTCCTTTAGGGGGCTCTTGTTTACTTCCTTATTATTTCTTGAATATTTTCCTTTATTCTTTGACATTTATTCTGGTGGCTTTTGTCTTTGGTCTACATCTCTGTGGCTTAGTGAATTCACTTGCAGTGAGTGCCAAGTGGTGTGTGCTGGGTGTGGTCAGCATGCTCTGTTCCAGGGTATGACCCCCATGGGCATGGCAGCTCTCCTCTGAGCTGATGGATGCCCCCGTGTTAGTTCCAGGTGTGCTCAGCAGTCATCCACTCTGCATGATGAACTGCACATTTGATCTGTTGAGTCTTTCCCGTGAGCAAGGTCCCCTCTTTTAAGAGCTACTATAGGTAACGAGGAGCTTGGAGAGTGAGGAGATGCTCTCTGTGGTTGCCCAAATCTAGCCACACTCTCTCTCCTCTTATGCCGTCACTGTTTTCTCAGACTCAGCTCTCAGGGCTGTCTGGGTTGTGGACTGTCAATGGGGCTAGTCCTCCCTCCTAGTGTGTCCTGTTCCCAGAGCCACTGTTTGTGTGTGGTCCACCCAACCAGCTTCAGTATCTGGGGGAAGGTTTTCCTCTGATTAGCTTTGGATTCACAGTTGAGTAAAGTGCCCACCCACTGTAACCCCCGCTCACTTCTCAGTGGTGCTCTGTGGGTAGGAGAGTCCCACAGTTAGTGCTTCCCCTTCCTTCCCATTGCCAGGCAACTGGACTGGTGCAGCTGGCGTAGCAAGGGAAAGAATTCTGAATTTTTGTGGCCTTTGTTGATTGGGTGGGATGCGACCCCTATTATTTATTGTTGGGCATAAACTGGAAGTGGGGCAGCAGCTACCTGAGTATGTCCAAAAACAACAAAAAGTGGTGAGAATCCATGTGCCCTTCCCCAACTGGTTGCAGTTCTCTGCTGTGGTGGGGCTGGGTGGAGGGGGGGGGGTGAGATGCGCAGTCTCCCTCTTTATTCCCACTTCTGTCTTAGGGGATTCACATGCAACTTTAAAAGCAGACTCTGTGGTGCTGTGGGCATGTGGAATCCCCTCTCACCTGGTTTGCCAGAGCATATGTCTTCCTCCTAGGATCCAAGCTTCTGTTGTTTTCTGTTTATTTGCTCCCTCCGAATGAGTCAAGCATTTCTATGGCTCTCACTGGATCTGCTGCCGGCTCTATCCTATGAGGGTATTTACCCCTCTTTTTAAACATTAATTTCACCCTACATCAGTTGGACCAGCCTGTTGCTATTCTGCCATCTTGGATCCTCCCTGCTGCACTTCTTATTCAACTCACTGCTGATGCTCCTGGGAAAACAGTGGAAGATGACTCAAATGCTTAGGCCCCGGCACCCACGTAGGAGACCCGGAGAAAGCTCCTAGCTTCCAGCAGTTGCGGACATTTGGAGAGTGGAAGAAAGATCTCTCTTTATCTCTCCAAATCTCTCTCTGTAACTGTCTTTCAAATAAATAAATAAATATTTAAGAAAAAATTTAAAAAATAGAAAAATGTCAAGAAATAATTTAAAAAGCGCAATAAGAGAAATAAAATGTACAATGCAAGCAAACTCATTATTGCGTGCTAAGAAGTAATCATTACCTTTCATTCTTTATAGTTCTATATAGTTCTTTATATAGTTGAAAAGGGATCATAAGCTAAAAGAAATTATGTGGGGTAATTCAATAAAAAATAGTCTGCATAATATTTCTTATATCAGGATAGTGATTGCCACTTGCTCTGGAGTTAGAAATTCTGCATATTCAGGGATTCTAATTCCATTTCTGCCATTAACTGATGTGCTATTTGAATAGATTGTTTAATCTCTTTATGTGTTTCCATATTTGTAACTTAAGGTAATGAGGAAGAGCTATGCTATATATATTACAGGATTGTCTTTTTGAGACAATAAAACCTTTCTTAATTTTTTTTAAAATTAAAAGCATTCAATTAAAGTGTTTTAAAATATTCCAGGTTAAAAAAAATAGATAATTTTTACAAATGTATAGGAAATCACAGTTAGAATGGTTTCCATCCTTTAATTTTTAGTAGGATGATAATTATTATTGCACACTTCACTTCACACATTGAACTGTATCTTCATCTCTATTGATATAACAAAACCTCATATATAAAAGAGAAATAATTTATCCAGTTCTTCTTCCTACTTTGTCATTTAACAAAGACTATTTGACATTAATATAGCTGTTATTCAATGTAACCTCAGACTCTCTAGAATTATAGTAAATCAGGGACCTAAAAATCGATTTTTTCCAGTAATTGTATGAATTTGTTAAATGAACTACTTTTGTGTTTTGAGATTATGCCACTTCAGTTTTCCTAGTCTGGTTTCTTGGATTTATTTTTTGGGTTTCTTAGTTCCTTTTGCATTGCCTCTGCATTTTGTTTATACACTGGAAGCTGACATTGTTTTCTCTGTTACCCAGTTTTAGTTCTCCCTTACTTCCCCCCAAAACACACTGTATTATTTTACAGTCCTATATCCTGGGGATGAATTGTTTTTACAAATTAAATAACTTAAGATTTTTCTCTCTGTGGTCAAATTCTATGTACTTCTTTCTACTCTACCCATTTACAGATGTTTTCCATTTATAGGCCTAATGAAAGAGATCTTCATGTTCATTAAATCATTTATAGAGCATAACTTCTGTGTAGATGCATTTTTATTTTTATCATTTTTAAAGAAAATTATTGTACTTACTTTTGAAGTAGTATAAATTTAGATAAATGCATTCTCAGTAATTATCTTTATAGTGTCAGTTTACTGGTTATTTAAAGGTATATGAGTATTTACAGAATAAATATTTTTACATAAATTTATAGTAAAGATTAAAATTAATAAAGTTTTCACTTTTTTATGTACCACATGGTTGTTATTTTTTCCTGGTAAAAATTCTCATCTATTTATATGTAACAGCCTTGAAATTTGTACCTTGAGGACAAAGAAAGGTCACCAATCCCTCTAACTCCTGGTTCTTTGTCAAAAATGGACACAGTTAATGAGGTTTGTTTGGTACAGAACAAATTCTCAGACACAGATAGAGATCCTTTCAATGAAAACAAATTTGTTTGGCTTTACCAGGTTACTTAGCGATTAATAATAGCCTTGAGATGCAGGTCGTAAAGGTCATTGTACCAGCTTGCCAACACAATCTAAACGTGCAGCCAGCCCAGCTCTGTGGGTGCAGAAGCCCCCAAAATACTATGCAGAAAGTAAAACAGGCTATTTTCTCACTCCTTTTTTCATATTAATAAGCAATTTTCAAGAGAAGGGTGGCAAAATGGGGGCCATGCCACTCCAAGTAATTCATTTATTTTGCAATTTAATCTTATGTTGAAAAAAATTGCTCTGCTGCAATAGCAAAGCATGGTGATTTTTAAACGTCAGTGAGTTTCATAAGTAACCTTGTATGAATTATTGTATTAGTAGCCTTTAACAGAAAATTGCAATGAAAATATTTCTAGACTTTGAAGTAGAAATAGGAACCTTTTTTTGTTTGTGCAACATTTCCCTCTTTTTTTCTTCATATCTTTGAGGAAAATGCTAAGATGATTTACTTAAAGTTGTACTTATAGAACTAGACACTAGGTTACATATCTGGTTTTTAAAAAGTGTAAAATACAATTCCAAGACATTGTGGCATTTGTCCTTTGAGAAGTGAAATTTGTTTCTTGGAAAAAAAATATTTATTCTTTCATGTTTGATAATATATTTTTCTGTTTAGCAAATGTTTTTCACATAGTATATTTTACAGTTAATTTTTTGGTTTAAATATCAGACATAAATGATGAGAAGTTTGATTATCAAAAGGGAATTTGCAAACTTGGAAAAGACATGAATTTGCCTAATTTATTGCTTTTATTACAGTTATTTATATAATAGAGCAAATGTCAACTTTTAAAGTATAGCATTTTCTGGTATCTTCTTGATGTTATTTGAGTTTTTAACTGATATAAACTTACAGCAAATTAAGCCTGATTATAAAACATGCATGCTTCTAAAATTAGCCCATTAACTAGTGTACAAAATAAATGATTAGAGATTTATAAATCACAACCAAATCATTATAAGAAATCAATAGTTCAGATGCTTTCTTGGGCTATGTAAAGATGTCCAAAATAGCTCATCTTCAACCAAAGAAACTGATAATGTAGTAAGTCACTTATTTGATATTTGATGTATTTACTCAGCTATTAATATTTGATTTAAAAAACTTAATCACTAAAATTTCACTGAAATTGCAAAGATTGCAGATAAAAATAATTATGCCACTAATTTTGATAGAGGTATGATGGTTCCTCTCAAAAAATTTGGTTATCATCTTTGAAAGAATTAAAATGATAATAGTATCTTAAATAATTACAGATGATTTTAATGCAGGGAGACACTGGAGGAGTTTGCAGACATGCAAGAAAGAGAGGAGAAGAAGGCTAACCTCGAAAGGGAAGAGAAGAAAAGAGATTACCAAGCCCGAAAGATGCATTACCTCCTCAGCACAGCGCAGGTTGGTCTACCTGTCCCTGACAGCTCCCGTAAGCCACTTGGGCCCCTAGCCCGACAGAGATAAACTAGCAGGCTGAATGGGACATGACTTGTTGAAGAGATATCACAAAGACAGTACTTCGAGTTCAATTCTGTGCTTCTGTGTGGGTGCGCGCAGGCACCATGACTCGCCCGTGACAGCAGCTTCCTAGAGGCAGCCGCGGTGATGCTGGCAGAAAGCTCCAAGTCAACAGCGAGCTCTGCCACAGTGACAGCACAACACGGGGGGCTCGCGCTCAAAACTCACTCTGAGTGGCTTATTGTGTTGTTGGGAACTGATCAAGAGCTAGCAAGTTATTAAGCAGAGGTGGCCCTCGTATTTTTCTTTTAATTGAGCTGGTGCTGAGATTAAAAATTCTTCCACCCTTTCTAAATTTTGATGGAAGTTTCTGGTACAGCTTTTAAATTTGCTTCAGCAATTTTATCTTCATATAGAAAAATAAAAGATGTGAATTTGGAATACGTAGAAAGAACTCATTTTGTCATAATTGCTAAGAAACAATACATTACATGTGGAAGATCTCACAAAGAAATAGTTTTTTTTTTAAAATAAATATGAGAATTGAGATATGTTTTTTACTTTAGCTCTAGTCAGGAAACTAGCAATTACTGGATTTTTTTTTTCATCATAGGCCTTCAAGTCCAGTGTTAGAGTTCTAACCAGAGTCACCTATTCAAATGTCTTCAGTGGTAGGTGTGAAGTTCTAGTGGTGAAGAGGGAGATGTAAGGCTGAATATTATTCTTAGAGGCATCCACATGTAACAACATATTAAGGACAGAGATATCACATACGTTTGTACCTCTAGCCACTACTGGGAAGACTAAACACAAAACCTTTCAATAATGTTGAATATCTTTATATTTACTTGGATTTGCATAACTAAGTTATTTTCATTTAACAGGCAAGGAAAGATCAGAGCTATCATGTGACCAACTTACTGACATCAAATTTTTAGGAATAGAACTAATATTCAAAATTAGGTCTTTTGACTCTACTTAGGAATAATATAATTTTTAAATTAAAAGTCAACATTTTTGAACATTACATAATCCAGAACAGTGTACAACTTTTAGTTGTGAGATTGGTAGGCTACATTTTTGTACAGAATTCCAAGTAAGAATTCATTTTGAGCAAAATGTTTTTTCTAACTTCAGTTATTAATTTATATTACACTAAGAGGGCTACTAATACCCTTTAAACCTTATAATCATTCCTAAGATACAGTTGTTATAATTTGAATATTTCTTATCAAAATTCAGATTGTGCTTATACTTATGATATGTAGGTTATAATAGAGAAAGCAACTTTGAAACTGGTGAAATTACATTATAACATTTTTTAATCTGTTTTATACAAGATTACTGATTATTTAATGGATTGATTTATAAAGTATGTAATAACTCAATTGTTTTACTAGTAAAAATGATATAGTAAACATATATAGAGCTCTTACTCTGTGCTAGAGAGTGATAAAAATTTTATATACATTATTACTTTAGCCCTTTTGATTTCATCTCAATTTTTAAATTAACTACATGATATGACAAGTAATTTTGCAAATCTGGCTAGTAAACTTGACTTATAAACCTTAATGAATTTCAAAATATTACCATTGTGTGTTGGGTACATTTGTGTTAGCAAATATGTATTAAATGCCAATGCTGTGTTCATTTTATCTCTTTGAATATATTATGCACATACTGGTAATATTACTTTATATAAACTCTACTTCAGTGATCCTTTGTCTCTAGAATTCTCTGGCATCTAATAAAATTACTTTTGAGGTACTTTATGCAGTGGGAAGAGCATGGGCATTGTCATCAGACCTATCTGAGTGGGTATCCTGGCTCACCCACTTAGGGTAAGACATTAGGGAATTATCTTGAATTTTCTAAGCCTCTGTTTCATTATGCATATGTGGTATAATGAAACCCACCTTTAAAGAAGGTATAAAGATTAAATATAAAAATTTGAAATTGTGCCAGACTCTTAATGGGCATTCCATAAATACTAACAATCATATTATTAGAATTTAACCTATCAAGGATAAACCAAAGTTCTGTACTTTGATTTTCTGCTATTAGTATTGCCAATCAGAAATAATTGTTTTCTCATTGTCTTTCTTTGCTTTCCTTTGGATATTAATGAAAATCTGTTGGAAATATTTATACTAATACTGCCCACTCCTATTTTATACCTGGCTTCACAGACCTTTGAGCATTACACATGAAATTATGTTTTCATATCACCTCCCTTAAAGAACATCATAAAAATGGTGTACATTGTCATAATTGACCTTAATATTTCATCACAGTGAGCTAAAGATGAAATAACAACCCTTACAGCCTGTGAAGACACTATTCCCAAAGCAAATTGTTTGTGTATGTGTATGTGTGTGTGTGTGTGTGTGTGTGATAAAAGAGTGGTATTATCTTAATGTCTCATCTGTTCATTTTGTTCAGAGCATTAGTTGTATTAACAGGATGGTTAGAAAGTTCATGGGGGCCGGTGCCATGTTGCAGTAGGTTAATTCTCTGCCTGCAGTACTGGCATCCCATATTGATGCCAGTTCTAATCCCGGCTACTGCTCTTCCAATCCAGCTCTCTGCTGTGGCCTGGGAAAGCAGTAGAAGATGGCCCAAATGCTTGGGTCCCTGTACCTGCATGAGAGACCAGGAAAAAGCACCTGGCTCTGGCTTCAGATCAGTATAGCTCCAGCCGTTGTGGCCATTTGGGGAGTGAACCAATGGAAGGAAGACCTTTCAATCTTTCTCTCCCTTTCACTGTCTGTAACTCTATCTCTCAAATAAATAAAGAAAAAAAGAAAGCTCTCATATTTTATTCTTTGTAACCAGCCAGATTTAATTTACTTAGTATTAAATCAGTATTTTTTCATCATGATATAAAAACAATTGAATTTTAAAACTAATACAGCTCATGATTGTAATCTATCTACCTAAATGAAGGTGTGCAGCACCAAAATTGAATAAATAAAGTGAATATGAAATTATTATTATTCCAAATAACACATTTTTGAGTACCTATCATCTATTGATAACTATGCTAGGACTATAGTATATATAAATTGATGTGTGGTTTTTTATTAATATACATTTTTCCATTACTCTTTTGAAGACTCCTTGTATGCATGGATTTTGAAATTCCTGGCACCAAAGTAATCTTATTTTTTAATTGAAATTTCTCAGGAACATTTTGAAAATTTTTAAAAAAGATTTGTTTATTTATTTGAGAGACAGTGTTACAAGCAAAGAGAGGGAGAGACAGAGAAGGAGGTCTTCCATCCACTGGTTCACTCCCCAAATGGCTGCAACAGCTGGAAATGAGCCAATTCGAAGCCAGGAGCTTCCTCTAGGTCTCTCACTTGAGCACAGCAGCCCAAGCACTTGGGTCATCTTCCACTGCTTTCCCAGGCTACTAGCAGGGAGCTAGATCAGAAGTGGAGCAGTCAGGACTTGAACTGGCACCTTAATGGGATGCAGGTGCCACAGAAGGAGGCTTAACCTATTATGCCATAGCACTGGCCCCAGAAATACTTCTCATGTACTACATGATCCTTTACTATAAGAACCACTTGACCTAATTTCAGAATAATTGGAAGCAGTTTATCTCAGTAGCAAGAAATCACCATCTTTATATTACAGCTTATATGGATAATCTTGGTGGAATTTGCAACCATTTATACTTATTATTTTGCTGATGCAATTGACTATTTTGTTTTATTTTAATCAAAAATTGTAAATATTTTCCCTAACCTAAGGAAGACTCACGGAATGGAAGAGACATTCTTCACTCTGAATATTAATACTGATTTTCCCCGCATAACTTTGACTCCTGCTAAGAAATTAAGCTGGGATTTAAAACTATTCCTTAGTTGTTCACAGGTTAAGTTCATACTTGTTTTTAGAATTTTGATATCATGTTGTATTAAATATGCCTTCTAAGTTAAAAATGGGAAGTATTTAAGAAGTATTTATTTTAAATACTTGTATGAGTTTTAACTAGTGTATATCTTTTTTTGTAAGAAGTATATCAGTAGGGTAACAGTTCTGTTGATCTGATTAAAGGGTATACATCTAGTAGCATTTTTAACAAAGAAACAATATTTTCACTGGTAATTTCAATAATTAGGACTGTTATTAATATCATCTATAGAATATTAGTTTTTTATTTTACTTTTATATTTCTAATATAGCTTAATTTAGATGAAAATAGAACATTAATTCAGACACACAATGATGTAAAAAAAGCTAAAGAATACTGTAAGGTATAATTGTCTTTGTGAATTCAGATATAGATAATAGTGAACCAATGTGTTATTTAATGCAATAATAATTTTAGGATGATTATGCTGATGTGTTGATATATTCACATACTGATAGCAAATTTCTGAAGTCAGTTTAAGCCTATTTTTAGTATAAATTCAATACATATTTAAAATAATTCTAAAAGCTATTACAGATTTTTACTGGTATTAACTATCTCATCTTTATTCAAGCAAATATGTTAGTGCTAATAGAAATTACACAAGTAAATAACTAATATTGCAATGAGTGAATTAATAGACCCCTCAGGGTTTTATTAATTAAAAAGTTCAAGTCATATTAAAACACCTTTTGTATTTTTTTATTTCAATCAGAAAGCTGAACATGGTAACTTATTTGCATAAATAATCAATCACCATTTACTAGTAGTAATAAGGTTAATTTGTTGCTACAGACATAATAGGATTAGTCAATTATATTTCCCAGAAAATACTATTTGTTATGCACCCCATCACCTGTGAAACAGGATTGAGTTTAGCGCCCTTATTAAATGAACACATCAAAAAGTCTTTGTCCCTGTAAAAGTTTTATGAAAGGAAAGCTAATTTTAGTTGATTTGAATAAAGTAAAATGCAAGCATTGCTTCCATTTGTAAATTCATATTTCTGCAAAGATTGATTACTTAATAAAGTTATTTATTTTGATGCAGTAACCAGTCAAACTAAATCTAACACAAATAAGACATATTTCCTTTGAAGAAAATCTCATTTGCAGATTTGTTTTATTTCAAATAAACTGACTTTCATTCCCCTGTCCTTGTTCTTGGGTAATAAATTATGTTGTCTGCTCCACCTACTGGTAGATGCATGCAAAGGCCTATGATCAGATTCTTTAACAGATACTCCTTCTGAAATGTCCAGAATGTTATGAATCTTCTTGGATATCAACACGATACAAATATAAAAATAAATGTTTGGAAATACAGATTTGATACAGAATTATACACAGTATAATTACATGATTAATGAAAATGGAACCTTATGTTTCATTTTAATATAACGAAAATGAATAAAAGGGGCAGACTTTGGGCCAAGTAGTTTTAAGATTCTACTATGCCTGTATCTGATATGTGTGTGCCTGCTCTGGCTCCACTCTTGAATGCAGCTTCCTGCTAATATGCATTCTGGGAAGCAGTAAGTGATGGCTCAAGTTGTGGGTTCTTGACACTTTCATATGAGGCCTGGATTGAATTCCTGGTTCTTGCTTTCTGTATGGCCCAGCCCCAGCTGTTACAGGCATGTGAGAAGTGAAATTTCAGATGAAGCTTAAATTTCTCTATCTCTTTCTCTCAAAAAAATCCTAAAGGAAAAGTAAATACAATTTATACAAATAACAATATATGTGTATATATGTATATTTCATTTCATTTATGACATTTAATAGTTTATATGTATACAAATTAAAACTAAAATGAAAACATTTTTAATTTAATTAAAAAATTTACAATATTGAGGAAAGAATTTTCATGTCATTTTTATAATGTTTTTATGTATTCCCTATAATAGGTAATGAAAATGTGCATAAGTACAGACATAATTATTTTCAGTTATTTATTTTTTAAATGTGCATATATTGTGATTAATATTGTTAAGACTTTAATTGAGGCCGGTGCCGTGGCTCAATAGGCTAATCCTCTGCCTGCGGCGCTAGCACACTGAGTTCTAGTCCCGGTTAGGGTGCTGGATTCTGTCTTGGTCGCTCCTCTTCCAGTCCAGCTCTCTGCTGTGGCCCGGGAGTGCAGTGGAGGATAGCCCAAGTGCTTGGGCCCTGCACCCGCATGGGAGACCAGGATAAGCGCCTGGCTCCTGGCTTCGGATCAGCGTCGTGCGCTGGCCAGCAGCGGCCATTGGAGGGTGAACCAACGGAAAAGGAAGACCTTCCTCTCTGTCTCTCTCTCTCTCACTGTCCACTCTGCCTGTCAAAAAAAAAAAAAAAAGACTTTAATTGGAATTGCCTTACATGTTGAGAATAACAAAAATATTTTCAGCTACTTCCTTTCCGAAATCATGATAATGATAAATCATATTTGTATAGAGAAGGAATATATCTTAATTTTAAAATTAAATTTGGTATATCTATATTTATTTGACGTATATTGATATGGAAAACAAGTTTATAAGACAAAAGGTGAAAAAATTTTAAATTAATAAATATTGAGTTCTTCCAAATCATTTATTGCTTAGATCAACTCTGTTAGATCAACTCTGTTGTCTCAGTACAAGCAGATTTTATGCACGTATATATTAAATGCTAAATATATAATTGTTTACTTTTATTTTGAGATAATGAGGTCATAGTAGAAACGACAGCCTTTCAGTGTACTCTTGGCAGATTTTGTGTGTATTTTGTTCATTTTTGTGTTATGTGTCTTTGTATATGTGATGTTTGGAAATTTTGAGTGTTTATGGAGATGCTTCTCATAATACATTGACCTTTATAATGATGTACCACAAGTATGATAGGGAAACTCCAGAGTGATGTTAAAATGTACCCACAATGCCTTTGGAGCACATTTGTAGACTTTCTTGGATGCTTACTTCAAAACCATTTATTTGACTTCAAAAATGCTAATATGTTCTGTTTAGTTTCTTAGAGGAATTTCTCTCTCTCTTTCTCTCTCTCTTTTTGTATCTCTCTCTCTCACACACACACATACACACACACAGTATTGATACAATATACATGTAAAATGATACATGCTTTGTTACTTATGACAGTTAATAGTACTTTTATCTCTACTGAATATTACATTTATGGATTGATGCAACCTGATTTTTGGACAGTATGCTATTTTCCAAATAACTTTATTTTAAAAGGACAGTAATACCAAAATATTCCATTATCCAAATTTTTAAAATATTTGACTCTTCTTTTTTTACCAGCTTCTTTCAATTCATTGTTCTAGCTGTCTTTCAAATCAATCCTTTAATGTCTACTCCCTGAAGCCTGATCAATGGTAGTAGTCTCTAAAATAATTGTCTTTTTATGGTGTCTTTTGCCCTAAGCTAGTATATTTACTACCACCAGGTAAATCTTTCTAAAACACAGTTTATTTCATTTCTTTTTGATGTTTATAAACCTCATAAAATCTCTGTTGTCCAGAGGTTAAAATCCATTGTTTTCACCACAATCAAAACTCTCCATAATCTGGCTCCACCCTGCCTGTTCATTCTTTTCTTCTTAAGATGAGAATCCCAATACAGTATGACTTCGAATACTATCAAAATTCATAAGGTTCTCTTCATAGTAAGTGATCTTGTATACCTTGTTATATTGTGGAAATTCAGAAACTTTCTTGTACCCTTCACAAATAAGGATATCTTTCTAGTATTCTTGAGTTTTAGAAATTTACCTTATCATTAGTGACATATTCCTTCCTCCTACAGAGTCAAAATACTTTTGGAATGGAGGTATGTAAGTTACCAAGCTGTCCTTATTAGTAGAGCCTGGTGAAAAATAGCAGAGTGTGAACAGTATGATGGAGTAGGAAAGAAAAGGAGAGCCAGAAACCCAAGGCAATATTTCAACTGTGAATACACAAATAGACATAGGGTTGGTAAGGAAGGGATCCAGAGATGCAGAGCATATTGAATCGATGTAATATGTGAGGAAGACAGGTGTTTGTGGCAGTAAAAAGAAAATTAGGGAGAAATCTAGAAGAAGCTAGTTAATTTTGTCCTTTTACTTAGATACATGGCAATTAATGTAATCATCAAATGTTATCACTGTAGGTACATCTTGTTTCCTTAATACATAGCACAGTGTTCTCAATGACCAATTTTTAATTCTTATATTACCTACCACTTAGTTATAGTAAATTTCTATAAGAATTGAAGAGTTCTCTCAGTAAGACAAAATTATAGTTGTATGTTTTGGGAGATAGATTCATAAGTTTTACATGAAGGATCTTGTATTTTTTTTGCTATCTTCCATGTAATTTGTGTGTGTATTTACATGGAGAAAAGTTAACAGTAGGAACTCACTTATTTGGAGGGCCAGTCATTAAAATGTGCCTGTGTAGCATGGGATATTTAGGTTGGTCTTCCTCAGTCCTTCTTTTAACAGAGCAAAGAAGTTATCTGAAAAATGAAACAACTTGCTCAACTTAACAAACTAGTTTAAATAAAATCTTTGGAGTTGGGGCATCTGTAGTCATGGTGAAAATCTTTCGTCTACATCTGATTCAACTGAAGAAACCTGACTTGGAAGGAATTTTATCCTAGGTTTATGGCTATCCATTTATTCAAATTTAAGTGATATGTACCACTCTTTCAGTTATTCTCAGTTCATTGAATTTTTTTCCTTCTCTCATAATTTGATTAGTTTATAAGAAGCATTGATTGAATGAGCCCACATACAAATTTAGAGAATAAATAGAAGGGTGTATATAAAAGGGTGAAGAAAGCCAGATCACAATTTAGACTTCTGTAGTGACTGCCTGTGAATAGCTCAGAATAATTTGTTAGATTTATCTCTACAATATTTCATAAAATGAAAATTATCTTTTTGATTGCTAATGTGTTGTTAGGAACTATTATTTCCTCTGGACACTTAGTAGGCTTATATTTTCAAATCATGTAGTGAATGAAGATCTGACCTATGATCTTTAGATCAATAGTTTAAGAAGTTGGTCTTCAAGTTCTTAGTTCCAAGTGAAGAGTCCATATCACAGAATCATCACATAATTTCTTACTTTTGGCAGGCTCTCTTCAGAAAGGCCAAGGACTGAACTACCATGGAGAATGAATTGGCTATTAACTTTTACATTTTATTTCCTCTCTCTTTAACATTATAGTTTTTATTATCTTGTAACATCTGAAAGGGATAGAGTTATTATCTATTGTCAGTTCTATCTGAGAAGACAGAAAAAAAATCTTATATCCCCAAGTAAGCCTCTTTTCTGGTCTTTTCTCCTTGTAACCTTTTGATCACCATACATCTCAAAATTAGGCAGGAAATTGTTGATAGAAGCAAAAATAAAATCAAAATTAATTGCAAGAGAAGCATTTACTTTAGCTACTTTCCTTATACATTTTTCCTTTTCTATATGCACTATTTGAAGTGTCATTTTAAAATAACTTTTTCAGCAAAACATACTATGAAGCTTTCTTTTATGTGTGATTGACATAGATTTACGTGTTGTGGACTTGGATCTTATACAATTTTGAAATCTACCTTCAAGAACAATGTAATGTGTACCAATTTTACAATCCAATAAAAATTATATTTTATCATATTTCAAACATATAAAATGTTATCACTCTGACAGTCAACTAAAATCTAAAAATATGGTAGTATTTTTAATAGCTACATGACACAGCTCCATAATATTTGTTTTTTATCATAAAAACAGGAATCGAATTGATTATAGAAGGGACATTCAACACAAGATAAAATGTGACAAACCCAGAGCCAAAATCATACTGATTTGAGAAAAGTTGAAAACGTTACTACTAAGATCCAGAACCAGACAAGTATGCCCTCTTTCATCATTGCTATTCAATATACTTCTGGAAATTTTAACAAGAAGCATTCGGCAAGAAAAAGAAATCAAAGGGATACAGATTCAAAAGGATTAAGATAAATTATCCCTGTTTGCAGATGACATGATTCTATTTATAGGGAACCAAAAGACTCAAGAGACTATTGGAACTCATAAGAGAGTTTAGTAAAGTTCCAGAAAATAAAATCAATACACAAAAATCAATACCCTTTGTAAAAACAAACAATGCCATGGCTGAGAAAGAACTTACAAGATCAATCCCATTCACAATAGCTAAAAAAAATTTAAATACCTTGGAATAAATTTAAGAAGATAAAAGGCCTCTACAATGAAAATTATAAAACATTAAAGAAAGAAATAGAAGACATCAAAAATGGAAAAATCTTCCATGTTTGTGATTGGAAAAATTAATATAATCAAAGTTTCAATACTACCTAAAGCAATTTACAAATTTAACTTGGTCCCAATCAAAATAGCAATGACATTCTGCTCATATCTAGAGAAAACAATGCTCAAATTCACATGGAAACACAAGAGACCTCAAATAGGTAAAGCAATCTGAAACAACAAAAACCAAGCTGGAGGCATCACAATACCAGATCAAGTCATACTATAGGACAGTTATAATCAAAACAGCCTGATACTAGCACAAAAATAAACATGTAGACCAATGGAACTGAATAGAAATCCCAGAAATTAATCCACACATGTACAGCCAACTAATCTTTGACAAATGAGCTAAAATCAATCCCTAGAGTAAGAACACTCTCTTCAACAAGTGGTGCTTAGAAAATCAGATCTCTATATGCATAAGTATGACCCCAAACTTATACCTTATACAAAAATAAATTCAAAATGGATCAAGGATCTAAATCTACAACCTAATACCATCAAGCTTCACTAGAGGAAAACTTCAAGGAAACCCTGCACAACATTAGCATAGGCAAAGTTTTTGGAAAAGAACCTAGAAGAACAGGCAATTATAGCAAAAACAGGCAAATGGGATTTCATCAAGCTAATAAGTTTCTTCACTGCAAAGGAAACACTCAACAAAGTGAAGAGGCAACCATCAGAATGGGAGAATGTATTTGTACACTATGTAACTGATAAAGAATTAATGTCCAGGATATGTACACTATGGAATACTACACAGCAGTAAAAAAGGATGAAATCTGGTCCTTTGCAACAAAATGGAGCAAGCTGGAAAACCTCATGCTTAGTGAAATAACCCAGTCCCAAAGAGACAAACACCATATGTTCTCCCTAATTTTGGAGAATAAATAACACAGCTAAAATGAAAATTATACAAGCAAAATAGTCACTTTTAGAACCAATGTCTTGAAGAATCCTTGACCTGATTATCGAGACAGTTAACCATTGTTACTTTTTAATGTGTATATCCTTTTTGTTTTGTTTTGTTGTTTTTTCCTCTATTATATGCTGAACTCTCTGTGTAACACAGAGTTAATTATATGTATTTTAAGGCAATTGGAAAAACATCCTAGTTAAAAATAAGGGAGGGAACAAGAGGTGGAGGAGGTAGTCTAAAACTGTAAAACAGTATAGTTCTGCATGCAGGCATATAGACTTACCTCTCAGGGTACAGCCTAAGAACTAATCATGGGGCTCCAAACCCATAAGAATCAGTGGTATAAACAACATCTTCACTGATCATATTAAATGTTAAAGGCAAATGATCATATTAAATGTTTAAGGCAACAGATAGACCAGTCAAAGTTTAAAAGGGATGATATAAATAACATCAAGTGCCCGATAAAAATTAAAAAAGGAAGGAAAGATCAACATGGGAAGAAGTCCACACAGCAGACTCCTAGAATGACTTTTGCAGTAAATAACATTCAGACCTCAGAAGAAACCCATAAGGCTTCTTGGTCAGGCTGAAAGGCCTGCAAGTGCATTTCAGGCATGGAAAGACAAGACTGTGACAAAAAAAAATCCTATACGGAGGATCTCTGTGAAACCTCAGAGGAAAGAAATGGTCATCAAAGAAGGAGACACTCTCTCTAAAGGGAGAAGAGAACATCCACTTTGCTTATGGCCATGTCCAAATACCGACAGAGCCGATGGTCACAAAAGGCTTCCATAGCCTTGGTAGCCCATGACAAGAGCCTCAGATGATCACTGATGTCATAAAAAAGTGTTAATTGATAAAGGAACAACAGTAGTCACTGTGCACTTGCTCCCAGGTAGGACCTCTGTCCCTATTGAATTGTAATATGAGAATCGACTGCAAATTCTCTCCCAAAACTGTATTCTATAGACTGTTTGTGGGTGTGGGGGCATATTGTTGAAATCTATGATTAGTATAGAGTTGGTTGGTCCTCTTATATAAAGTCATACTAAAAATGATCCATAATGAAGAAGGAGATGGGAGAGGGAATGAGAGGTAGGATGGGAGCAGAGTGGAAGGCATGGGAGAAAGGACCATGATATTCCTAAAGTTGTATCTATGTAAAAATGCATTCATTAAATAAAAAAAATTTAAAAATAATTAATATCTAGGATCTTTAAAGAGCTCAAGAAACTCAACAACAACAAAAGAAACAATCCAGTTAAGAAATAGGTAAAGGACATGAACAGAAAATTTCCAAAAGGTGAAATTCAAATGACCATCAGACACAGGAAAAAATCTTAGGATCACTAGGCATCAAGGAAATGCAAATCAAAACTACAATGAGATTTCACCTCACCCCAGTTAGAATTACTATCCTGCAAAAATCAATAAACAATAAATTCTGATGAGTATGTGTGGAAAAGGTACCCTAATCCACTGTTGGTGGGAATGTAAGCTAGTACAACCATTATGGAAGACAGTATGGAGATTCCTCAGAAATCTGAAAGTAGGTCTTCCATGTAACCCAACCATCCCACTCTTGAGAATTTACCCAAAGAAAATGAAATGAGCATATGAAAGAGTTGTTTGTAATTTCATGTTTATTGCAGCTCAATTGACAATAGCTAAGATATGGAATCAACCCAGATGTCCATCAACTCATGACTAGATAAAAAAAAATGTGGTAAAATACACCATGGAATACTACATATTACTCAGCCATAAAAAGATTGAAATGTTGTTCTTTGCAACAAAATGAATACTACTGGAAACTATTATTTAGTGAAATAAACAAGTTTCAAAAAACAAATATATGTTTTCTCTGATATGTGATAACTAATATAGAATACCAAAAAAATTTATAGGAATGACATAGTTTTGGTTATGGTTGTCACTTTTAGCCTGTGTTTATACTCCTGTGGAACTGTGGTCTTCCTACTTTTTACTTATTGTATATTATGATTAGTGGTGAATTAAGCTTGTGAATATAGAGTTGATTAAAGTTGTGTTTTTGCAAAAACCGATGAAGAGAGGGTAGTGAGGGAGGATTATTGGTGGATGGAACCCGGGGAGTGAGAGAAGTGTGGTGTCTTCTTGGAACTGTACCTATGCAATACAAAAAATCTGTTCTCTATGTTAATAAGAATATAAAGAATATTCTTGAGCCGGTGCCGTGGCTCAACAGGCTAATCCTCCACCATGTGGCACCGGCACACCAGGTTCTAGTCCCAGTTGGGGCACCGGATTCTGTCCCGGTTGCCCCTCTTCCAGGCCAGCTCTCTGCTGTGGCCCGGGAGTGCAGTGGAGGAGGGCCCAAGTGCTTGGGCCCTGCACCCCATGGGAGACCAGGATAGGTACCTGGCACCTGCCTTCGGATCAGCGCGGTGGGCCGGCCGGCTGGCCGCAGTGCGCCGGCTGTGGCGGCCATTGGAGGGTGAACCAATGGCAAAAGGAAGACCTTTCTCTCTGTCTCTCTCTCTCACTGTCCACTCTGCCTGTCAAAAAAAAAAAAGAATATTCTCCATATTTTGGCTTTATATTCTTTGATTTTTTTCTGCTTTTTTCAATATTTTGTTATGCTTTCTAAGTCAGAATATTATTTACTCTTTTCTTCATTAACATTGATATAAATTTTATTAACATAAGAAGTTACTTGATATATCAATAATATTTTTGAGACAAAACATCTTCCATTTTGCATCGGAAACTACGAGGGTCCAATTCCCCATTTACGTTGTACACATATGAAGATCAAGACAATTTTCCACAGACTAGTTTCGGGCTGATACATTTTAAATTCGGCTTCTCTTCCGTCTCCCACGTACTTCTAGGACCAAGCACTTCAGGATGTGCATGTTGCAATGTAGTCTCTGGCCTATACCTTCACTCAGAGTGCCTGAGGAGTCTACACAGTGAGTGGTAGGAATAGCCCTGGAACTTCTTCTTCTAGAGTGGTGAAAAATTTTAGTTATACTTGGAAGTGACAGAAAACCCTTATTAATATATCTAACTACTCCTATATTCTTATTTATTTATTTATTTATTTATTTTTGACAGGCAGAGTGGACAGTGAGAGAGAGAGACAGAGAGAAAGGTCTTCCTTTGCCGTTGGTTCACCCTCCAATGGCCACTGCAGCTGCGACCGGTGCACTGCGCTGATCCGATGGCTGGAGCCAGGTGCTGATCCTGGTCTCCCATAACTACTCCTATATTCTAAAAGCTGTACCTAAGAAATTTATATTAATTAAATAAAAGCTTTCTAAAAAATAGATCTGACTAAATTTAAATATTTACCTATTTCATCTTTTTCATAGCTTGATCCCCAACATGCCCATAACCACTCTTATATCACCCAACCCAAAGGAAGATGTGACATGATAAGTCACAGAATGAAGAGACAGTGACAAATTTTGCAAATTTTCCCAAAAACAAGAGCATGTGAACACTCTCAGAGTCCTTCTTTGTGCCTTGGAAGGAACCCAGGAAGGTGGGGAGTCGTGGAGTTTAAGCTTCATTAATTTCACTGTTCACCTCTGGGCTAATTCTATTTTAGTATAAATAAAATCCTGCAGCTCTTATTACACTTACGCAAATAAGTGTAAACTCATGATGTTTTTACATGCTGTAAAAAATAATCTGCATGACAAATTTCAAATCTAGCATTCAGGCATCTAAATAATATGTATTATTTTAGTTCTATCTTTAATTGAAGCACATAATTTTCTTTAGTTCTACCTTAAAAAGAATGTATTTATTTATTTATAAGAGAGAGAGAGAGAGAAAGAGAGAGAGAGAAGAGAGGAGAGAGGAGAGAAAGAGAGAAGAAAGAGAGAGAGAAAGAGAAAGAATCACTGGTTCAATTCCCAAAGGGTTGCTACAGATCGGGCTGGGCTAGGCCAAAGCCAGGAGCCAGCAACTCCATTCTAGTTTCTCACATGAGTGACATGGGCTCAAGTAATTGGACCGTCTTCTGCTTCCTTCCCAGACAGGTTAACAGGAAGCTGGATCCAAAGAACAGTAGCCAGCACTCAAACTGGCACTCTGATAAGGAATGCTGGCATTTCAAGAAGTGGCTTTACACTGTGCCACAATGCTGACCCCCTTTCTTTTTTTAAAATTAAGAAAAAAAATTTAGGACATTAAAACACAGGGTCATCCCATTTCCATTCATTAGATTGGATTGTTTTTAATGTATTAGGGTATGAATGATAAGTAATGATAATTCTTATTAGGTATTTAAAAATAACCAAGGTATTTAGCTTAGCAGTTAAAACGCCACTTGGCACACCTGAGTACCTAACTTTAATATCTGGGAGGAAGCCCTGGCGCAGCTCTCTATTCTGTCTGCCTACTAATGTACAACCCATTAGGTGGCAAGCAATGACTTTCAAATAAATAGCTCTTTCAAAAAAGGGGAGGGGTGGCCAGTGCTGTGGTTCAATAGGCTAATCCTCCGCCTGTGACGCCGGCACCCCAGGTTGTAGTCCCGGTTGGGGTGCCAGATTCTGTTCCTCTTCACAGCTCTCTGCTGTGGCCCCGGGAGTGCAGTGGAGGATGGCCCAGGTCCTTGGGCTCTGCACCTGCCTGGGAGACCAGGAGAAGCACCTGGCTCCTGGCTTTGGATCAGTGCACTAGCCACAGCAACCATTGGAGGGTGAACCAACGGAAAAGGAAGACCTTCCTCTCTGTCTCTCTCTCTCTCACTGTCCACTCTACCTGTCAAAAAAAAAAAAGAAGTGTTGCATCCCTACTATCCACCTGTCAGACCAAAATCAAGTTCCTGGCTTCTAGTTTCATTCTGGCTGGCCCTGTCTGTTGCAAGCTTTTGGGGAAGTGAATCAGTGGATGGGAAGTTTTGTCTTTCACTGTTTCTCTACCTCTCAAATAAATTAAATTTGTATTAAAAAATCACATGTACACATATATATGTATATGTACATATATATATGTATATGTGTACCTGTGTGTATATATACCCATCCAAATATGAACATATAAATTTTCCAATACAATTTTAGTACAAAAGTTAAATTGGAAAAGAATTAGCGCAAAATGTATACAAATACAGTTTCTATATCTTTGGTCAGTACTAAATGTCCCTAACTTATATTGTACCCCAGCATACCATATTTGAGATTGCATCGTGTATAAACATTTTACACAAGGTAATTGAAAGTTAACTAATATTTATTTATTTCTATTGGCTCTGTATAAAATTAATGTGCTGGTAAATTAACTACAATCAATCCCATCATTGTCTTCATTGATTAGAAAAGACTAGACTTTTGTGGTGCCTTTTATTATCACTAATTAAATTTATAACATAATGACATCTGAAACTTTGAAATACAAGGAAATTAAACCATCGCCCTAACAACATCTGATGAAATAATTGTAGCTGCAATAGTTTTTGAGATTTGAAGATTTATTCTTTTATTACTTTGGCTATTTTTTGAAACACTTTAGAAATATTTCAGTTTGATAACAGTTATGATTTACTTGCTATTAAAACTAATAAATAATGAAGAGGTACAGTTTTTCAGATCACTATTCGTCCTATCCTTCTGTAAGATCATGCTTTCCCAGTGTGACTGATACTTAATTTACTCTTCTAGATTGGGAAACTGGATTTAAAATTTTCAAGCCTTGGTCTAATCCATCTTTTTTCTTCCCCTCTCCTTCTTCCTTTAATCTTTCTATTTAATCTCCTCTTCACCACATGTAACCTGTAATCAGGCACATTACACTCTTGCTGTTAAAGCTAGGACATAAAAAGAGAGTGTATACTCCCAAACCTTTTCATAAAATTAGCTCTTAACCAAGTAGTTAAGATGCTCAAACATTGACTAATGAAACTGATTATTAAGGTCACTACTATAATCATGTAAATATTTCTTAACTTTTTAGATGATGTTAAAATGCAGTCCATCACAGATCTATGAATTTTAAATTGTTCCAAAATTTATTTGAGGCACAGGGAGAGACACAGAGAGAGAGAAAAAAACAAACAGTGCACCCTTCCACTGGTTCTCTACTCAAGTGTGCACAGTGCTCAGGGCTAAGTCTAAGACCAGAGCCAGGAGCCTTGGTATAGTCCAGGTCTTCCATGTGAGTGGGAGAAATCTAATTACTTAAGCCATCTCTGCTGCCTCTCAGGATCTGTATTGATAGTAACCTGAGTGAGAAGCCAGAGCTGGAAATAGCACCAAGCACTCTGATATGGGATGTGGGTGTCACTCTAACTTCCTGCTCCTGAACTTTAGGATTTCTTTGAAGGGTCTTTTATTTAATTATTTTAAGGGTACAGTGACACAGAGAGAGAAAGAGAGAGAACTTCCATCTGCTGCTTCATTACCCAAATGCCTACAAAGGCCAGAACTGAGCTAGGAAAAAGCCAGGAGCCACGAGCTCGATCTGGGTCTCCCAAATGGGTGGCAGGAACTCAAGCACTTGGGCCATCATCTTAGGCATATTCATGGGAAGCTGGGTGGGAGGCAGGTACCCAACTCTATTCTAAGCACTCCATCATGGGATACAGGTGTCCCAAGGGGCAACCTAACCCACTGTGTTATGATACCAGCTTTAGATTTTATGCAATATAAAAGGATGAATACTTTTAAAGATACAGAAAATTTACTTATTATTTTATGTATTATTATACATAAATTTTATGTATTATTATACATTTCTCAATAGCTGTTAATAAAGCTACAAACTCTTGCCAAAAGAATAGAATGTTTGTTTTGATAAAAAATATTTTCAATCTCTTTTATAATATAAAATGCTGATTAGCTCAGTAGTCTCCTTAATGAGTTGAATTTCACAGATTTTCCTTCAACTATATTCTGCTTTATTTTCCATTTATTTTTAGGGCAAAACCTGTATATTTGCATATGCTTGTCATTTCACTTCTAAAATGACATTAAATAAACTATGAATCATTAAGGTAGCATATTATCTTAAAATTTATCCTTCTACTTAGCTAAATCTACTTTTCTGTCAAGTTTTATCTGAATGTTAAAATTGTTATTGTGTTTTCCCTGACTTTTCAAGGGAAATGTTTTCCATTTTTTCTCTCTCTGTAGGTCTTAATGTAACATGTGCCATCAGTATATGCTTACAGTTATTTTCCTCTAATGTGAATGAATTCATAAAGCAGCACAGTCATGCCATTTTGATATTCCCTGTTTCTAATGACAGACATGTTTACAAGTAATATCAACTGACTAATGAGTGGTGTATTTGCAAGTCTGATTTGTAATAATTTTAGGTTAATACAAGATGGGGATTTTTAATTTTAATCCGTTATTCTGCATTACTTCTTCCTGTTCAAAAATAATGTAAGTAAAGCTAAGTTAGTTTGAAAACTATAATAACTCTTTAGTAGCTTGGTAGTTGAAATGCACACACACACATATATTTGCTCAAGAATGTACTTTTTTGAGGAGCTAATCTTATATACAAAGAAAAGACAAAAGAAGAATGTGACATTTCTAAAGACTCCAGGACTTAAATTAAACAAAGTAACACAACTAGGTAAGGGAAAGTTGTAACTCAAAATCAGATCTCTCTTCAGACCCATACTTTTCCTGTATAGTCTTTTAAGGGGAAAGAGTAAGGACTTACTTCAAGAATATTTTCCTGAATAATGGGTGAAATCACATCAGAGAGGGAGAGAGAGATCTTGCATCCTCTGGTCCACTCCCCAGATGGCTGCAATGGCCAGGGATGAGCAAGGCTGAAGCCAAGAGCCAGGAGCTTCATGCTGGTCTCTAAAATGGATGGCAAAGGACCCAAGCAGTTGGATCATCTTCTGCTGCTTTTCTCAGGGTATAAGGGGAGAGCTGGATTTAAGGGCACCAGCCAGAATATGATCTTGCACCCATATAGGATTCTGACATTGCAGGTGGCGACTTTACCTGCTGTGCCACAATACTGGCCCCTGAAATCATATTTTTTAAGTTCTATTTATTTGAAAGAAACTACCAGACAATAAATTTGACATTATTAACCTTTAGTGACTTGTTGGGATTAGTTTATCAATTCCTTCAAACATCAGAAGGTTATGGAACAAATCTCAGATGCAAGGCCCTCGAATAGGAAGGCAAGCACAGTTTTGTGGGTTCTTATGGATAGCCATTATTAATCTATTTGTCTTGTCAGGAAAAGAGTAGAGTAGAGTGAATACTTATCAACTGTGTAGTATTTCCATCTTTGAGGCACCAGTGGAAATTTTGAAACAAAACCCAATTCAACATTCAGTTACACATTGTATTAGGATCATTTTATTTGAGATGAAGAATTATTTATAAGAATACAAATGTATTTGACACGTCATTCTTGATCTATTATTTTTTTAATTAATGAATACTTGTGCCAATGAAAGGAATGATTTCGTTATACCCCATATGATCAAATTGAATCTAATATTGAGATCACTGGATACATTAATATATTTAATGGCATAAACAAGGCATACAATATTTGCCAAAGCACTGTTATGGAATTCACAGGATGAAAACTTGGCTAAGAAAGGAGACAAAGGTGCTATAGTTGGATACATAAACCCCCACTTTCACTGCCTGAGTTCAAGATAGATCGAGAACAAAAGTATCCGTTTTATTAGTAATAAAACTTGGATGGGAGGCTTATATCTGCATTAATATAATCTTGCTTCTATTTAATTCCATAATTAAATCTACCTCTTAGTCATAGGCAAAACAAGAAAACCAGGCCTATTCCCATGAATTTGAAAGGAAGTGGGAACAAAGGGTATTTGCATCCCATAAGTAGGCTGTCTTTCAAGGTTGTGAGGGAGGGGCTACAATTTTTGGGATAGTTCTATTCCTGATGCATCAAACTGGAAACTCTTTTTTTCATTGACAAAATGAAGGGCAGAGAGAAGTTAATTAAAATATGAGAAATGGGGAAGCATGTATTCCTTGCTGATTAGATTTATAAGGTTAGCATGAAGCAAATTTGGAGTATTTTTAGTATGGTGCTTCTTTTTTTGTTTTTCAGTTCAGTTTTCAGCTTTTCTCATTGCTAGTTTTTTGTTATTTATTTATTTATTTATTTGCTTATTTATATTTTTCTAAATGAACACAGAGAGGAGAGAGGCAGGGAGAGAGAGAGAGAGAGAGGTCTTCCATCCACTGGTTCACTCCCCAATCAGCCACAATGGCTGGAGCTGTGCCGATCTGAAGCCAGGAGCCAGGAGCTTCCTCCAGCTCTCCCATGCAGGTACAGGGGCCCAAGGACCTGGGCCATCTTCCACTGTTTTCCCAGGCCATAGCAGAGAGCTGGATCAGAAGTGGAGCAGCCGGGCCTCGAACTGGCACCCATATGGGATGCCAGCACTTCAGGCCAGGGCATTAACCTGCTGTACCACAGCACCAGCCCCAAGAATGGTACTTCTTTCTGAAAGAGCTTTTTGGAGTAGAAGCTCAAAAATACAAAAAAGATGAAATTGCTAAATAAGTCTGAAACCAGAAAGCATGAATATAACGAAAATCATAAAGATCATAAAGGTGTAGGCTTAAATAGTTTGAATAAGACCTTAACCTCTAAGTCAGCAGCAAATGAAATTATGTAGGATTACATATGGATACATTTAAAAGGAAATTATATAATATCTCAGTCTAGTTACATGATTTATTTCCTCAGTTTTCTGCAATGAGATACATGAGGTTAAGCAATACAGGTTACTATTACAGAGGTATTATGAGAAAGAATTAGGGATTCGATTTTTAAATCAGGCCCCAGAACCCTTACTCAGAATCAGTAAGACATTTTGGATAGTTGAATAGATTATAATTTAACGTATGGCCAGAGAGAAGATAGGACAAGAGAGTTGGTATTCAGGCCTTGAATGATTGGCATAATTAACTATTTAACTTAAATGAGTAGAGAAATAAGTGAAGGCAAAGAAGAGACAGTAGTAGATTAGGAAATTGACTTGTGGTACTCAGAGGATTATTATTATCAGTATCAAGAATAGGAATATAAGCAAATTAGTATATCATAAAGTATGTTAGGAGGGTGAGATATTGATGTTTAAGATTATTGAATTCTACAGAGCAGTTGTGATAATGGGATGTATGAGTTGTGACTAATGTTGCATAAATGTGAAGGTCAGTCATGATGAGGAGTCAAAGAACTGGAAAGTTATAATATTGGGATTGGTCACCTATGTGTATATTAAATAATCTGAAATTATCCAGGAGGCTATAATAGAAAGGAATATCAAATAAGGTACCAAAGCTAAACCAGGTCCAAGAGTAAACTCAGCAAATCTGCTTATGATAATTGTAAGAAAGAGAGAAAGTGAAATATTCGCCTTGCAAGATGACTACTAAGTGAAAGTGACAGTGGACAGTGGATTCAGGAAGATCTATCTGTGATCACTTTGATGCAGAGGAATACTAAAATGCCTTCCTTATTAGGACTGCAGATACAGTGGTGTTCTACAGGAGAGGGAAGCTCAGCCAAAATAAAACAGTAGAGAGTGAATTTAATGAAAAATGTGGGAACATACGCTCTTTGCTTAGCATAGATTGGACAGGGTTCCTTAGAACAAAGTTGAAAGAATTATAGGCAAGGAGATCACAAATATTGGGAAAAGTAGTTCAATAGTTTGAGGATGAGCTTTCTTGGGAACATATATATAAAAGAGTTGTGATTAATTTGGAATAAAGTTATGTGGGCATCAGCAATTTGATCCTAAAGAAAGTGGATCAATAATTGCTTGATCCATCTATCTCCTAATGAAAGAACTACATTTTCATTCTGTCCTTATTTCAAATGATTCAGTGACGATATAACAGACTAAAAGCAAATTATGGATTAAAAAGTACATGGGAGGAACTATTCCCTCCAAGTTTGAAAAACAGATTAGACAGCTCTACAGAACAAGACTGTATGACACTACAATGATCCAAAAATCTGTCTGAACAAATATGGTGGTTGTCTACATTAGGGCGACAGCATTGCTCATGAGGCAGTCAATCCTAGACTTTGATGAAACCTAACATGGCTTCTTCCTATTTAAAGTCATGGAAGTCAGTTTCTTACAGAATCCTATATAACACTAGAAATAAAGTTTTTTTTTCCCCTAAAGAAACCTTTTATTTAAGGAATACAAACTTCATGCATTTCATAAGTACAACTTTAGGCATATAGTGATTCTTCCCACCATACCCACCTTCCCACCCACACTCCCAGCCTTCCTCCCCCTCTTTCTCCCATTTCCAGTCCCATTCTCTACTAAGATCTGTTTTCAATTAACTTTATACATAGAAGACCAACTCTATACTAAGTAAAGAGTTCAACAATTTTCCAAAAAAAAAAAAAAAACTTTCTGAATAGTCAAGGGTTGTTTAAAAATGTTGCATCTTGAAGTTAATTTCACTTGTTTTTGGAAACTTAATTAACTTTGAAGAAGCACCCAAGAGTGATACATCTTTTTCAAGCACTTAGACATAATTATAATACAACTCTTTGAGGACAGAGGTCCTGCATGGGAAGTTAGTGCACAGTGACTCTTGCTAATTTAACAATTAACAGTCTTATGTATGACGTCAGTGATCAACCAAGATTCTTGACATGGGCTGCTGAGGCTATGGAAGCTTTTGGATCCACAAACTATGTCAGTAGTTAGACAAGGCCATAAATGAAATGGAAATTCTCTCCTCCCTTCTGAGAAAAGTACATCCTTCGATGACTACTTATTTCCAGTGAGGTCTTACCCACTGAGGTCCTTCATGTAGGATGGATTTATTTATTTATTTATTTGCCACAGTGTCTTGGCTTTCCATGCCTGAAATGCTCTCATGGGCTTAACCAGACCAGAATGCCTTAAGGGCTGATCCTGAGGTCAGAGTGCCACTTAAAGCAATTGCCATTCAATGAGTCTGCTAGTGGATGTTTCCCATGTTGGAGCATTCACTTCTTTTTAATTCTATTATTACCAGACACTTAATGCTATCCATATAATCTCTTCAACACTTAGGTGGTATTTTTACCACTCAGTTTAAGGGAATTTGGGGTCCCTTGGCAAGTTTTTAAACTGTGTAGACTTAAGTCCTTAGGAATATATGCAGAACAGCTTTACAGTTACAAACTTCATACACTTCCTAGTTACAACTTTAGGAACATGGTGATTCTTCCCACCATGCCTACCCTCCCACGCATACTCCCACCACTCTTCCTCCTCCCTCTCTTCCCACTCTTTTTTTTAAATTGAGATATAAGTTAGTAGACTCTATACACATATGTTTAATGCCAAGTTAAGTAAAGAGTTCAACAAATAGTGTGAAAAAAAAAACTGTTCCTCAACAGTCAGGTCAAGAGCTGTTCAAGTCATTGCTTTTCAAAGTGTCAATTTCACTTCTACAGATTTCCTTTTAAGTGCTGTATTAGTTATCACAGGTCAGAAAGAATCTATGCTATTTGTCCCTTTGGGACTGGATTGAAATAATCCAGTAAGTATATTGTTTTCCAGATTCATCCATTTTGACACAAATAACCTGATTTCACTTTTTTGGGCCACTGTAAAGTATCCCATGGTGTACATATCCCATAATTTCTTTATCTAGTTTTCACTTGTTGGGCGTTTGTGTTGATTCCAAGTATTAGCTATTGTGAATTAAGCTGCAATAAACATGGAGGAGCAGATAACTCTTTCATGTGCTGATTTCATTTTCCTTTGGTAATAACTAGAATGTATACTATGCAAAGAGAATAAGAAACTCAACTACAAGAAAACAAACAATTCAGTGAAGAAATGGGCAAAGGATTAAAGCAGACATTTTTCAAAAGAAGAAATCTAAATGGCCAACACACACATGAAAAAATGCTGAGTGTCACTAGCAGTCAGGGAAATACAAATCAAAACTACAATGAGGTTTGACCTCAGCCCAGTTAGAATGGCTTTCATACAGTAATCAAAAAACAATAAATGCTGGCAAAATTTTGGGAAAAAAGGTACTCTAATCCACTGTCAGTGGGGATGTAAACTAGTAAAGCCACTATGGAAGACAGTATAAAGATCCCTCAGAAATCTGAATATAGACCAACCATATGACCCAGCCATCTCACTCCTGGAAATAAAGTTTAGTAAATAAAAAAATTTATTTACTTGTCTGATTCTATAACTTTAAATATTTTTCTTTGAGCAACTAATTACCCTGGATGTCATCTTTTAAATCCAAAGTATAGAATCATTTTTAAGTCAGATCATCTGTAGGGAAATTGAATAGGTGAAAACACTGGATATTCAGAGGGGGAGGAAAAAATATCTAATGGAAGAAGGTAGTGGTCGTAAAAACATTTTTCACCATTTTTCTTAGGGTATGCTGGCATTGTTACAATATATTATAAACCGGTTCATGAGGCGTAAAGATTTTATTAGAAAAAGTCACAGTAGGGGGGGCGGAGCCAAGATGGCGGAATAGTGAGGGCGCACACAAACAGTCCGGGAAAAGATAGTTTAATAAAAGTGGAGTTACGGTAGCCCCAGGTGAAGACTTCGAGAAACAATGCGGGGAAAACTCTCCCTGATCCAGTGGACCTGACGCAGAGGAGAACGGACTCGCCGTGCCGCGGGAAAGGAGATGCGAAGGGGAACGCAGCCGCGGAATCCGCGCACCAGCGCTGGAGGGGGAGGTGAGCAGGAGATCCCTCTGTAGCTCGAGACATTGGCAGGAAGAGACAGACCCCACTGGGGATAGTGCATCAAAAAAAAAAAAAAAAACGAATAAATAGGGGGAACCAACACTGTCACTAGCCTCCCCCTTTGCTCACCTTGGAAAGTCTAGCGGGACAAGGAGGGGTGAAACGGCACCAGCCCGCCATTAAAGCAGGCGCGTGCGCGCCCGCCCGCATCTGGTCGCCTCGGAAGCAGGCCCCCGCGCGCCCCGCCCACCCGAACCCGATCGCCTCGGAAACAGGCCCCTGCGCGACCCGCACGCCCGCCCGCACCCGGTCACCTCGGAAGCAGGCCCCTGCGTGCCCCGCCCGCCCGAACCCGATCACCTCGGAAACAGGCCCCCGCGTGCCCCGCCCGCCCGCCCCCGGTCGCCCTGGAAGCAGGCCCGCGAGCAGCCCGCCCGCCCACACCCAGTCGCCTCAGAAGCAGGCCCCCGCGCAGCCCGCCCGCCTCTAAAGCAGTGAAGCTGCATAAATCTGAGGGGGTGCTGCAGCCAGGGATCCCAACTTGTAGACAGCTCCGTTACATCGACAACCCGGTGAGACAGAGTGGAGAAATGCCAAACAAAAGCAGACACCGACCTAACAAGAGCAAGGAAGACACTATGATGACCCCAAATGAAAAAGACACCCCAATTCAAGATTATGAAGATGATGAGATAGAAGAGATGCAAGAAGCGGATCTCAAAAAATTGATATGAACATTAAGAAGTTCACAAAAACAAATACTTGAACTACAGAAACCTTTAATGGATAAGATAGAAAACCTCTCTCGCGAAAATAAATTATTGAGGAAGAATCAGAATGAAACGAAGCAACTAGTAGAACAAGAAGCTACGATAGTGACAAAAAATCTTAATGAAGTGAAGAATTCAATTGATCACATGACAAGCACACTAGATAGCCTTAAAACCAGGATGGGTGAAGCAGAAGAGAGGATATCGGACTTAGAAGACAGAGAACAGGAAAGGAAACAGTCAAACCAAAGACAAGAAGAGGAAATTAGAAATCTAAAAAATATTGTCGGGAATCTACAGGATACTATTAGAAAACCTAACATTCGAATTCTAAGAGTTCCTGAAGGCATGGAGAGAAAGGCCTAGAAGGCCTTTTTGGTGAGATACTAGCAGAAAATTTCCCAGGTTTGGAGAAGAACAGAGAAATCCTAGTACAGGAAGCTCATAGAACCCCTAACAAACATGACCAAAAGAGATCCTCACCACGACACATTGTAATTAAACTCACCACAGTGAAGCAGAAAGAAAAGATCCTAAAATGCACAAGAGAGAAACGTCAGATTACCCTCAAAGGATCTCCAATCAGACTCACAGCAGATTTCTCATCTGAAACCCTAAAAGCCAGGAGGGAATGGCGAGATATAGCCCAGGTACTAAGAGAGAAAAACTGCCAGCCCAGAATATTATACCCTGCAAAGCTCTCATTTGTGAATGAAGGTGAGATAAAGACCTTTCATTGCAAACAGAAACTGAAAGAATTTGTCACCACTCGTCCAGCCCTGCAAAAGATCCTTAAATATGTGCTACACGCAGAAACACAGAAACATGGTCATCAACTTGAAAGAAGCTAAAGGAAGGAAATCTCACAGCAAAAGATCATAAGATACTCAAAGCATACATAAGAAAATCATTGGCAAATGGTAGGGCAAAGATACTACTTATCGATAGTCACATTGAACATGAATGGTTTGAACTGTGCTATTAAAAGGCAAAGATTTACTGACTGGATGAGGGAACAAAACCCAGCTATTTGCTGCCTACAAGAAACACATCTTTTCAAAAAAAAACCATACAGTCTCAAAGTGAGAGGTTGGAAAAATATATACCATGCGAGCAGAAATGAAAAAAGAGCGGGCGTAGCCATCTTAATATCAGATAACATAAATTTTACCACAAAAACTATTAAGAGAGACAAAGACGGGCACTATATAATGATTAAGGGATCCATTCAACAGGAAGATATAACGATTATCAATGTATATGCACCTAATTACCGGGCACCGGTCTATTTAAAAGACCTGTTAAGGGACTTAAAGGGAGATTTAGACCCCAATACAATAGTACTGGGAGATTTCAACACTCCACTCTCAGAGACAGACAGATCACCAAGACAGAGGATTAACAAGGAGACAGTAGATTTAAACAACACTATAGCCCAAATGGACCTAACAGATATCTTCAGAACTTTTTATCCCACAGAAAAAGAATTTACATTCTTTTCAGCAGTACATGGAACCTTCTCCAGGATTGACCACATACTAGGCCATAAAGCAAGCCTTAGCAAATTCAAAAGAATAAGAATCATACCATGCAACTTCTCAGACCACAAGGGAGTGAAGTTGGAAATTAGCAACTCAGGAATCTCTAGAGCATATGCAAACACATGGAGAATGAACAACATGCTCCTGAATCAACAATGGGTCATAGAAGAAATCAAAAGAGAAATTAAAAATTTCCTGGAAGTAAATGAAGATAACAGCACATCATACCAAAACCTATGGGATACAGCAAAAGCAGTGTTAAGAGGAAAATTTATATCAACAGGTGCCTACATCAAGAAATTGGAAAGGCACCAAATAGATGAGCTTTCAGTTCATCTCAAGGATCTAGAAAATCAACAGCAAACCAGACACAAAGCTAGTAGGAGAAGAGAAATAATCAAAATCAGAGAAGAAATTAACAGGATTGAATCCAAAAAAACATTACAAAAAATCAGCCAATCGAGGAGCTGGTTTTTCGAAAAAATAAACAAAATTGACACCCCATTGGCCCAACTAACTAAAAAAAGAAGAGAAAAGACCCAAATTAATAATATCAAAGACGAAAAAGGAAACGTAACAACAGACACCACAGAAATCAAAAGAATCATCAGAAATTACTACAAGGACTTGTATGCCAGCAAACAGGAAAACCTATCAGAAATGGATAGATTCCTGGACACATACAACCTACCTAAACTGAACCAGGAAGACATAGAAAACCTAAACAGACCCATAACTGAGACGGAAATTGAAACAGTAATAAATGCCCTCCCAACAAAGAAAAGCCCAGGACCAGACGGATTCACTGCTGAATTCTACCAGACATTTAAAGAAGAACTAACTCCAATCCTTCTCAAACTATTCAGAACAATCGAAAAAGAGGGAATCCTCCCAAATTCTTTCTATGAAGCCAGCATCACCTTAATTCCTAAACCGGGAAAAGATGCAGTATTGAAAGAGAATTACAGACCAATATCCCTGATGAACATAGATGCAAAAATCCTCAATAAAATTCTTGCCAATAGAATACAACAACACATCAGAAAGATCATCCACCCAGACCAAGTGGGGTTTATCCCTGGTATGCAGGGATGGTTCAATATTCGCAAAACAATCAACGTGATACACCACATTAACAGACAGCAGAAGAAAAACCATATGATTATTTCAATAGACGCGGAGAAAGCATTTGATAAAATACAACACCCTTTCATGATGAAAACTAAGCAAACTGGGTATAGAAGGCACATTCCTCAATATAATCAAAGCAATTTATGAAAAACCCACGGCCAGTATCCTATTGAACGGGGAAAAGCTGCAAGCAATCCCACTGAGATCTGGCACCAAACAGGGATGCCCACTCTCGCCACTGCTATTCAATATAGTGCTGGAAGTCTTAGCCAGAGCTATTAGGCAAGAAAAAGAAATCAAAGGGATACAAATTGGGAAGGAAGAACTCAAACTATCCCTCTTTGCAGATGATATGATTCTTTATTTAGGGGACCCAAAAAACTCTACTAAGAGACTATTGGATCTCATAGAAAAGTTTGGCAAAGTAGCAGGATATAAAATCAATGCACAAAAATCAACAGCCTTTATATACACAAGCAATGCCACGGCTGAGGAAGAACTGCTAAAATCAATCCCATTCACAATAGCCACAAAAACAATCAAATACCTTGGAATAAACTTAACCAAGGATGTTAAAGATCTCTATGATGAAAATTATAAAACCTTAAAGAAAGAAATAGAAGAGGACACCAAATTATGGAGAAATCTCCCATGCTCATGGATTGGAAGAATCAATATCATCAAAATGTCCATTCTCCCAAAAGCAATTTACAGATTCAATGCAATCCCAATCAAGATACCAAAGGCTTTCTTCTCAGATCTGGAAAAAATGATGCTGAAATTCATATGGAGACACAGGAGACCTCGAATAGCTAAAGCAATCTTGTACAACAAAAACAAAGCTGGAGGCATCACAATACCAGATTTCAGGACATACTACAGGGCAGTTGTTATCAAAACAGCATGTTACTGGTACAGAAACAGATGGATAGACCAATGGAACAGAATAGAAACACCAGAAATCAATCCAAACATCTACAGCCAACTTATATTTGATCAAGGACCCAAACTAACCCCTGGAGTAAAGACAGTCTATTTAACAAATGGTGCTGGGAAAACTGGATTTCCACCTGCAGAATCATGAAGCAAGACCCTTACCTTACCCCTTACACAAAAATTCATTCAACATGGATAAAAAACTTAAACCTACGACCCGACACCATCAAATTACTGGAGAGCATAGGAGAAACCCTGCAAGATATAGGTACTGGCAAAGACTTCTTGGAAAATACCCCAAAAGCACAGGCACTCAAAGCCAAAATTAACTATTGGGATCGCATCAAACTGAGAAGTTTCTGTACTGCAAAAGAAACAGTCAGGAAAGTGAATAGGCAACCTTCAGAATGGGAAAAAATATTTGCAAACTATGCAACAGATAAAGGGCTGATAACGAGAATCTACAATGAAATCAAGAAACGACACAACATTAAAACAAACAACCCACTTAAGAGATGGGCTAAGGACCTCAATAGACATTTTTCCAGAGAGGAAATCCAAATGGCCAACAGACACATGAAAAAATGCTCAAGATCACTGGCAATCAGGGAAATGCAAATCAAGACCACAATGAGGTTTCACCTCACCCCGGTCAGAATGGCTCACATTCAGAAATCCACCAACAATAGATGCTGGAGAGGATGTGGGGAAAAAGGGACACTAATCCACTGTTGGTGGGAATGCAAACTGGTTAAACCACTATGGAAGTCAGTCTGGAGACTCCTCAGAAACATGAATATAACCCTACCATACAACCCAGCCATCCCACTCCTTGGAATTTACCCAAAGGAAAATAAATTGGAAAACCAAAAAGCCGTCTGCACACTAATGTTTATTGCAGCTCAGTTCACAATAGCTAAGACAAGGAACCAACTCAAATGCCCATCAACAGTAGACTGGATTAGGAAATTATGGGACATGTACTCTACAGAATACTATACAGCAGTCAAAAACAATGAAATCCGATCATTTGCAACAAAATGGAGGGATCTGGAAAACATCATGCTGAGTGAATTAAGCCAGTCCCAAAGAGACAAATATCATTTGTTTTCCCTGATTGGTGATGATTAACTGAGCACCAAAGAGGAAACATGTTGAAACGAAATGAACACTATGAGAAAATAAGACATGATCAGCTCCTGTCTGAACTGTTGATGTACAATCTAAATCTTTACCCATTTTAGTATCTCCCCTTGTTGTTTGTATTCGTTCTAGTACTATGGGTTGAATCTGGCAACTAACACACAATTAGCCGTAGGTGTTTAAATTTTAAATGAAAAGTGATCCCTGTGAAATATAAGAGTGTGAATAAGAGAGGGAGGAGATGTACAATTTGGGACATGCTCAATCGGAACTGCCCCAAATGATAGAGTTAGAAGTGTGCCAGGGGATTCCAATACATTCCCATCAAGGTGGCATGTACCAAGGCCATCTCATTAGTCCAGGTGATCAATTTCAGCTCACAATTGATCACACTGATAGGTCTAAGAGTAAAAGGGTTCACACAAACAAGACTAGTGTCTGCTAATACTAACTGATAGAATGAAAAAGGGAGAGAATGATCCAACATGGGAAACGAGATACACAGCAGACTCATAGAATGGCAGATGTCCTAAATAGCACTCTGGCCTCAGAATCAGCCCTTAAGGCATTCGGATCTGGCTCAAGAGCCCATGAGAATATTTTAGGCATGGAAAGCTAAGACACTCTGAAAAACAAAAAAAAAGAAGACCTAAATGAAAGATCTCTGCGAGTGAGATCCCAGTGGAAAGAACGGGGCCATCAAAGAAGGAGGTACCTTTCTCTGAAGGGAGGAGAGAACTTCCACTTTGACTATGACCCTGTTGGATTAAGATCGAAGTCGGCGAACCCTAAACGCTTCCATAGCCTCGGCAACTCATGACTAGAGCCTGGGGAGATTACTGACGCCATAAACAAGAGTGCCAAATTGTTAAATCAACTTCAGGAGTCACTGTGTACTTACGTCTCATGAGGGATCTGTCCTTAATGTGTTATCCAATGTGAAATAATGCTATTACTAGTAATGAAACAGTATTTTTTCACTTTGTGTTTCTGTGTGGGTGCAAACTGATGAAATCTTTACATACTATAATATTAAATCGATCTTCTGTGTATAAAGATAATTGCAAATGATTAAAAAATCTTGGTGTTAAATTGGAAATTGCATAGATAATTAATCAATTCTTTAAAAAAAACCATGTAGGATCTCTGTCTTTAATGTACTGTACATTGTGAATTAATACTATAACTAGTACTCCAACAATAATTTCAGTTTGTGTCTCTATGTGAGGGCAAACTGTTGAAATCTTTACATAATATGTTCTAAACTGATCTTCTGTGTATAAAGAGAATTGAAAATTAATCTTGATGTGAACAGAAGGGGAGAGGGAGCGGGAGAGGGGAGGGTAGCGGGAGGGAGGGAAGTTGTGAGGGGGGAGCCATTGGAATCCATAAGCTATACTTTGGAAATTTATATTCTTTAAATAAAAGCTAAAAAAAAAAAAAAACTTACTAAAAAAAAAAAAAAGAAAAAGTCACAGTAGAAAGTCTTCAAATCACTGTGAAATTGGGAGTCCACTTCTACAACTCTACTGAAAATTGTGTCTTGTCGAGGCCCTCAGGAATCTTTCATAAATCCAGAGGACATGTCTGAGATCTGCTCACTGGCCTTTGTGACTCTGTGGTTATCTTTTCCTTTCACTCTTTGTTCACTCTTTTGTCTTTCTTTCTCAGTCTTCAATAATTCTGGTATATCCCATTTATTCTGATACTATATGGGGATATTTACAGTTCTTTAATATCAAGTTGTCTACAGTTTCTGTTTCTTAGCACATCACAGTGGTATTGTCATTGTTGTTCTCGTTATTGTTGCTGTTATTTGAGAATCCCTTCTCTTATCTTATACACCAGACAAACTCCTTCCCTTCCTTCATGATTCTGCTCAAATGCCAGGAACTCTAACCCCTCAGAATGATCTGGTCTCAATGTTATATATATATCATATAAGTGCACATACCGATCAGTATTTTCTAATTATTTATAAACTTATCAAGGCTATGACTCCAATGGAAAAGCAGAAATCAAAGACACAACTTAAGAAGTTTCCAGACTAGCAGATAGAAGAAAATATAAATGAAGCCATATTGGGGGTAGGGCGCAGGATGGGAATTTGAATGGGGCACTGCAGATTTGGGAAAATAAGTAGAACAGAGTGAATTGCCTAAGCAAGAAAACAAGGAACTCTAGTTTAGTTCTGGTACGCATTAAATAATTTAGGGGCCTGAAATGTGTAAGTAAAGAGAGAATTGTTTAGTGAGGAAGATTATCCAGAAAGTTCTTTAAATAGAGTCTCAGAAAATCTTTTAAAGTGCTGCATGGTTAAAGAGAAATCCAGTTTCTACTTGCTCTTTCTTATCTCACATTCATTGAATTACGATGTGATTTCTGCCACAAGAACAGAAGAGGTCACTTGCCACCTTCTGTTTACCATTCCAGTGGTGCATTCTCCATCCTCAGGCTGCTCCACTGCTCTGTGCCATCTGACACTGCTGACCTTCATGAAACTGCCTTTTCCCTTATGTCCTGGCTCCTCCTCCTCTGTTTGCTCTTTTGAGTGCCCTTCATAGTCTTCTCTTCTTCCACTTATTTCTTAAACATACACACTCCTAAGACTTTTCTCTAGTCTTCTCAGTCTACAGTCTCTCCCGCAGTCATCCTGTTTTTTTCAGCTTTAGCTCTGTTGATTCAGAAAACACTGTTACTGCTAATAACCTCTTTTCTAAGTCCCGATGTACTCTGTTTTTAAAAATAGTTTGACACCCAAATTGTATTTTATTATAGAAAAAGCATCTCAAATACAGGATTTCATAAGCACTGGTAGGTGAAAAATTGTGACTTTCAAAGTGGATACCAAGTACAGGTGTTTTGTCTTTAGGAGAAAAGGTAATGTACCTTTTCTTTCCCCCCTTAATACAGTTTAACCCAAATGATCTGTTGGAAGCTCAACTTTAATAACTCTTAAACAAGTTACATAATTATTCCTCTTTCTACTTTCTCTACCTGGATTATACACTCAAGCATTTATGACTTCGTGTATAAATATCTTAAATTCCTCTCAATCTATCAATATTTTTATTTCACTTCCATAGATTTTTTTTTCCTGTCCATCTCCTTCTTTTATTTTTATTGGTCTTTTCTTTTACATCTGAATTAAAATCTTGACTTCTACCAGCCACTGGTCTCATCTCACTTTTTCAAAGTAATATGGATTGATTGTCAACTTGGAGCCAGGAACAGAAATAGGTAATAGGTCAGTTTCTCGACTTTGGCTGCTTGTGTAAACTCACACACAAACACAAAAATCAACTAGACAAAGGCACAGGCACATGCTCCAAAGATTCTGAATCTGATCCAAGGAGCTTGGACTTCAATATTTGTCCAGTTCTCCAAATGCCTGTAATGTGTAGCCACAGCTGAGAACTACTGACTTAAGTTATATAGAACTCAATAGTCACAGTCCTTGTCCTGACTGAAATGAAACTCTACTTGGTGAAAAAAATAAAATACAGTCCTGTCCAATTTGAAGTGACCTCTTTTCTGAAGGAGTGATATTTAATATTAATTCTTAAGGATGAGTAGGATCCGACCAGACAGATAACCAGATGGAAAAATATTGGGTAATTTTTGAATCACTAATATGACTGGCATGTTTTGAATAAGTGAAAACAAAAAGCCAATGTAGCTAACATGGGATGATGGATAGGGAGAATGGCTAAAATTAATTTGAAAAAGAAAAAAAATGGGTTTTGGTAAGAATTTGTTAGCTTTTCTTATATGCATTTAAAGTCCAGTGACAGGTTTTTAGTAGGGAACTGCAACAATTGTTTTGTTTTTAATTATTACTGAATACCCTGTGGAAAGGGAGCAAGCAGGTTTCAAAGTAGAAAAGATACAGGGAGACTATAATTGTGAAGTATGTTGGTAAAATATCATGATTGTTAGAAAGGTTTTTTTCTTATAATGTCTGTATATAACTTGGATATTGGACGGTGCTGGTCATGTAGAATGAATTGGAAGGAATTCTCTCTCCTTTATCCTATAAAAGGTTGTTTTTAAAAAAAGGTCTGACTCTTTCTTTAAATGTTTGTAGTACTCACCGCTGAATCCAAATATGCCTGATACTCTCTGTTTTGGAAGTGTATTAATTGCTGCTTCAATTTAATAGATATAGTCTTACTCTTGTATTTATTCTTGTATGAATTGTGGCAGATTGTGTCTTTTAAGGAACTGGCCCATTTTACTTAGGTCATCAGATTAGTAGATACAAAATTATTCATAATATTCCTTTATTATCTTTTTAGTTTCTAAGGAATCTGTATTAATGCTTTATTTTTCATTTATGATGTTAGCAATGTCTGTCTTTTCAAGGCTTATCATTTTGGCTGATCTTTTCAAGCTTTTTCTTTTGTTGATTTTTCTCTATTGATTTCCTGTCTTCAATTTTATCATTTTATTCTCTATTTTTATTACTTTTATTCTTTTTCTTACTTTTGAATTGTCACTTGTTTCTAATACAGGATTTTTAGATAGTGATTTCTTTTGTAGTATATACATTCTCAGCACTACCACAGGGATCCTACAAATTTTGATAAGTTGTATTTTTATTTTCATTTAGTGCAAAATAAAAATATTTTAAAATTTCTCTTAAGATTTCCTCTTTAATCTCTGTGTTATTTAGACCTGTGTTGTTTAATCTTCAACTATTTGGGGGTTTCCAGCTATCTTTCTGTGATTGATTTCTAGTTCAGGTACATTGTGGTCTAATATCATGTATATACTGTATGATATCTATTTTAAATTAGTTCAGATGAGTTTGTTGGCATAGAATATGGTCTGTTTAACTGGATGTTTCATGTGAGCTTAAGAAGATTGTGGGGGCTGTTGCTGTGGCACAGCAGGTTAAGCTGCCACATGGATCACTGGTGTCACATTTTGACACTGGTTCAAGTCCCGACTGCATCACTTCTGATTCTGCTCCCTGTTAATGCACCTAGGAAAGCAGCAGAGAATGACACAAGCCCTTGGGCCCTATGCCCATGTGGGAGATCCAGAAGAAGCTCCTGGCTCTTGGCTCCTGGCTTGTGGCTTCAGGATCCTGGCTATGGCTCCTAGGTTCAGCCTGACCCAGTTCTGGCTGTTGTGGCCATTTGGGGAGTAAACCAGCAGGTGTGAGAACCCTTTCTCTCTCTCTCTCTCTCTCTCTCTCTCTCTCTCTCTCTCTCTCTCTCTCTCTCTCTCTCTCTCTCTCTATATACTCTCTTTCCCTCTATAGCTCTTTCAAATAAATAAATAAATCTAAGAAAAAAGAATATATATTCATTCTGTTGTTGGAAAAATGGTCTATAGATGCTATTTATATCTAGTTGATTAATATAACACACAGGTGAGTTGAACTCTGTTCTCACTGGTTTTCTGCCAGCTGACTCTGTCCATTTCTTTTTATTTCATATTTTATATCCACTTGAATGGCAAAGTAGTACAGAGATAGAAAGGGATCTACCATCTGCTGGTTCACTCCCCAAGTGCCTACACAACCAGGACTTGGCCAGGCTGAAGCCAGGAGCCCAGAACTCTATGTGGGTCTCACTTTGAAATGGGGAACAGGCATCCTAAGTGCCAAGTTAACATGCTGCATCATGACACCTCTATATTGAAATTTCCAGCTGTACTAGTGGATTATTCTTTTTCAACTTGCATTTCTGTCAATTTTGCCTCAGATATTTTACTGCTTGAGGGCACAGATATTAAGGATTATTGCCTTCTTTGGAAATTCACTTTTTTCATTATTTAATAACCATCTTTATCTGTATAGCTTTCCTTGCTATGGAGATAATGGCATTAATGTTGATATGACCAATTGTGCCATTTCTCTGTTCTGTTTTCAGTTAACATAACTACTCATGTTTTCATTTTTTAGTAGTTAGCATGTATATCCTTTGACATCCTTTTACTTTTAATCTATATAACTAAATTTAGTTTGTTCCTTATATATCATATACATATATTATATGTATATAATATATTTTCTATCAATACCTAGATATACTCTCTATCAACCTCTTTTAATTGATGTTTTTAGATAATTGATGATTATTAATATAGTTGTACTATTGTTCCTCATCTTTGTTACTGTTTTTCATTTGCTTTTTGGTTTTTTGTTTCTTGTTTGGTCTTCTACTCTTTATTGCCTTATATGGTTTTGATGAGCATTTTATGTGGTTGCACTTTCTTACCTGTATTGTCATATAAGCTCTACTTCTCTGTAGACTAATTTTGGTGACTACTATAGAGTGTCCAGTGTATATTTGCAACCCATCCAACTCAAGTTTCAAGTAACACTATACTACCTTACAGGCAGTCCAGATACCGTATAATAACAAAGTAATTCTCATTTATCCCTCTCATTTCTTACATTTATTTTTATCACTCACTTCACTTCTACATAAATATTATTATATATAAGCATACTTAATTGAATACATTGATGATATTATTAATAAGATTAAGAAAAATGAAAGTTTTATTTCATCTGACTTATCCTTCTCCAGTGCTCTTTGTTTCTTTATGTCATTCTGAGTTACTAACCTATGGGATTTTTCTTTTCTCTGAAAATATCTTCCAGCATTTCTTGCAAGGCTGGTATACTGGCAACCTATTCCATTAATTTCTATTTGTTAAAAACCCATATTTTCCTTGATATGTGAAAGATAATTTCACAAGGGTAATGACTTCTATGTTGGTATTAATTTTCTCTCAAAAATTTAAAACTTTGACTTCATTCTTCTGTTACTTGTGTGGTTTCTGAGGAAAAGTTGGATATAATTTTTATCTGTGTTCTTCTGTGGGTAAAGTTTATGTCCCTCTTAGCATCATTCAAAATTTTTCTTTACTTTTGGTTTTCTGAAGTTTGAATATAATATGCCTAAGTGTACGTCTCTCTGTGTGTTTTGTTTGTCAAGTTTATCATTCTTGGTGTTCTTTGGCCTTCTTGTATCTGTAATTTGATATCTAACATCAATTCGGGAAAAAAATCATTATTGCTTCAAATTTTTCTTCTCTTTCTCATCCTTTTTCTTCTGTTAGTCCCATTAAATATATATTATACCTATTGTAGTTTTTCCATAGTTTCTAGATAGTCTGTACCATTTTATCAGATTTTGTGTCTTTGCCTCTTTTCATTTTGGGAGTTTCTCTTGGAACCTCAGGCTCAGTAATCCTTTCCTCATTCATTTCCAGTCTGTTAATGAGCTCTCCAAAGGCATTCTTCCTTTCTATATGGTGTTGTGCCTGTCTTAGAATTTCCATCTCTGGCAGGCGCCATGGCTCAACAGGCTAATCCTCCACCTTGCGGCGCTGGCACACCGGGTTCTAGTTCCGGTTGGGGCACTGGATGCTGTCCCGGTTGCCCCTCTTCCAGGCCAGCTCTCTGCTGTGGCCCGGGAGTGCAGTGGAGGATGGCCCAAGTGCTTGGGCCCTGCACCCCATGGGAGACCAGGAAAAGCACCTGTCACCTGGCACCTGCCATCCGATGAGCACGGTGCGCCGGCCGCAGCGCGCTGGTCGCGGCAGCCATTGGAGGGTGAACCAATGGCAAAAGGAAGACCTTTCTCTCTGTCTCTCTCTCTCACTGTCCACTCTGCCTGTCAAAAAAAAAAAGAAAAAAAGAAAAAAAGAATTTCCATCTCTGCTTACAATGATTATCAGTTCTCCTGTGTTGTCTATTTTATTCGTTAGATCTTTTAGCATTTTAATTGCAATTGTTTTAAATTCCTGTTCTGAGAATTCCAACATTCATGCCATATCTGAATATTGTTCTAATGCTGGATTTGTCTCTTTAAACTACAGTTGTTTTCCAATGTTTTCATAGATACTGCTTCTGAAAGTTTCATTCACCAGTATGGCCTATTTAAGATCTTCTCCTGTGGTTTTTCCATAAAAGGATATGTGGAAATCAGGAGATTTCCATTTTATACAGGATTAAGTCCAAATGTTCAGCTTTCTAGTATGGGCCCTGATTTTTGCAAGCTCATATCAATAGCCTCTTGCTTAAACTAATTAGTGTTCTCTAAAAAGAGACTCTTATGTTTCCACACTACTTGGTCTTAATTTTATTATATCCTTGGTCTAGAATACCTTTCTTCCTTATTTTTTTAAAATCAAAGTTCATCTATCTTTAGAACAAAGTAAGATGTTTTCCCACAGAGCTTTCCAAAAGATGTATACATTTACCATAGCCTGGTATATCCACTTCTACAACAATGATTAGAAGATAACTTGCTATAGGCTGTTATAATCAGTGTTAAAATCAGTCCCCAAACCATCCTAATCACAATGGCTTGATGGGATGATTTTTTTTTTTTTTTAGTTTCTATACCCATGTTAGATCTGTCAAGATGTTTTTCAGATAGTAGATACTCCACATTTATTTAGTATATAAAGAATGGTATCTTATTTAAATTCATTTTAATCAATATTTTGTGAGAATATTTTAATGAGAATACTGTAAGGATATAAATGAGTTCTGAAAATACACATTTTCATCAACAAAGCCACATATATATAAACAATATTTCACTTGAAGTGTTTCTTTTCTATTAAGTAAGAAAAAAGTCAATTTATACCTTTGGATTTTTTCAGGTATATACATGAGGAAAAATGAGTATTCTCTAGGACGAACAAAGCCTGGCAGAATAGTTAGTAACCTTCTAAGGATGCATTTTCCCATAGATTTGCTTGCATCTTGCACAAACCAATTCTAGAATTCGTATCCAAGCAAACTTAAGCTAAATGCAGTTAATATTTTTGAAATATTACCCTCTTCTGTGCCACTGAGGAACTCAGGAAGAATGGTCTTAGAATGAGCATAACAACAACCTGGCAATATTGGCTGAAATAATACCCTCAATAGTGTTAACATCTATATCCTTGGAGATCCTAGAAGAATTCTAAATAGATCCTTCCAATGATTTTTTTATTTTTTTTTAAAGATTTACTTATTTATTTATGTGAACTGCAAAGCAACACAGAGAAAGGAAAAGACAAATACGGAGAGAAAGAAATTGTCCATGTGCTGATTCACTTCCCAAATGTCCTGCAGTAGCCAGGTCTGGACCAGGCTAAAGCCAGAGCCAGGAATTCCATCCTCATCTCTCACAATGGGACAGTAGCCCAAGTTCTTCAGACGTTTTTGCTGTCTTCCAGGCACATTAGCAGGAAACTGGATTGGAAGCAGAGCAGCTGGGACTCAAACCAGTGCTCTGATATTGGTATGCCAGCTTCGCAAAGGGTGGCTTACGCAATGCTGGCCCCACAAATGACTTTTCTTGGTCTACATTTAAAGTAACCCCATTCTGCAATTTGGCTTACAAAAATTAAAAAAAAAAATTCTTAACTGAAGTAAAAAAGACAAAAAAACACATTTGTAGTCAATTTTTAAGTCTTGCTTCATATCAATAAATACTATACCAAGGATTTTCTTTTTGAATCCCTAATGTTTCCATGAAATTCGTATTATTTCTAAGGTATCGTACCTCAGGGTTAACGTGACTATTGTCTGAAATACAAGTGGGAACATAACAGCAGTACCTGGGAAATAACCATGTTTCTTTTAGTTCTCAGCAAGAGTAATTGAATGTAGAATATTTTACTAAACGCTGGACTGTGACAGTGTGTTAACACTCTGACTATCTCCTAACAGCAGGGCAATTATTTGCTGAGTGGGATTTTTATAAATCCCCTGGCACTAGTATGTCCTGATAATTATGATGAAGTGCATTGGTCAGTGTTGATTCAGCAGTCCCTACCCTAGCCTATATTTCATTCACAGTTCTCTGGCCCATTTTTACTTTCCTGGTTATTAGAGATCTTTGCAACTGTTCCCTTCTTTGCCTACTGTATTTTTTTAAAAGCATGTGTGATTAAAACTTGAAGTTAAGTTTAAACAAGTCTTTTAGAATTGATTATTTCTCACAGTATTCACAAATTTTTAATTAAGAAGCATAGCAGTATTTTTAAATTTTGTTCCTTTGAGTGGCAATCAGCAAATCCTGTTTGTAGTGTAATTGTCACTTCCAACAGTAAAACTTGAATTATCCTACATACCTTGTATTATCACTCTTCATTAATGAAAGAAATCGTTACTTTCAAATCAGGAGAAATTATTATTTGTCACATGGTAAATTGTGAAATTGAAATAGTAATTGCAATTTGGCAACTGTAGGTGTACACAATCCTGTTTCATATTCTTCTTATTTTACAGAAACATGTTTTAAAAGTGAACCTCAATAACAATGAGAAGAGAAAAAAATTAGGCTATGGCTTCCCCCAGGCAATTACAAAATAAAGGTCAGCGTATGAGTGGAAAATAGTCATAAAAAACAGTCTTCATGAAATAAGTCAACATACCAAATATAACTAATATATTCATTTCTTTTCAAATCAATTGCATTTTTAAAATACTTTCCATGGGGTACTTAAATATAAGAATAAAAGCTGAGAAGAAAAGAACCAACCGATTGTTAGAAATATGGAATGATTCAAAATATTAATGTGATGCTAAGGGTGACTGGGTAACAAATGGTACATTTGCTCGTTGCTCAACCTGACATAATTAATATTCTAGGTCATGCTTAAGTTCCCATGATGGAAGGTCTGAAGGGGGGAATTCAAGAAAAATATATATCTATTATATAACTCATTGCCTTTTTTTCCTTCTGACGAGTCAGAATCATAGCCTTTAAAAAAAAAATCAGTGCTTTTACACCTCATTTGCCGTATTCACCACTGGGCCACCAGTCAGCAGCCAGGCCTGATGCAAGGAGGTCGGTAAGAAGCTATTAGCAGAGTCCTCTCCTGAGATTTCTTGGGTCTTATTGAGTTGAATGTTAGCATGACAGTACTGCAAATAACTCAGTTGTAGGCTTTTTCTTTCTTTTTTTTTAAACAGTTAGCACAGATTTCCCCATAGTGTTGGTCACTCTAGAAAATTATTGCTGAAAATGAAGTCCCCAAAGCTACGTTGGCAGTAGCCCTTCTAAGTTGTGAATAATGTGAAAACTGAAAAATATGTCACAGTCCCTTAGGGTTAAGTCTGTCTTTTGTGACTCATAGTAATATTTGTTAAAAGTCAACAACAAGCCATTATTCACAAAGGCTTACAAATTACGAAATATGGCGGTTGAGACAGTAATATTTTAGTTGCTTTATTTACTTAAAGAAATAAAATGGTTATTAAGTGCATACCATTCCATTAAATAAATAAATGGGTTATTTACTTGCTGTTGGAGTTGAGTGCTGAACTGTTTTTTTCACCAGAAACCTTTTATTTAAGGTATATAAACTTTGAACTGTTTTTATTGACATAAGTTATTAAATGTGTTAATTTCTAAAATACTGACACCTTGAACTCTTTAAGTGATTCATTTGAAATTCAATTAAAGTATATTTTCTATCTATATTTGATTTAAATTGCAAAGAGAATACACATGAGGAAGTCTCCATATAGGTTGCAAAATATAATTTAAGAAAGCTATCATATCTACTGATCTATTTGCATTTCCCATCTAGCCTATGTATACATGTGCATGCAAATGTGGAAGGAGATCAAAGAAGATTCCTAATGGGGTAAAGTTAATAGTTGGTAGATATTCAGGTAGATGGAGATTTTAAATGATAAGTTTTAATCCAGTTAAATTGCATGTATTGCTATTGTAGTCTGGAAAGTTGTGAAAATTTAGTGTTTGATTAGAGGCTTCAGTTAATTAGATCATTACTAATCAGAATATTTTCTTGTATTGTTGCATAGAGTATATATACTTAGTTACACTTAATGTTAGAATAATATTTTAATACATAACATTGTTTTTTTTCTCATTACAATTGACACATTCTCATTTTTAAAAACCCACCTTAAAATCATCTTAAAAATTGCCATCCTCTTAAATATTGATAGCCATTGAAAGCTGTTATAAATATATGTGTATATATTTTTTTCTTTTGTTAATATTAATTTAAACTCTGTGTCTACCTTGTCTGTATTTACTATGGACAAAAATGTTTGAATGACATTAAAAATGATTAATACACTGCATATAATATTTTTTGACACATTGCTTTTTTTGTATCAGTTTATCTCAGAGAAGAAAATGCTCAAAAGTATTTATAAATATGTGGATGTGGTTATATTAACTTCTCTATATACAATAGAATTTAGTCCCCAATGATAAAATAGGAAAAGTTAAGTTAGAGATGCTAAAAGTTGTTTTATAACAGTTTAGTTCTGGAACAGACCATTTTTCTTTAAAGAAAATTGAAACTGAACTATTAAGAGAAAGGTTCATCTATAACATCTTTGAAAATAGTGAATAATATTTTAAAATTTATCTCAAACATTTTACTATGAACTTTATATGGCTTTGGAGAGCAAAGGTAAAATAGAGACATTCCTGGTCTTTTCTAAACTATGGATTGTTATTCTAATTAGTGTTTAGCATCCATTTATTGAGTGTATACTTTGTGCCTAGCACTCTTTAGGACTGGAGATTGCAAAAATGTCCAAAACAAAGTCCCTGTGCTCTGATTATTTGCTTATGGAATACTGATACTCTCAAAGATGACTAGGAAACAATTTGATAGATGCTGTGGTAGAGCTATCCCCCAGGTTATTAAGGAAGCATTAGAAATAAGACACTGAATCCAGCCTGGGAAGATTTAGGTAGAGATTAATATTAATTGAAGTATTCACCAATACATATAAAATTTTCTTGGATAGTTTTTCCAAACCATATAATCTGGTTATTCTTAATACTGGGAAACTGCTGATTATATGAGCTAAACATAACAACCAGAAACAACCAGAATGGTGAAGACATAAGAGAAAAGCCCATTTGAGAGATTTAGTGATACTGCCTTTGTGTAGTCCAGTATCTGAGAAGCAACCAAAAATTTTGTGTTGCTATTTAAAAATGTAGATTATGGTTTTGAGTATGTTTTTTCTGTGCTATATTCACATCACACAAATCAATGTATAAATATGTATATATATCAAAATCAAAGATTTATATCAAATAGCATTGCAATGGTATAATTTTATCAAAATATTCTATGCATTTGTATAGTCAAATACATTATATTTTCAGAAAATGGGCATATGGCCACTTTAGTTTAGCAATTTTCATACATCTGTCTATTGTATCTCTATTGCACGGCAGGCATTGTAATAATCTGGACTGTTTTGATGCAGTTGTGACAGTTAGTGATAGACCAGCAAGGATAATGTGACACTATAGAAGAATAACACCTAACTACATTCTATTCATTAAATATAGGATGTTATTTTGAGTGACCTATAAGACAGCATGTGTGTGTGTGTGTGTGTGTGTGTGTGTGTGTGTGTATGACACAGCTTGATTATTAAAGTACAAGAATTAAAAGGCTGCCATTAAGATATATGATTAGTGGGGCCAGTGCCGTGGCTCACTTGGTTAATCCTCCGCCTGCCGCACTGGCATCCCATATGGGCACCGGGTTCTAGTCCCTGTTGCTCCCCTTCCAGTCCAGTTCTCTGCTGTGGCCCGGGAGGACAGTGGAGGATGGCCCAAGTGCTTGGGCCCCTGCACCCACATAAGAGACCAGGAAGAAGCACCTGGCTCCTGGCTTCCGATTGGTGTAGCTCCAGCCATAGCGGCCATTTGGGGGGTGAACCAACAGAAGGAAGACCTTTCTCTCTGTCTCTCTCACTGTCTAACTCTGTGAAATAAATAAAATAAAAAAGGATATATGATTAGTAAAAATTCAATAATCAATCAAATGTTTATTGAGTACATCCTGATACCCAAAATTGGTTCAACCATTGTATATTTGACTTTCTGTAGTGAATGTATGATGTATAGTTATGATTATATAGATGTAATATGTAGTTTGAATACAAAATGGATGACTTTAGGCCCTTCTGTTATTTTTTTCTTAAATATAATTATATTAAAATGCTTTATTTGGCCTATAGGAACCACCCCCCAGTAGTTTTTTTCATGTTTAATGTTCAGTCCTTAAAGATACTAAAATTGTTGGTCTAGAATTGAGGTGAACTGTGAGTATTTTGTAAAACATCCTTTGTTAAATCTGAAGTCTACTTCTAAGAGGAAGAGTTTTAGTTTAAAGTATTCTTTAAACATAAAAATTTTCAAGGTATAATGTTATTTTTCTTTTATAAAATATTAAAATTGAAGGCAAAAGTGAAAATTGCTTTCCTTTTCTTTTCAGATTCCAGGTATATACAACTCACCATTCAGAACAGAGCCTGATCCATGGGAGCTGCAGTTACAGAAGGCAAAGCCTTTAGTACATCCAAGACCTCAAGTGAAGCAGATGTATTCTCCAAGTCTTACGGATTGGCTAGCTTGTACCAGTGCCCATTCTTTATCTCAGTCCAAATTTCTGCCACCTATTACCAGGAAGAAATGTCAGGTACTAATTAGACCTACTAGAAGTCTGTTATCATTTTTATTCTTGCTAAATTTGTCCATTTTTTATTGTGGTTAATGACATACAATGAAATTTTTTCTCTTACCCATTTCAAAGTATGCAGTTCAGTGATATTAAGTACATTCATGTTGTTATGCAGCCATCAGCACCATCCACCTTTAGATCTCTTGTCATCATACAAAATTGAACCCTGTAGCCACTCAATAGTTCTCTCTTTTCCATTCCCCTTTGTCACTAGCATGGCTGATTTAGCATAATGTCCTTAAGGTTCATTCATGTTATAACATGTCAGAATTTCTTTCTTATTAAGGTTGAATTCCATTGTATGTACATACCAAATTTTACTTACACATCTATCCATTTATACATGTTTAGGGTTGCTTCCATATTTTAACTGTTATGAATAATGCTGCTATGATCATGAGTGTATAGATGTCTCTTAGATACCTTGCTTTCATATGTTTTGAATATATACTCCAATATGGTATTGAGAGATCATACAATAATATTATTTTTTTGAGGAAATGTTATAGTATTTCTTATAGTGTCTATGCCATTTTCCATTCTCATTAGCAGTTTACAATGTATACAGCTTCTCCACATTCCTACTAGTATTTGTTTTTTATTTATTTGACAGGTAGAGTTGTAGACAGTGAGAGAGAGAGACAGACAGAGAGAAAGGTCTGTCTTCTGTTGGTTCACTCCCCAAATGGCCGCTGTGGCTGGCACTGCACCGATCGGAAGCCAGGATACAGGTGCTTCTTCCTGGTCTCCCGTGCGGGTGCAGGGGCCCAAGCATTTGGGCCATCCTCCACTGCCCTCCCAGGCCACAGCAGAGAACTGGACCGGAAGAGGAGCAACTGGGACTAGAACCTGGCGCCCATATGGGATGCTGGCACCAGAGGCAGAGGACCAACCAAGTGAGCCACGGCGCCGGCCCCTAGTTTTTGTTATTCTCTCTTTCTTTGATATTAGTCATTCCAGTTGTATTGAATTTGGTGGTATTTCCTTGTAGTCTTGATTTGTCATTTTGAGCATTCTTTTTTTTTATGTGCATATTGTCACATTTTTATGTCTCCTGTCCACTGGTTCACACCCCATATGCCCACAATGGCTGGAGCTTGGCCAGATTGAAACTAAAAACCAGGAGCTCAATATAAGCCTCCCACATGGGTGACAAAGACCCAGAAACTTGAGCCATCACCAACTGTTCACAGGGTGCTCATTAGCATGAAGCTGCAATTAGGATCAATGTCCTATTCAAATCTGGGCACTCCAATATGGAATGCAGACATCCTAAGTGTTGTATTAACCACTACACACCTGCCCCTGTTCTTTTGGTTTTTCTTTTATTGAGAAGAAAATTATTTTCTCAGGAATCTGGTTTAAAAATAACAAATATAGATTGCATATATATGTATCAAACATTTAGCATTCCATGATGCTAAGAAAGACCAAAATCCTTTCTTCTAGCTTTTTTTGAGATAAATAGTATATGCTCTAAAGTCACCCTACTGTTATTTCTCCTAATTGTAACTTAGTACCCATTGACTAACCTTTTCTCATCCCTACCACCCCTGTTCTCTCTCATTTGAACATAATACAATGCATACAACATAATGTTAAACATATTGTTAATACAATGCAAACATTACATGGTACTACACACACATACACACGCACACACACACACACCCCTTCACATATCAATTAAACATACTAAGTAAGGAAGTAGGCAAATTCATGTTTCATATTAAGTTTTGGTGTATTGAATCTGAAGTTAAAATATGAATATTTTGCTTAGAATCTGCTTTTTCATGTGAAAAATTGTTAGTGCAGCACTTGATATAAACTGTTATTGCTTGAAAATCGATATGTATTATCAAATTTATTTAATTTATGTGTCATATGATTATTTATGTCTTCTTAAATAATTTTAAACATACCTTGTGGGTTTGAATAATTTAAAAAGTGTAAGTTTAAAAATTAGAGACAATACAAAACTCATGGCAAAGACAGGGAATTCTTCAGCATAACTGGATTGTAATAGAATAAAACTTCAGGAGCAAAAGGGTGAGTAGATGGAGTGAGTGATGATTATCACTATCCTAAAAGTCCCAGAGAGTAAAAGTTCCTATCACCTGCATCAATATATAAGATGCAGCAAACGACTTCCACCAGGTAGTATCCATTGAGAGTTCGGTTATATTTGACTTAGAGTTAGACCTCTAGAACTTCTAGCCATTAGTTCCTTATACAGGCTTGTCCCCTGTATATCTATTGCTAAATAAGAAATTACTGTAAAACCTAATGGTTTAAAGCAGAAAGCATTTGCTGTTTCATAGTTTCTGTAGATTGGCATTTCAAGTACAGATTTTATGAGTGCCTCTGACTCAAGTTTCTCAAGAAGTTACAATCAAGATGTCACCCAGGGCCATGATCTCATATGAGTACTTAGCTTATGGGAGGGAGTTGGAATGACGAGAGACCCTCTTAGTTGTTTTCCTTGCTCATATCTTGCATTATTAACATGATTTTTCATCTCTTCTCCACATTGGCCTCCCAACAGAACTGCCTTACAATATGGCAAATGATCCTTGAGAAAGTCAGAGAGAGAGCTTTCAAAATAAATGTCACAGATGTTTTTTTCACTTTTGAATGGTAACTTTTCTTTTTTTTATAGACTTATTTATTTATTTGAAAGAGTTACACAGAGAAAAGAGAGGCAAGTGGGGAGAGAGAGAGAGAGAGAGAGAGAGAGGGAGAGAGAGAGAGTCTTCCATCCACTGGTTCACTCCTGCATTGGCTGTAATGGCCAGAACTGCATTGATCTGAAGCTAGGAGCCAGGAGCTTCTTCCGGGTCTCTCATGTGGGTGCAGGGGCCCAAGGACTTGGGCCGTCTTCCACTGCTTTCCCAGGCCATAACAGAGAGCTGGATGGGAAGTGGAGCAGCCAGGACTCGAACTGGCGCCCATAGAGGATGCCGGTACTGCAGGCAGTAGCTTTATTCGCTACGCCACAGCGCTGGCCCCAATTTTTCTCATTTTAAATTTTTTTAAGGTTTACAAATTTCATTTATCATATATTCATTTATTTCATATATATATATATATATATATATATATATATATAGCATTATTCCTTTGTCCAGTCATCAGTTGATGGACATCTGAGATGATTGCATCTTAGTTATTATGACTTGAACTACAATAAACATCACTTTTTCATATTCTGATTTTATTTCATTTAGGTAAATTCCCATGAGTGAGATGCCTGGGTCACATGGTAGGTCTATATTCAGATTTCTGAGGTTACAGACTTTTTACAACTTAAAATGCCAGAAGTGACATTCCATCACTTCTGCCATAGTCTATTAGTTAGAAATGAGTATGTACATTCCATACTCAAGGGTAAGAGATTACACAAAAGTGTGAATACCAAGAGTCAGGGATGATTGAGGGCTCATTTAGAGCCCAACCATTGAATCAACCTCTGCAATAAGATGACCCTTCATTCAATGCCATTAAAAAGTTTTCCATTTTACTGTAATTATTTGTGATAAGTTGTGTTGCCACTCTGTATTGTTAACTTGTTAATATACTTTATTATTTTTGCTCTCTCAAACTATTAACTGACAATTAATACTATTAACTATTGGTTGTACTACATCATAAAAGGAGCTACAAAGAATCATTGAAAATCTATAAAGTCAATATTCCCCAGACTACTTTGTCTATTTCCTCATCCATGATTCATTTCCTCTGAAATTCTATTTATGTCAGTATTTATAATTACCTTTAAATTAATCTATTTCTCCAAATAAGATGGAAACTGAAAATTCTTCTGTTTTCTGGAATGGAATGTCAGACAGGCTGGAGTTGAGCAAGAGAACAAAAAAGAGATAGTAGGAAAATTTTTCATTCATTTAGACTCATGTATATTTAGAATATGATGTAATAGTTCCATTTTAAATGTTAAACCAATATTCTAATGTAAGCATTTAAAGTCATTTTAAATTTAAACTGAATTTTATATTATGAATAATTGAATTTTTACCATTTTGAGTTATACATATTACTTTTTATTTCTGTTAGAACAAGTAATGGTTTTATATAACATTACTATAATTCAATTTATCAATTGTTCCTTAAAGAAAATAATAACTCACTCCCTTTGCATATCTATTATGTGTTCAATGTAGTGTTCAATGATTGTTACATAAATAACATTGTATATTTGAATTTTCAATAATCAACATTACATGTTATATTCTTTGAGGTAGCTATTGGTGCTACAAGGAATTGAGAGTAATTTTGCATACAACTTTTTAAGAAGTGTGAAAATTATATAGTATGGATAAAATAAGGGCATATATTAGCACTTCTAAATTGGCAGCAACCTGGAGGTCATCTGAATTAAACTCACTGTATAATATTCACAACATTAACAACTAAACATTAAACATCTTATTTAAAAGTGATTTATAACATTTTCACTTTTTCTTTATTGCTTTGATTTATTATACTTGTATAATGTGGATTCATTTATACTTGTTGTGTCACTCTTCAGTCTTCATTTCTCTACTTTTCTCAAAGCAACCACTTTTATTTCTACATATTCTTTCACATTCTATACTATTTTGAATGCATGTACACATATACATAGGCACACACAGTGATGTGTGTGCATCTAGTATATATTGTGGGCAGCTGGAAGACATACACTGATATGTTAAAGATTTGTATATATGTTATGAAAAACACTTGCATATATGCTATATATTAAAACAAAAGTATATATTTATATAGAAAAATCAGTAGAAAGATAAATATATGTTTACATAAAGAAATGTATATATAAATCTATGCAGTAATTTATAAACATATAAAATATATATTTACACATCTGTCTATACACACACACTACTGAACTGCAGTTATTTGTCAGGCATACCACAAAATGACCCCACTAATATACAAGTATTTTCTTTTCCTTTACTTCCCTAGTTCCTTCCTTTTTCATTTTCTTCTCTTCTTTTCCCATCTCTTGATTGTTTTTTCTTCATTTAGTTTTTCTTTTGTTTTCCTTCTGTTCTATCTCTTTCCTCACCTTGGCATTCTTCCTCCTTCTCCACTTCCTCTAGCCATGTCCTCTGGTCTATCCTTCTTTCTCTCACCTTTCTCTCCTTCTCATATCCCCCACTTTTTCTTCCCCATTCATCTGTCCTTTTTTAAATTTTCACTTTCCTCTTCACTTTCTTTCTTTCCTTCCTTCCTTTTCTTTTTCACAAAATGGACCTTTTTAAAATCTTGCTGTGTTTTTTGTTATATTTCTTGTATCTTTTCTTTAAGGACATTTAAGATTATGCTCAAATGATATCTGTACTCTGACCACCAGAGTATATGTACTTGCCAAGTGAATTTCATGAATGTGTGGAACAGGATCAGCTCTGTAGTGCAGCAGGTTAAGCAGCCACCTGTGACGCCAGCATCCTATATGAGCACCAGTTCAAGTCCCGGCTACTCCATTTCTAATCCAGCTCTCTACTAATGTGTGAAAAGAGGGTGAAAATGGCCCAAGTACTTGGCCACTGCCACCCACGTGGGAAACCCATATGGACTTCTGGTCTCTTGGCTTCAGCCTGGCCAATTAATGGCCTTTTGGGGAGTAAACCAGCAGATGAAAGATCTCTCTATCTCTTCCTCTGTGTCTAACTCTGCCTTTCAAATAAAATATATACATTTTTTTAAAAAAGAAAGCAATAAATATATGGAATAATTATAGCAGGTTTTAAAAAATAACTTCATTATTATTTAAGCTTTCATAAAAGCTTACAAATGCAAGATACCTATAAAGTAATATGAGTTATTATATATTTAAAAAAGAAATAAATATATTTGGCCCTCATAACCAAGACTTTGGTGGAGGTAAGGTAAGATAAATATAGAAAATCCTAAGTTTGAAACTATTTCCAGATTTTAGGATCCCTGGAATAATAGGAATAGGTGATCACCTGGGATCTAAAAGGGCAGGCTACTAAAAAAAAAAAAATACAAATCAATAAAAGCTTTGGCATAAGAGAAGCTTGACAAAATAAATAAATGCTTAAAAATTATTATTTAACAGAGAAAGAGAAGCCTGACAGCTGATACCAAATTTGCTAGACTATTAAGCTCAACAGCAAGTTGTTAATTTAACATACAAAGGTATGGGCCAGGCACTGAAAGACGCAGGGAGATGGCGATGATCACAGGAGAGTTAGGAGTCCTAAACGTGATTGTGAGCCCAAAAGAAAAACTGAGTTTATTTTCAAAATAAATTGCTGCTTAAGAAGACTCATTCTCACTCATTTTAAGTCTCATTAGGATGAGTATTTCTCAGAAAAAATAATAGCATAAGTCTAGAAATAGCTATATATGTATGCCGACAAGGTTTAGAAGGCAAAGATGAGTGTTTGTATCTTCAAAGTCATAGATATGGGTCATTCTTTTATTTCTTTGATGCTACTGTTATTCAAAACCTTTGTAGGGCTGGCACTGTGGCACAGTAGGTTAAACCTCTGCTTGAGGCACCAGCATCCTATATGGGCGCCGGTTCTAGTCCTGGCTGCTCCACTTCCAATCCAGCTTTCTGCTATGGCCTGAGAAAGCAGTAGAAGCTGGCTCAAATACTTGGGCCCTGCACCCATGTGGGAGACCAAAAGGAAGCACCTGGGTCCTGACTTTGGACTGGCGTAGCTCTGACCATTGCGGCCATTTGGGGAGTGAACCAATGGAAGCCAGACCTTTCTCTCTGTTTCTCCCTCTCACTGTCTATAACTCTACCTCTCAAACAAACAAATAAAAAATCTTAAAAAAAAAAAGACCCTTGTAAAACTACTCTTAAAACTAATGAAAGAGGAGTCGTAGTAGTAGTAGTAACAACAAAGGCATCATTTTTGAAGGCATGCTGTGTCCCCAGTACAATGCTAATAGCATTGTATCATCTTACATATCTTAAGAGTAATTTTTGGGGCCGGTGCTGTGGTGTAGCAGGTAAAGCCGCCACCTGCAGTGGCAGTATCCCATGTGAGTGCTGGTTTGAGTTCTGGCTGCTCCACTCCTGATCCAGCTCTCTGCTATAGCCTGGAAAAGCTCTGGAAGATGCAAGTCCTTGGGCTCCTGAACCCACATGGGAGACCCAGAAGAAGCTCCTGGATCCTGGCTTTGGATTAGCGCAGCTCTGGCCATTGTGGACATTTGGGGGGTGAACCAGCAGATCTACCAGCAGATCTTTCTCTCTCTCTCTCTGCCTCTCTGTAACTCTGCCTTTCAAATAAATAAATAAATCTTTTTTAAAAAAGTAATTTTGATACATAAATAAATAAATCTTTAAAAAATAAAAGTAATTTTGGGATATAGTTATATTATACAATCAATGAAAATAGGCCTAGAGAAGTACTTTGCCACTATTTACAAATATTAACTTTAAAACCAGAGAATTTGTCAAAATAAAAGAGTAAGAATCTGTTTTGTAAAAAGCGCTACTTGATTTTTTAATAGTGGACTTGGAAGCATGTTACTGTATCTTTAAAAAATAAAGTTCTAATAAAAATCCATTAACTACTTTCAAATATAGCAATCCTCCTGTCCAGCTGTGAAAAGTACGAGATGATACTTATTTGCCATTTGTGTTATTTACGGTCCATGACTTTTATGGTAACTGGTTCCTATTATTGGTTTCTATTAATGTAAAACATAAGTGAACATAAATGAGGCGTGAATCATTTCTTTTTATTAGCCCTACAGTCTTCACTCAGTGCTTGCAGTAACTCCAGCTGTGTCTTGTTAGTGATAACCTATTTAAAGAAGAGATTTTTGAGAATAAGGAATATGATTAGATATCATTGTTACTTCTTTCCTGTACTATGGTGTTGAAAAAAGAAAATAATATCTAATTAATGGCACAGCAAAGTCCTGAGCTGCCTCTGATTTGTATTGTGCTTAATACACTAATTAGAAAGCAATGAATTCTGGTAACTACTCCTAGACAAGGGAACCTACAACATTTTGCGGAAAAATGGAATTAAAAGGTAAGTTTATATTGGTGCAAAAAGAATTGAAATTCGTGCATTTAGGGGGTCTTCAAAAGATTCATGGAAAATGTGTATTATGAAAAAAATGCACGTGTTTCACCTTTTTTTGCACTGAAATAAACAACTTTTAATTCCTTTCCACTACTGGTTTTAAGTACTCTTGTATAAGTAACTACTTTAAAGGTATGATATGTTGTACGTCACTTTGCAGTGCAACTGTGGCCTTTCTTTTGCTATGTATTTGTGCCATTAAAAGATAGCTGTTAGTACCAGAGAAGTTGAAAAGTCGAGTTTAGCATTTTAAATAAAGAATTTTTGAAATAAGTAACAAACACATAATTTGGTATTGATTTGAGAATTACTTTAATTAATAAGTAAATTATATTATTTCCATCAGATTACTTTTATTTAATTTAATTAAACATTTAGTTAAAATAAATGTTTTTTTTTTCTTAATTTGACAGAGTTGGGGAGAGAGAGAGAGACAGACAGACAGACAGAGAGAAAGGTTTCCTTCCATTGGCTCACTCCCCAAATGGCCGCCACGGCCGGAGCTGTGCCGATCTTAAGCCAGGAGCCAGGTGCTTCTTCCTGGTCTCCCTTGTGGGTGTAGGGGCCCAAGCACTTGGGTTAGCTTTCACTGCCCTTCTGGGCCACAGCGAGCTGGACTGAAAGAGGGACAACTGGGACGAGATCCTGGTGCCCATATGGGATGCCAGTACCGCAGGCAGAGGATTAACCAAGTGAGCCACTGTGCCAGCCCAATAAATGTGCTTTTTTATATTAGAAAGCAAAGCAATCTATAACTACAAGTTTACTAATTATAACATTAAAATCTTTTTCATCTAAGTGGGGTAAATTTTACTTAAACTTTTTAAAAAAGATTTATTTATTATTTGAAAGAGTTATAGAGAGAGGGAGAGCTTATATCTATTGGTTCACTCCTAACATGGCCTAACATCTAGGACTGGGCCAGGCTGAACACTACCCAGATCTCCCATATGGGTGGCAGGGACTCAACACTTGAGCATCTTCCACTCCTTTCCCAGACTATTTGTAGGGAACTGGATCTGAAGTGGAGCAGATGGGACTGTTAGGGGATGCCCACATCACAGGTGGTGGCTTGACCTGCTGTACCACAAGGCCATCTCCCTGTGTGAACATTTTTAGTGAAATCACTTTGATTCGAGAGAAAATTTCTTGAATGCAAGTGATGGTCTTATTATTGATATTGTTATATTTCCTAACTCAGAGGAGAACAAACTGTGTTTTAAAAATAATTTACAGGAAGGTGTGTTGCCTAATGATTAGGATGCCTACATCTGTATCAGAGTACCTGGCTGTATTCAATTCCCAACCCTGGTTCGTGATAACAGTGTCCTACCAGTGCAGACCTTGGGAGGTAGCAAAGGATGGCTCAAGCGGTTGGGTACCAGTCACCCATATGAGAAAACTCGATTAAATTCCAGCTCCCAACTTTAGCCTTTCCTAACCCCAGCCATTTTTGGCATTTACAAAATGAACCAGCATATGGAAGTTCTGTCTGTCTGTCTCTGCTTCTTGAATAAAAAATTAATTGAAGAGATAATTGGGGCTTTTGTTGTAGTGCAGTGGATTAAACTGTCACCTGTGAACCCAGCATCCTGTATGCTGTCAGTTTATGTCCTGACTGCTCCACTTCTGATCCAGCTCCCTACTATCAAACCTGGGAAAAGCAACAGAAGATGGCCCAAGTGCTGAGATCCCTGACACCCACATGGAAGACCTGGAAGGATTTCCTGGTCCTTATCCTGGCCCAGCCCTAGCCATTGCTAATATTTGGGAAATGAGTCAGCATATAGAAAATCTCTCTGTCTCTCTGTAACACTTTCAAATAAATCTTTAAAAAATAATTTAGTAAACTTGATGTCCTTTGTAGATGTTCGCTAGCATTGGTCATCAACAACATGTTAAAAAAAATCTTCCATTATGAAATATATACCTCATGCTTTTCTTGACAGGGTCCCTTTCGAGATATCAATGAAGTGTTAGAACAACGCTACAAACCTTTGGAGCCAACATTACGTGTAGCAGAACCATTCAATCATTTAAAGTTGGCCAGAGAGGAGCTCAGAAGAAAGGAATGCGTGCAAAATGTGAATGACAAAATGTGAGTGTTTGGCTGAAAAGAATATAACTGTGCCAGGTTGATGCTCTAAATTTTCCACTTGCTAATATTGTAGAGAATCTTTTGTCAGAAAAGGTAAAACCACTCTTAACTGATTCAGAAGTCATCATTTTTCAACATGTAAATATCTTACAAGTGTTGATGGCAAAGCACTGTATGTGCTACTCAAAAGGAAAGAAAATTAATGAATGTCATTTTAAGGGGGATAAATGACCACCATATATCTATGAAGATAATGTATTTATAATTCTTCTAAAATAATATCCAATGAAACAAAATTTTTCTAACAAACTAAATTTCATTTGGATGTATAGGGATAATGTTATAGTGTTAATAAATCAAACACAAAGGAAGTCTCTTTACAACAGAGGAGGATGACTGAAAAAGAAATGAAGGATGATCAAATAGCACATGTGGTTTTAAATTAGTTTGTTAGCATCATTGATTTGGGTCTCAATTCATACATCTTTTTTGCAGGGTACTTCCTCTCTCTTAAGGTACTTTGTCATCACAAGAGGCATATATAATTTATAAATAGACCATTTTCAATCTATAATGGCTTTACTATAATAATTATTATTATCCTGTAATGTCTTTTGTAATTGCCATTGCAATATTTTATGATAATTTTTAGTAATATTTATATACTGAATCATAATGGCATTACTATAATATACAAATTATTATAGTCATAATGAAATAATTTATGATATAAATTACTACATAAAATATTACAACATACAGTATTTCAACTATTATTTATTGTTATTTACATAGTATATTATAGGTAATAATTATAACACTGTAAATTTATATAATAGTAAAGTAGTACATTAAAAGGTATGCTTTGTTATATAAAAAATTGAAATCTCTTATCTATCACAGTGAGTTTTAGATGATTTTATTGGTCATAAGAGATAGTACAGTAATATGCTTTATTTTAATAATACATTTCTGAAAAACCCTTGAAAAATATTTTCACTTAATCATCAAAGGTAAAAATAGCAAGTGTTGCAAGTAAGTTTATAAATGTTTTCATTTTATAGATATTACCTGGAGTGAAATAATTACATATAGTGTGTTTAGCATATTGTTTCAGTAAATGATCAGTTAACCCATTTAAAAAATTAGAAGCATTTTCACAATCAGTTTTGGGGAGGTAAATTTGTCATAAAGATATCAAAGATCAATGCTGCTCAGACTTAGCGAAGCAAAATGTACAATTCAATGATGAATAGATAAAGTTATATTGCTCAGCATTAGTTTTCTATTTTCAACAATGCAAGGGTTTATGAAATAGCAAAATTAATTGCCCAAATAATTGAGATATTATTGACCATCTCAATGTATTTCAGTAGAAATCATTGCATATCAAAGACACTGAGATATCCTTTCTTGCTATTTTCCGTGATAAGCCTAGAAGAATTAGCTCTCAGTATTATTCCCAGAGAAAGGTGTTCAACTTGTAGTTTGTGTAAAATACTTGTAAATGTCTTCAGTTTCTACAGTGTTGCTGTTGACCCTTTACCCTAAAGCTGTCAGAGATGGAAAGAGTTTCTAAGATTATCAACCAAATAGAAATAAGAAATATTTAAAAATTACTAATAAATGAAACTATTATGTTTTAGCAACTAAGCTAAGCAATTTGTATTAGCAGCAAACCTAAAGTAACTCCACTATTACAAAAAATTGAAACACTTACATTTTATAGTTTCTCCTGAAAGCATTTTGGTTTTTCATGTTCTAGATAATTAGATCTTATATAACAAAAGAAATGTTAGAAATATAGGTTTTATATCTTTGTAGATAATAATTGTATGATAGACATTAGAGGAAGGTATATTCTTGACAAAGAGATGCATGGTTTTTTAATGCAGAACATCCTTTGCTACAATACCATTTTTATCTATAATGAATTAAAGTCAGTATGTTTGTCATCTAAAGTCCTTAACCTGGAACCCTGTATTTAAACATGACATGATAGGCCCTTTTATTTGTAATTTAAAAAAATTTAAAGAGAAGCATATCTAAGTGTTTGATATATTTAGCTCTTTCATTATCCTATTGTGAGCATTGCAATGTATTATATAAAGGTATATGAACTTTGGAACTAGACCTACGGGAGCACAAATCTCTGTTCTACTTCAGAAGATAAGTAGTATTGTAGGTAAGTAATTTTGCCTCCCTGAGCCTCTGTTTCCTTGTTTGTATGATAGAGACAGAAATCTTCCCATAAAAGGTTATAATGGACATTAAATGAGGGTTCAAAATGGTGTAGCAGGGAGTCAGCTTACTGTTGTAGCCGACGAGAAGATAGTTTTAAAAAAGTGGAGAAAGTACAGTCTGAGGGAAGAGTTAGGGAGAAAAGAGCAGAAGAAACTCTACTGAAATTAGAGGGACATGGTGGACCTAAGTGGAGGGCTTGGGCACTGATGGCTCAGGACTCCAGCAGCCAAGAGCCTATGCACCAGCATTGGAAAGTCAGGTAAGACCAGACCATAGCAGCCCAAGCCACTGGTGAAAAAGCTGCAGGAAGAGCCTAGAGGGAACGTGGCTTAGAGCCCCATGGGGAAAAGTGTACCAGCAAAACTAGAGGAGGAAAAAAAAAGGACACGACAGACACATTTCTCTCTCCCTGATCACTTTACAACAGTATCTTGTAACAAGCCAGTAGAGTGGGCACCATTTTGGACATACATAATAGGTGCACCAGCTCATATCTGTGCCCAGCAACCAATCAAGTGAAGACTCCTGACTCTGGTGGGGAGAACTAACAGAGGGCTAGGAGCTTGTGACTGTGTGAGGCTTCTGTACTGGGACAGTGAAAAAAACTAAGGGTATGTGGGAGGACACAGGGTGTGGCTAAGACTTTGAGCAGAGTGGGGGAGTCCACAAGCTCAGGGTTTCCTGCTTACCTGCTGAGAAACATTGCTGAAGAATCTGAACGTTCATTGAGGACTGCACAGATCCTTTGTGTGGTCCTTGGGACAGAGAAGATGAAGATTATACCACTGGGGCAATGATCTCCATTGAGGAGATGGACTCAGCTGAACAGAATGAATTTCCCATCTGATTAAAAACAGAGAGAGATTTACCATGCCAAACCTGGGTGTGTCACTTTAGGCACACCCTTAACCCTGGAGAACTGAACAGAGCCCTCTGGCCACACCCACTACAAGCCTCTAGAGATCACTGAAAGCAGACATTACACTTATCTACAGAGTCATACTACAAAGATAAAGGCTGCCAAAGCAAGCAAGCAAGAAAGAAAGAAATCAACAACTATCTCCACAAATGCACCAATTCCGGAAATGAGATAAAGGAAGATAACATCATATCTCCAACAGAACATGACACTTCAATGCTAGATTGTGAAGAAGATGAGATAGAACAAATTCAAGAAATGGAAAAATGCAAAAAATTAATCATAAGATTTCATAGAAGTAATCAGAAGCAAATGTATGAACTACTGAAATCCATATAGGACAGAAAATTTCTCCCATGAAATTGAGATCTTAAAGAGAAAACAAAATGCAATGAAGAATTCAATAGAACATGAAGTTGAGATCTTAAAATGAAATCAAAATGAAATGAAAAATTAACTGGAAGAAATAAAAATGCAGTGGAGAACTTTAACAACAGAATCACTGAAGCAGAAGAAAGAATATTGGTCTTAGAACACAAAGCACAGGAAATTATACAGTCAAACCAAAGACAAGAAGAAGAAATTAGAAAACTAAAGAATACTGTTTGGAATCTATAGATTACTATAAAAAGACCCTAAGAGTTCCTGAAGGCATGGAAAGAGAGAAAGGATTAGAAGGCCTCTTTAGTAAAATAATAGCAGAAAACTTCCCTGGTTTGCAGAAAGAAAGGGGCATCCAAGTACAGAAAGCACACAGAACTGCTAATAGACATGACCAGAAAAGATCCTTGCCATGACACCTTGTAATCAAACTCACCACAGTAAAACATAACAAGATTCTAAAATGAGTATGAGAGAAACCACCAGATTACTTTCAGAGGATCAACAATTAGATTCACAGCAGACTTCTCATCAGAAACCCTACATGTTTTAAGAGTAAAAAAAAACGGTCATCCCAGAATATTATACCCTTCAAAGCTTTCATTTGTGAATGAAGGTGAAATAAAAACCTTCCATAACAAACAGAATTCGAAAGAATTTGTTACCACCTTTCCAGCCCTACAAAAGATGCTTAAGGATGTGTTGAAGACAGAAACACAGAAACACAGTAACATGGTCATCACTACCAAAGAAGGTAAAGGAAAAAATCTCTCAGTAAAAGTTCAAATGGAATTAATATTAAAAATAGGAATATTTTTGGAAAAATGACAGGACCAAGTTGTTAGTTATCAATAGTAACCTTGAATATAAATGGCCTCAACTCCCCAGTTAAAAGACACAGACAGGCTGAATGGATTAAAAAACAAAACCCATCTATTTGCTGCCTATAAGAAACACATCTCACGAACAAAGATGCACACAGACTGAAAGTGAAAGGATGAAAAAAGATATTCCATGCCAATAGACACCAAAAAAGAGCTGGTGTAGTCATCTTAATATCAGACAAGAGAGACTTTAACACAAAAACTGTAAAAGAGACAAATAAGGGAACTATATAATGATTAATGGATCCATTAAAAAGGAAGCTGTAACTATTATAAACATATATGCACCTAATTACAGGACAACTGGCTACTTAAAAGATATGTTAAGGCATTTAAAGGGAGACTTAGACTCTAATACAATAGTATTGGGGGACTTCAATACTCCACTTTCAGCAATGGATAGATGAACCAGATGGAAAATCAACAAGGAAATATCAGATTAATCCACACTATTGACCAAATGGAACTAAAAGATACCTACAGAACTTTTCATCCTACATTTGCAGAATGCACATACTTCTCAGCAGTGCATTGAACTATCTCTAGTATTGACCATATACTAGGCCATAAAGCAATTCTCAGCAAATTCAAAAAAATTAAATCATACCATGTATCTTCTCAGATCACAATGTAATGAAGCTGAAAATCAGGAATTCAGGAAACTTTAGAGCATATGCAAATACACAGCGACTGAACAACATGCTCGTGAATGAAGAATGGGTCATAGAAGAAATCAAAAGAGAAATAAAATAATTTCTGGAAAAAATTGAAGATGACAACACATCAAAACTTATGTGATGCAGCAAAAGCATTGTTAAGAGGAAATTAAATAGCAATTGGTGCCTATATCAAGAAATTGGAAAAGCACCAAATAAATGAGCTATCAATGCATCTCAAGGATCTAGAAAAATATCAGCAAACAAAACCCAAAACTAGTAGGAGAAAAGAAATAATTAAAGTTAGAGAACAAATCAACAACATTTAATCCAAAATAAAAATACATAAAATCAGCAACATGAAGAGTTGATTTTTTGAAAAAAAATAAACCAAATTGACACACCTTTGTTCCAACTAACCAAAGGAGAGAGAAGACCCAAATCAATAAAATTAGAGATGTAAAAGGAAACGTAACAAAAGACACCACAGAAATAAAAAGGGTCATCAGAAATTACTACAAAGAGATGTATGCCAAAACCTGGGAGACCTAGAAGAAATGGATAGATTCCTGGACACATACAAACTACCTATATTGAACCATGAAGACATAGAAAACGTAAACAGACCCATGTGTTCTCCCTGATTGGTGACAACTAACCAAGCACCAAAAAGGAAACCTGTTCAAGTGAAATGAACACTATGAGAAACGGTGACTTTATCAGCCCTTGCCCTGACTGTTGATGAACAACTTAATACATTATCCCTCTTAGTATTTTTTTTTTGTTTGTTCTAATTAACTATTAACTATTAACTAATTAACTATTGGTTGAATTCTGTAATTAATACACAGTTATTCTTAAGTGTTGAAACTTAACTGAAAAGTGATCACAGTTAAATATAAGAGTGGGAATAAGAGAGGGAAGAGATGTACAGTTTGGGACATGCTCAAGCTGACTTGCCCCAAATGGTAGAGTTAGAAACATGCCAGGGGATTCCAATTCAATCCCATCAAGGTGGCATGTACCAATCCCATCAAAGTGGTGTGTACCAATCCCATCTCACTAGTCCAAGTGATCAATTTCTGTTCACAATTGATCATAATGATAGGACTAAGAATCAAAGGGAGCAAATAAACAAGACTAGTGTCTGCAAATACTAACTGATAGAATAAAAAAGGGAGAGAATGATCCATCATGGGAAGCAAGATACACAGCAGACTCATAGAATGGCAGATGTCCTAAATAGTACTCTGGCCTCAGAATCAGCCCTTAAGGCATTTGGATCCAGCTGAAAAGCCTATGAGAGTATTTCAGGCATGGAAAGCCAAGACACTCTGGCAAAAAAATGACCTAAATGAAAGATCTCTGCGAGTGAGATCCCAATGGAAGGAACAGGTCATCAAAGAAGGAGGTACCTTTCTCTGAAGGGAGGAGAGAACTTCCATTTTGACTACAACCTTGTCTAAATATGATCAGAGTTGGTGAACTCAAAAGGCTTCCATAGCCTTGGCAACTCATGACAAGAGTCTAGGGTGATTACTGATGCCATAAACAAGAGTGTCAATTTGTTAAGTCAACAACAGGAGTCACTGTGCACTTACTCCCCATGTAGGATCTCTGTCCTGAATGTGCTGTACATTGTGATTTAATGCTATAACTAGTACTCAAACAGTATTTTTCACTTTGTGTTTCTATGTGGGTGCAAACTGTTGAAATCTTTACTTAATATATGCTAAATTGATCTTCTGTAAATAAAGAGAATTGAAAATGAATCGTGATGTGAATGGAAGGGGAGAGGGAGTGGGAGATGGGAGGGTTGCGGGTGAGAGGGAAGTTAAGGAGGGGGGGGAGCCATTGTAATCCATAATCTGTACTTTCGAAATTTATATTCATTAACTAAAAGTTAAAAAAAAAAAACAGACCCATGACCAAGACAGAAATTGAAACAGCAATAAAGGCACTCACAACAAAGAAAAATCTAGGACCAGATGGCTTCACTGCTGAATTCCACCAGACATTTAAAGAGGAATTAACTCCAATTCTTCTCAAGTTATTCAAAAAGGTTAAAGAGAGGTATCTTTCCATATTCTTTCTACAAAGCCAGTATCACCTTAATTCCTAATCATGAAAAAGATACAACAGAGAAAGAGAATTACAGATTAGTTTCCTTGGTTGAACATAGATGCAAACATTTTCAACAAAATTCTAGCGCATTGAATCCAACAACACATCAGAAAGATCATCCACCCAGACCAAGTGGGCTTTATCCTTGTTATGCAGCGATGGTTCAACATTTGCAAATCAATCAATGTGATACATCACATTAACAAACTGCTGAACAGAAACTGTATGATTATCTCAATACATGCAGAGAAAACATTTGATAAAATATAACACCCTTTCATGATGAACACGCTAAGCAAATTGGGCATAGAAGGAACATTCCTCAAAATAATCAAGGCAGTTTATGACAAAACCACAAGCAGCATCATATTGAATGGGGAAAAGCTGGAGGCATTCCCACTGAGAACTGGTACTAGATACAGATAACCACTCTCACCATTGCTATTCAATATAGTCCTGGAAGTTTTAGCCAGAGTCATTAGGTAAGAAAAAGATATCAAATGGATACAAACTGGGAAGAAAGAAGTAAAATTTTCCCTATTTGCAGACAACATGATTCTATATATAGGGGATCCAAATAACTTCACTAAGAGATTTTTCAAAACTCATAAAAGTGTGCGTAAAGTAGCAGGGTATAAAGTCAATACACAAAAATCACCAGCCTTTGTATACACAGGCAATGCTACAGTTGAGAATGAATTCTAAGGTCAATGCCATTCATAATGGTTACAAAACAAATCCAATAACTTCGAATAAACTTAATCAAGCATGTCAGAGATCTCTATGATATGAATTACAAAACATTAAAGAAAGAAATGGAAGAAGATAGAAAAAAACGGAAAAATCTTCCATGTTCATGGATTGGAAAAATCAATAGCATCAAAATGTCCATTCTTCCAAAACAATTTACAAATTCAATGCAATACCAATTAAAATACCAAAGACATTCTTCTCAGATCTAGAAATAATGATGCTTAAATTCATATGGAAACACAGGAGACCTCGAAAACCTAAAGCAATCTTGCACTACAAAAACAAACCTGGAGGCATCACAATACCAGATTTCAAGATATACTACAGGGCAGTTATAATCAAAACAGCCTGATACTGGTACAAAAATAGATTGATAGACCAATGAAACAAAATAGAAAACCCAGAAATCATTCCAAACATCTACAACCAACTTATATTTGATCAAGGAGCTAAAACCAATTCCTGGTGCAAGGACAGACTCTTCAACAAATGGTGCTGGGAAAACTGGATTTCCACATGCAGAAATATGAAGCAAGACCCCTACTTATACCTTAGTCAAAAATCTACTCACTGGCTGATACCATGGCTCACTAGCCTAATCCTCCTGTGGCACCAGCACCCAGGGTTATAGTCCTGGTCAGGGTGCCGGATTCTGTCCCTGTTGCTCCAGATCTCTGCTGTGGCCCTGGAAGGCAGTGGAGGATGGTTCAAGTGCTTAAGCTCTGCACCCACATGGGAGACCAGGAGGAAGTACCTGGCTCCTGGCTTCAGATCAGTGCAGCACGCCGGCCGCAATGTGCCAGCCGTAGCGGCCACTTTGGGGTGAACCAACGGAAAAAGGAAGACCTTTCTCTCTGTCTCTCTCTCTCTCTCACTGTCTAACTCTGCCTGTCAAAAAAATTTTTTAAAAATCTATTCACAGTGGAATAAAGATTTAAATCTATGATGCAACACTATCAATGTATTAGAGAACATTGGAGAAACTCTGTCAGAGACTCAGACAGAGACCCCAGAGGCACAGGCAACCAAAACTGAAATTAACAAATGTGAATGCTTAAAACTGAGACGTTTCTGTACAGCAAAAGAAACAGTCAGGAAAGTGAAGAGGCAACCGATAGAATGGGAGAAATTATTTTCAAACTATGCAACGATAAAAGATTAGTAGCCAGATTCTACAAAGGGATCAAGAAACTCCAGAACAACAAAACAAACAACCAAGTGATTTTCCAAGGACTTAGAGAAATGATTCAAAAGAGGAAATCCAAATGGCCAACAGACATATGAAAAAATGTCAGGATTACTAGCTATCAGGGAAATGCAAATCACAGCCACAGTGAGGTTACACCTCACCCCAGTTTGAATGGCTTTCATATAGAAGTCAACAAACAACAAATACTAGTGAGGATGCAGAGAAAAAGGTACCCTGATCCACTGTAGGTGGGAATGTAAACTGATAGATCCACTAAGGAAGACAATAGAGAGATACCTCAAAAATCTGAATATAGACCTACCATATGATGCAGCCATCCCACTTCTGGGAATTACTCCAAGAGAAATGAAGTCAGTAAACAAAAGATATATCTGTACCTTCATGTTTATTGCAGCTCAATTCACAATAGCTAAGACATGGAATCAACCTAAATGCCCATCAGCTGAAGACTGGATGAAGAAATTATTGGACATACACTCTATGAAATACTACACAGCAGTAAAAAAAAAAAAATGATCCGGTCATTTGCAACAAAATGTTTGAATCTGGAAAACATCATCCTTAGTGAAATAAGCCAGTCCCAAAGGGTCAAATACCATATGTTCTCCCTGATCTGTGACAACTAACAGAGCACCTAAAAGGAAACCTGTAGAAGTAAAATTGACACTATGAGAAGCAATGACTTGAACAGCCCTTGTCTTGACTGTTGTAGAACAGTTGTTTATTTTATGTTTTTACTATTTTCTTTTTATACTTAATACCATTTTTTGAACTCTTCACTTAACACACCATTATTCATAGGTGATTAATTCTAGTTGAAAGTAGATCCTAATAAAAAATAAGAGTGGGAATAAGAGAAGGAGGAGATGTACAATTTGGCACACATTCCCACAGATTTACCCCTAAGGATAAAACTAAAAAATTGCCATGGGATTCCAAATCCCATTAAGCTGGGTGATACTATTGCCATCTTTCATGTTAAAGAGATCATTTTAAGTATGTAACTGATCATTTAGATAGGAATAAGTATCAAAGGGATCATATAAATAAGACCAAGTGTCTGGTAATAACAACAGTTAGAATTAAAAAGGAGAGAATGATCCAATATGAGAAGCAGACCACACAGCAGACTCATTGAATGACAAATGTCCTGAACAGGATTCTGACCTCATATCAGCCCTTAAGGCATTCAGAGCCCATGAAAGCATTTTAAAGTCCATGAGAGCATTTCAGGCATGGAATCCAAGACACTGTGGCAAAAAATGTTCTACATGAAGGATCTCTGTGAATGAGAACCCAGTGGAAAAATGAGACCATCAAAAAAGAGTGTACCTTTCTCTGAAGGGAGGGGAGAACTTTTACCTTGCTTATGGAGCTGTCTATATACTGATGGAGTTTGTGGATTCAAATGGCTTCTATAGCCTTAGCAGCTCATGACAAGAGCCTCGGGTGATTACTGACATCATAAATATGAGTGTCATTTGTTAAATCAACAACAGGAGTTACTTTACACTTACTCCCCATGTAGGACCTCTGTCTTCAATGAGTTGTACTATGAGAATTAATGGTAAAACTTTTTTTAAAACAATACTTTATACTTTGTGTGTCTATGTGGGTGCAAACTGTTGAAATCTTTACTTAGTATAGAGTTAGTCTTCTGCATATAAAATAATTTAAAATGAATCTTAATAAGGAATGGGGATTGGAGAGGGAGTAGGAGGTAGGATGGGAATGTGGTTGGGAGGGCAGGTATGAATGGGAGAACTGCTATATTCCTAAACCCGAACCTATGAAATATGAATTCATAATATAAAAGCTTTCTAAGAAGAAGATTTAATGAGATAATTAGTATAAAATGCCAGGAACATAGTATGGTCTTAAAATATAATTATTATCATACTTTGTGTTTGCTACAAACATCATAATTCCACATGTAAGACATCAAAAAGGGGAAAAGATTTGTGTTTAGCCTTGCAGTTAAAATGGCTGTGTCCCACATCAGAGCACCAAGATTCGATTTCTGGCTGCAGCTTCTGAATCCAGTTTCCTACTAATGCAGGCTTTGAGAGGCAAAAGTGATGGCTCAAGTGATTGAATTCTTTCCACCCACATGGGAGGCCTAGACTGACATCCTTGCTCCTAGTTTTGGTCCCTGCTTGTGTGTTTTGGAGCTGTTATGGGCATTTAGAGAGTGAACCAGTGAATAGAAGATCACTTTCTCTGTCTCTCCCACCTCCCTCCCTGCCTCCTCCCCTCTCCCTTCCTCCTTCTTTCATCCCTCCCTCCTTCCCCTCCCCACCATAACTCCTCTGTTTCTATATCTTTGAAATAAATAAATTCTTTAAAAAATGGGTGGGGGTGCAAGTGCATAGGAAAGGACAAATTCCAATGATGCCTGGAATTCATCCACTACTCCAGAAAAGCAAGGTTAAAGAGACACTGCAAGTATGAATTTCAGTACCAACTCTCCGCCCACACTAGGGCCATTTGCATTACCTCCTTCTGCTGCATTACCAGTACCCTTCAGTCTTGAAGCCCTGTTGATTCTCTCTCAAATTCAGCCTTTGTTATGTATCTACTATCTTAAACATTTATAATTTCTTTAATTGCCAGAAAATATCTTCTATTTGATCTACCCAGACTTATTTCCCATTTAGTGCATCTTACCAAACCAACATCAGAGAAATTAAGTCCCACTGTTATTCAGCCAAATGCTTTTCAATGTCTTTTTATCACCTTCAGGATGAATTTTAATTCTTTATTGTGAGGCACAGGCCCTTCAGTAACTGAAAACACAGAAAATGAAACTGCTTATAAGAGAGGAACGTTGCTGGGGGAGGGCAAGATGGCGGAATAGGAAGGCAGCACACTGATAGTCCGGGGAGAGACAGTTTAATAAAAGTGGAGATACTGCAGGTTCAAGGAAGAGTAGGGGAAGAAACAGCAGAGGAAACTCTTCCGGAACTAGTGATTCACAGTGGACCTTTGAGGAGAGCGTGGGAGCCCGCAGTTCGGGACACCAGCGGCAGACTCAATGCACCAGCGCTGGAATGAGCTGAACCTCAATAGCCCGAGACACCTGTGGGGAAGCAGAAAGAGGAGACTAGAGTGAACAAGGCTTGAAACCCTGTGGGGAAAAGTTCACCAGGCTAACTAGAAGAGAGAGAGAAAGAAAAAAGTGACCAATACAGACACGAGTTTCTCTCTCTCCACCCACCTCTCAAAGGTGAGCAAGACAAAGAGCAGGCACCATTTTGGACATACGTCATAAGCAGGGCAACCTCAGGTCTGCACCGGCCCTGAGCCTAGCAGAAAAACCTGACTCTGGGCGTGGGGGTGAAATAACAGGAGATTAGAACCTAATGAATGTGTGGTGCTAATGAACTGAGACTGTGAAAAAAGAGACTGTGGGGGAGAGAACTCACAGAATTCACCACGTGAGTACTCTCCAGAGACACCACAGTTAGCCTTGGTAGCCCAGTGTGAGACTGCAGAATTTGAACCCACACTGAAGGCCGCAGAGATTCCCTCTGTGGTCCTTGGGAAAGAGCTTCCGATCTCTGGCTCCTGTGGGTATATCATTTGCCTGCTAACCACCCCCAATTCCATTCAGCTGTGTGGAATTACTTCCCTTTTGAATCAAAAAGAAAGAAAGAAACAGAGAGAGATTTACCACGCCTAACCTGGGAGTGTCACCTTTGGCACACCCTCAACCCTGAGGAACCAAACAGAGCTATCAGGCCACACCCATGTCAAGCCTCTAAGGCTCCATTGAAAGCAGACAGTCCACTTATCTAGAGTCATAGTATAACAAGAAAAAACACCACAGTGAAGAAACCAATATGCCAAACAACAAACGCAAAAACCGAGGTAACAAGACAAAGGAAGACACTATGACACCCCCAAATGAAAAAGACACTCCAATTCAAGATTATGAAGATGATGAGATAGAAGAAATGCAAGAAGCAGATCTCAAAAAATTGATAAGAACACTAAGAAGTACTCAAAAACAAATTCTTGAACTACAGAAATCCTTAATGGACAAGGTAGAAAATCTCTCTCGTGAAAATGAAATATTAAGGAGGAATCAAGCTGAAATGAAACAACTAGTAGAACATGAAACTGTGATAGTGAGGAGAAATCATAATGAAATGAAGAATTCAATAGATCAAATGAAAAACACATTAGAGAGCATTACAAACAGAATGGGTGAGGCAGAAGAGAGAATATCGGACTTAGAAGACAGAGCACAGGAAACTATACAGTCAAACCAAAGACAAGAAGAGGAAATTAGAAATCTAAAAAATATTGTTGGGAATCTACAGGATACTATTAAAAAACCCAACATTCGAGTTCTAGGAGTTCCTGAAGGCATGGAGAGGGAGAAAGGATTAGAATGCCTTTTTAGTGAGATAATAGCAGAAAATTTCCAGTTTTGGAGAAGGACAGAGACATCCTAGTACAGGAAGCTCATAGAACCCCTAGTAAACATGACCAAAAGAGATCCTCACCACGACACATTGTAATTAAACTCACCACAGTGAAACAGAAAGAAAAGATCCTAAAATGTGCAAGAGAGAAACGTCAGATTACTCTAAGAGGATCTCCAATTAGACTCACAGCAGACTCCTCATCAGAAGCTACATTCCCTAATGGCGAGACATAGCCCAGGTACTAAGAGAGAAAAACTGCCAGCCCAGAATATTATATCCTGCAAAGCTCTCATTTGTGAATGAAGGTGAAATAAAGACCTTCCATTGCAAACAGAAATTGAAAGAATTTGTTGCCACTCGTCCAGCCCTGCAAAAGATGCTTAAAGATGTGTTACACACAGAAACACGGCCATCCACATGAAAGAAGGTAAACGAAGGGAACCTCACAGCAGAAGATCACAGGGAATTCAAAGCATACATTTGGATAAAGAAATTATGGGAAATGTACTCTATAGAATACTATACAGCAGTCAAAAACAATGAAATCCGGTCATTTGCAACAAGATGGAGGAATCTGGAAAACATCATTCTGAGTGAATTAAGCCAGTCCCAAAGGGACAAATATCGTATGTTCTCCCTGATTGGTGACAACTAATTGAGCACCAAAAGGGAAACCTGTTGAAGTGAAATGGACATTATGAGAAACAGTAACTTGATCAGCTCTTGAGCTGACTGTTGTACAATGTAATACTTTATCCATTTTAGTATTTTTTTATTCTAGTACTAGTGGTTGAACTCTGTAATTAACAAACAATTATTCTTAGGTGTTTAAATTTTAACTGAAAAGTGATCCCTGTGAAATATAAGAGTGGGAATAAGAGAGGGAGGAGATGTACAATTTAGGACATGCTCAATCAATTGTGCCCCAAATGATGGAGTTAGAAACCTGCCAGGGGATTCCAATACAATCCCATCAAGGTGGATGTACCAAGGCCATCTCACTTGTCCAAGTGATCAATTTCTGTTCACAATTGATCACACTGATAGGTCTAAGAGTCAAAGGGATGACACAAACAAGACTAGTGTCTGCTAATACTAACTGATAGAATCAAAGAGGGAGAGAATGATCCAACATGGGAAGTGAGATACACAGCAGACTCATAGAATGGCAAATGCCCTAAATAGCACTCTGGCCTCAGAATCAGCCCTTAAAGCATTCAGATCTGGCTCAAGAGCCCATGAGAGTATTTTAGGCATGGAAAGCCAAGACACTCTGGAAAAACAAGAAGACCTAAATGAAAGATCTCTGTGAGATCCCAGTGGAACGAATGGGGCCATCAAAGAAGGAGGTACCTTTCTCTGAAGGGAGGAGAGAACCTCTACTTTGACTATGACCCTGTTGGAATAAGATTGAAGTCGGTGAACCCTAAAAGCTTCCATAGCCTTGGCAACTCATGACTAGAGCCAAGGGAGATTACTGACGCCATAAACAAGAGTGTCAAATTGTTAAATCAACTTCAGGAGTCACTGTGTACTTACGTCTCATGTGGGATCTATCCTTAATGTGTTGTCCAATGTGAAGTAATGCTATAAGTAGTACTGAAACAGTATTTTACACTTTGTGTTTCTGTGTGGGTGCAAACTGATGAAATCTTTACTTAGTATATACTGAATCAATCTTCTGTATATAAAGATAATTAAAAATGAAAAAAAAATCTTGGTGTTAAATTGGAAATTGCATAGAAAATTAGTCAATTTAAAAAAATATATATCATGTAGGATCTCTGTCCTTAATGTGCTATACATTGTGAATTAATACTATAACTAGTACTCCAACAGTATTTTTCACTTTGTGTTGCTATGTGAGGGCAAACTGTTGAAATCTTTACTTAATATATACTAAACTGATCTTCTGTATATAAAGAGAATTGAAAATGAATCTTGATGTGAATGCAAGGGGAGAGGGAGCGGGAAAGGGGAGGGTTGCGGGTGGGAGGGAAGTTATGGGGGGGAAGCCATTGTAATCCATAAACTGTATTTTGGAAATTTATATTCTTTAAATAAAATCGTTATATATAAAAAAGTAGTCATCAGGAAAAAAAAATATAAAAAAAAGAGAGAGGAATGTTATGGATTAAACAGGACTTGGATCCCTAAATTCATACAAAGGTTAAACCCCAAAATCTGACATCAAATTGATGGATTAATAAGTGATGTATCTAAATATGGCATCTAAGAGTTGAGCCTGGTAGGGGGTGTTTTTAGTCATTGGGGATGTACCCTTGAAAGATCATACTCATGAGAGTGTTGATTGTTTCCCATGTCTCTGTGATTTATGGCTTACCATGTGATCCTCCCTGCACACATACTGCACCATAGCCAGCCTCCATCAGGTGCCTGATCTTGACCTGTGCGCCTCCAAACTGTAAGCCCAAGTAATCCTTTCATTTCCTGAGAAGCTCCTCTCAAATACTTTAGTGAAAATAATGAAAAGCCACCTAATACAGGGAGTACTGTGCCTTTGATTAATTAAAACAGCCTTCTTTAATTCAGGAGACTATGCAGACTATAATTTATAAAAAATAGAGTAGATTTCGTTTTCACAATAGCAACCAATGCCGATCACTGTTATGGTAGGCAGAATAAAAGCCTCTGAAAGAATCTTGGAGTCCCAATCCCAGGAATTTGTGAATATGTTATCTTACATAATAACAATGCCTTTGGGATGTCATTACATTGGGGATTTGTAGAGGAAGAGATTATCCTGGACTACCTGGGTGGGACCAATGTAATCACAAAAGTCCTCAAAAGTGGAAGCAGAAGGCAGAAAATTTGTCTAAATGAAAGGAGGTCAAAATGATGTCGTGTGAAAAGGTTCAATTCACCTTTTCTAGCTTTCCTAGCTTTGAGGAATGAGGGTCACACCAAAGGAATGTGGGCAACCTCTAGAAACTGGTAGACAAAAAATAGATTCTTTCCTACAGCTTCTAGAAGGAATGCACCCCACTCACATCTTGACTTTAGTCCACTGAGACCTATTTTGCATTTCTGACCTCCAGAATTAATAGATGTATGTTGTTTAAGCTACCAAATTTGTGGTAATTTGTTGTAGCAGCAAAGGAAAGCACATAACTAGTGTTCTTCTAAGAGGTTTTCAAATGAAGGAGGTACCTACTAGGTCAGGCTTTGGTGTTTAGACTAACTTTAAGCCTGAGCTAAACTTGAAGAGAATTCTTAGATTCTAGGAATTCAAAATTTTTCTGCTAGTTAACTGTATGGACATTGAGGATTTTGAAAATATGACAGTGATTTGAGTTTTCCTATGAAGTTCATGATTAAATCACATTAGAGCTGTATTATATTTTAAACTTACACAGATTTTTATTTAAAAACCTGAGTATGGACAATTCAATAGTTTTCAATTTGGGAAATTTAGATACTAATTTTCTAATAGTTATTCAGAGTGAATGAAATGGGAAGCATCCTATAATTGTTGTAGCAAAGCAGAATTAGCAACTGTTTCTTGAACTCCCCAATTACTCAAGCAAATGAAAAATATGTGTTTCATTTCCCTTCATTTTCCTCAAATAGAAGCCTTGGTAAATGTTAGGTTGCTCTATCTTAAGCCTTTTAAATACCATTTCTAAATAACTATCAGCATCATTTAATAGGAAAAATGTGGGAAAGATTAGGAAATTAGATCCATAGAGTAGCTTTAATGAGAGGCGTTGAAGATATGTGGTATAATTCAATGAAATTACAATGGCCATTGTAATCAATAAGCTGTACTTTGGAAATTTATATTCTTTAAATAAAAGCTTTATATAAAAAATAATTCAATGAAATTGGTTATACTTTTCACTAAACAATAGTGAAAAAGAAATTGAGCACATCTTAAAACTTTTTTGACTTGTGTGATATTTTCAAACACTTTAGACCTTTATAATTTGCATATTTCCTGAACTGTTATTGTATTATGATAAATAGGGATTATCATATATTTTCAGATAATGTTTTCTTAACAATTCAACTTTTATTTGTAACTCTTCCATTTATTTTAATTACTATCACAGTGTGCAACATTTATTAATCAGCAGAGCCTTTTTAAGTTAAAATACAAAATTAGCTAACCCCATTAACACAGAATACTCCAAACAAGCAGTAATAGGAGAGGTAGTTACTGTGCAAATCGTATTATACATGCGGGTGCTCTAGGGCACAGTTAAGCATGATTACCCTCTTTTGATCCAGTATTCCTCTGCCTCTCCCAGCTAATTTTCAGTAGAAATTTAGAAAGTGCTGCCTTCATTTTTCCAGCTTAATTTTTCTAATGAAGTTCTGGTACTTTATAACACTGGGGATATAGATAATAAGTCTGTGTATAATTAAGAAGTTCTAGAATTTGTCTACAAAAGGGTCTTTTATTACTTTGGTTATATGGTAAGAACTGTGCTCTCTTTTTATCTACTATTTCTATATATACTTTAAATGAATGACCACAGAATACCAGAATTCCATTTTTATAGATATCAAATTTAAAGAAGTTTAAGATTTATAACATCTATATCCTTTGATAATTTTGAGTGCTTTTAGTGTGTTATACCTGATAATATTATGTAAAAACTATTACTGTATACAGTAAGATACATCATAAAGAGTTTTTTGTCTCTTACCTTAAGTTTTGTCATATTATAAGCACTTATCTTAATATAATGCCTAACATACAAAAAAGTTTGTGGAAATGTGGAATTTAAAAATAACACACATTTTCTATGAACTTTTGAATACCCTTTCTATACCTAGAAAAGGTTTGTCTTTGACTTTTAGTTGATATGAGGCATGTAGAATTTGCTAGACATTCTGTGGGTCATACATACATTCTTACATTGGTGTGATATTGCTACAGTCCAGAATTTGTCTATTTGCGATTTTTTTTCATAGCCCTCAAACTTTATCATAAATTCAAATGTGTTTCTATTCAGGGTTTACAAAAATGTGTATAGAAATCAGAAGAGACTTGACAGCTGAATAGAAGTTTGCCAGGCAGAGCAAGGGCAGTGACAGAGGAGGTGGCACTGACAGAATCATCCCTCTGTTAAAAGCATGTAGATCATGGGGGTTTCAATCTACTGTCAGAGGTATCCTATGAAGCTTTGCTCGTGGCCTTGGTACATCATAAAGACTGGGAGATGTGAGATGGAAAGTGTACATTATTGCCAGCTGATAAAGCAGCATGTATTCCATTGATAAAGTGGATGTTACCCTGTAGAATGTGAAACTGTCACAGTATTATAAGAACTGGAGTTAAAGGATTTGATAGTGTATAAATGCCAGTTTATTAGCTATGTAGATATCTTGGAAATGAAAGTTATTTGGAAGAGAGATCAGTTAGGGGACTGCAGACTTAGTCTAGTTAAGAGATAAAGAATTTGCAACAGAACAGAGAAATTGGTAATGAGGAGAGGGAAAGATTGGCAAACCTCATAGTAAGACTCCAGTAAAAAGAATGAAGGTCCATTCAAGGTATCATACAAAAGTAAGAGTATGTTTAAAAGATACATTGAGGAGTTTTACAGAGAAAGGAAGACCAAAGAAAAACTAGAAAAGGATGAGTATCTCTAGCCTGCATACACATGGTTTGCTTCCTAAAGTGGCTCCTCTGCTATTCTCTCTACATTTCTGCTGCTTTGCTTCCTTATACTGACCAGCTTTAGCTGATGACTACTAAATCACAGATTTTCTTTCCCATAAATCTTTTTTTTTTAAGATTTTATTTATTTATCTGAGAGGCAGAGTTTTAGACAGAGAGGGAGAGACAGATAGAAAGGTCTTCCATCTGCTGGTTAACTCCCCAAATGGCCTCAACGGCTGGTACTGAGCTGAGCTGATCTGAAGCCAGGAGCAAGAGCTTCTCCTGAGTCTCCCATATGGGTGCAGGGGCCCAAGAACTTGGGCCATCCTATTCTGATCTCCCAGGCCATAGCCAAGATCTGGATCAGAAAATGAGCAGCTGGGACTCCAACTGGTGCTATATGGGATTCTGGAGGTGGAGGCTTAGCCCTCTATGCCACAGCACCAACCATTCCCATAAATCTTTAACTTGCACTTAGTTACATCCCAATCCAAATTCTGCATAATCTTCCAGATCTGGAACCCACAGGTAATTCTGCTGCTCAGGTCAAATCCCTGATAAAGTATCTGTTTTGCTAAATTCTTTTTTATTATATTATTTGTTTTTATTGAAAAACAATAATTATGCATATTTATTGGGTACAATGTAATATTTCAATCAAACTAGACGACACAGATCATAGGTTTGATACACAATGAATGCTTAGCAAATAATGTGTTAAATCAATGGCTATGTTGAATTAACATATACTGCAGCTGTGGTCTGGGAGAAGGCCTGTCACATTATATGAAATACAGTGATAGCAGAATATGGCCATGAACAAGGATTTCCTTAGATTGAGGCAAGCAGAGTGGTAGGGGATCCTCCAGTTTCTTGACTTGTTGGCTTCTGATTCATGTGACTAGTTAGGTGGTGATGTCCTCACTTAACTAGGAAACACATAAAAAGATGCATTGCAAGTTTGATAAGATAGAGGATTTGGATATCAGTTTACTTTGGGAGCAGCTCTGAGTCCCCTGATTTGTACCTAGGCAAATCCTCCTAGTGAGTACTTGAAGACCTGGTTCTTGAGTTAAATAAAGATATTGTGTATGGAGATAGATTTAGAAATCATCAATGTAGTAGAGATAGTTAAAAGCTTGATGGTAAATAATCCTCCAGGAAAAAGTGGATATATAAAGAAGATGGCAGTGCACTTTTCTGGCTTTAATATTAGGGCAGCACTTCTTAGTCCCTGTTGCTTAACTGTATCACCTTGAGGATTAAAATCATATACATATGAATTCCTCAGTCTCAAGCATTTGCCTCAATAGACATAAGTGATTTAAAAGTATACCCAGGTGATTCTAATACATATTTCTGGTTAAGAGTCACTAATTAAAGATATTATCAGAAAATGGTTAGTTAGTGAAGAAACAGCAAAAGCCAGAAAGAGACTAAGAGAAATTGCATAAATTAAAGGAGAGGAGAATTTGCTACCAGAAGTAGGTAAACAATTTGATGCAGAGTTCAAATATATGAGAAGTGTATGTCCCTATTTCACATATATGCTACATATGTGTCATACATAGATGTATATTTGATAATGGTGTGATTTTTCCAATGTTTTATGTAAGTTTTTTTTTTAATTGAGAGAGATAAAGAGATAGTCAAAGAGCCCCGATCTTTAGATGCACACAATAGCTGGGGCTAAACCAGCCAGGATCCAGGAATGGATACCAGAATTCCACATGGAAGGCAGGGTCATAATTACTTAAATCATCACTGCTTCTTCCAAGTATTTCCACTGATAGGAAGCTAGAGCTACGAACCAAGCCAGAAATTGAACTCAGGCACTTTAATGTGGGATGTGGGTATGTTGTCTGCTAGGCTAAATTCTCACTGTGGATATCATTTTATTATTACATTTTTAGAATATTACTGGGAATAAACATCTAGCTCTTTCTCTCTCTCTCTCTCTCTCTCTCTCTCTCAGAGAAGAATCTTCATTATGTTCACAATTTCTTTTCTTTTTTTTAAAAAAGATTCGTTTATTTATTTGAAAGTCAGAGTTACACAGAGAGAGAAGGAGAGGCAGAGAGAGAGAGAGAGAGAGAGAGAGAGATCTTCCATCTGCTGGTTCACTCCCCAACTGGCTGCAATGGCCAGAGCTGCACAGATCTAAAGCCAGGAGCCAGGAGCTTCTTTCAGGTCTCACACGTGGGTGCAGGGGCCCAAGGACTTGGGCCATCTTCTACTGACTTGCCAGGCCATGGCAGAGAGCTGGATTGGAAGAGGAGCATCCGGGACTCAAACCAGTGCCCATATATGGATTCCAGCACTGCAGGCAGTGGCTTTACCCACTATGCCACAGTGCTGGCTTCCAAAATTTCTTTAGAGTAACTGATAGTGAGTTGGTGATCTCATAAGAAGCGTATCAGTAATATGACATATAATGATTTGGTATCTAATATAATTTGATATATAGTAATTTGACATATAAAAATTTTGTCAGTAACCTTGAAATCATTGAGAGAGTTAAATGCTTAGTTATAAATTCTATTCACATGTTGAAAACTAGTGGCTTGTGAGCTGTAGGTAGCCTCTAGTGTGCTGCATTTGGATTATACAATTTTCTAAAAATTAAATTAATTGAAAAGTAATTAAAATCATAATTAAAATCTTTTAGAATTCATATTATTGAGCCTATATTAAAAATCAAGGGATAGACAATTGACAACAGTGGTTAAAACCCCACTTGGGACCCTTGTGTCCTTTATTGAAATGCCTAGGTTCAAGTCCCAGATCTCCTTCTGATTCCAGCTTCCCACTAACATGCACCCTGGGAAGCCACAAGGATGGCTCAAGTGCTTGGGTCCCAGCTCTTCGTGTGAGAGACTCCAATGAAATTCAGGGACTTTCATTTTGACTTGGTACATCCCCAGCAATTGCAGACACTTAAGGAGTAAATCAACAGATATAAGATCTCTCTCTCTCTCTCTCCTCCTCCCTCTCTCCCCCTCCCTCCCTCTCTCCCTCGCTCCCTCTGTCACTCTCTCCCTCTCTCCCTCTCTTTCTTGCTCTCACTCTTATTCTCATTCTTGCTCTGCCTTTCAAATAAAAAAATATCAAGAGATCTGGAAATAGTGAGTCCACAGTTTACATGGCAGCTATTGATTAAAATGTGTGTTCTTCATTTCTTTTTGTGAAAAAAAAAAAAAGATAAATTTATATGAAAGGCAGAAAGAGAGTGAGAACTTGATCTTCCATCTACTGGTTCACTCTCCAAATGGCCACAACTACCAAGGCTGGGCCGGGCCAAAGCCAAGTTTCCAGAATTCCATCCAGGTCTCATCTATGTGTGACAGGGGCCCAAGTACTCAGGCCATCTTCTGCTTTTTCAGGCCCATTAGCAGGGGGCTTAATCATAATCAGAGCAGCCAACACTCCAGTATGGGACACTAGTGTGCAAACTGTGGCTTAACCTGCTACCATACAACAACAGCCTCCACTCTTTAGTTCTTATATCTGACTCGTAATATCATCCTGGCACTTTCAGGATGTTACCCCTCATTAAATGATAAACTCCTCAACAACAGAGCCCATTACATGGCACTAAACTTAGAGTAATGTCAAGTACTCAGTGTTTTTTCTTACATATTGAAATTTGACACTTGAGTGTGAACTAAGTTTTATTTATTTTGCTGTAATGTACCTGATCCCAGAAATTGTTCTCATTGAACAAAGTCAAACAAAAACAGATAAGTTCAATTGAACTCTGATGTTTATTGATATTATGCTAGCAGGTTTTTTTTTTTTTTCTTACTATGAATAGTGTTTCCAAATTCCATTTCCTGAAAAACTAGCCTGTAAGATTTAATGAATTTTCAGTCAAATAAATTTGGGAAAATTACATTAAAAACAGAAAACAGATTTTTGGCATTTATAGGACTTCTTGGTTTTAAACACACCTTTATTTAGTGTGAACATCAATGAGGAGAAATATAATATATAACATCTTGAAAATGCATTCGTTTATTCTTTCTACAAATATTATTGCATGCTCACTATATGTCAGACCCTCATTAGGCATTGAAGACATAGCAGTGAACAAGATTGGTGAAGGTCTCCTGTCTTCGTGTATAGTTGGCCGTGAAATTTTCTTATTATCCACAGACCACAGTTTGAAATATGCTGTTTTGGATGTAACTCAAAAACGAATGTTTGCTTTCTCTTACCATTTCTCATAATTTTTAGCTTATTTTTTCCTCATGCCTTTGTAAGAATAATTTGTTTCTTGCTTCATTATTTTCCTTCTTAAATATACACATTCCTGTATCATTTATGCAAGTGCTTAAAAGACCTGAGCCCATCATTCTTAGCCATTTTGGAAACTTAGTTTTAAAACATTTGATGTTTTAGTTGGCCCAAAGAAAAGGTCTGTGTAAATGTTATTTAATAGATATTTAAATTTAGTAGTTTTTTAAAAATGATTTATTTCATTTATTTGAAAGGCAGAGTTACAGATAGAGAGAGAGAGAGAGAAAGAAAGTTCTTCCACCCACTGGTTCACTCCCCAAAGGCCACAACAGCCAGGGCTGGGCCAGGCCAAAGCCACGAGCTAGTAGCTTCTTCTAGGTCTCCCACATGGGTGTAGGGGCCCAAGGACTTGTGCCAGCTTCTGCTGCTTTTCAAGGGAGGTGGATCAGAAGTGGAGCAGCTAGGGCTTGTATTAGTGCCGGTATGGGATGCCAGCACTGCAGTTGGCTGCTTTATCCTACGCCACAACGCCAGCACATAGTAGTAGTTTTTTTTAGAAGATTTTTAAAAAGTTTTTACAATCAATTAGAGGAAATTGAAGTCGGCTGCACAAAATGTGTCAGAAAGTTGTTACAAACATGTAATGAAATTACTGAGCCAGATGCCTTGAGATTGTTTATAATAGTAATAATAATAAATCATGGAAATCTATTCCTCTTAATATAAGAGGAATGTAAGGACAATGATAAGATATGTCTCCACATTTAACTTTAGAAACTTGCAGTACAAACTCACGGTTGCACTGATAATCTTGCCACTTGCATTCTTTATACTTAAATATTTTGATCTCCTTCTGACATGAGGCAGAGACCTATACTGTCAATATTGCTGCTCAAATTGTTCATGAGTTTTAAATTGTGAATTCTACTCTAAGAATAAAATACCTTATATGTTAAACATTTATAAAATCTCAATAAAAGCTATGTTTTTCCATAAAGGAAATCTGTCTAACTCTTACTTCATTTTGTTTCTCATTTTACTAACATCTCTTCAACAAAAATTCTTCTGGTCTAAAACATCTGAGTGTAACATGTTTGAAAATCTTTCTGTTATATTAATGAGCTATATATTAGGTATACCTGGAAATTTAAGTGGTTGATGCATATATTGAAACCATTTTTTTTTATTTTTAAATTTTTTTTGACAGGCAGAGTGGACATTGAGAGAGAGAGACAGAGAGAAAGGTTTTCCTTTTTGCCGTTGGTTCACCTTCCAATGGCCGCCGCAGCCAGCGCACTGCAACCAGCGCACCACGCTGATCCGCTGGCAGAAGCCAGGTGCTTCTCCTGGTCTCCCATGGGGTACAGGGCCCAAGCACTTGGGCCATCCATCCTCCACTGCCTTCCCAAGCCACAGCAGAGAGCTGGCCTGGAAAACGGGCAACCGGGACAGAATCCGGTGCCCCGACCGGGACTAGAACCTGGTGTGCTGGAACCGCAAGGCAGAGGATTAGCCTATTGAGCCGCGACGCCGGCTGAAACCATTTTTAATTTCTCAAATAGAAGATGATAAAAAGAGCTGTTATCTATTTATTTACTTTTTCTGAAACACCCTATTCTGTACTAGAAAGAATATTCAACATTTTATGGCTCTTTTTTGTTAAACTGGGTAATAGGCATGATTTGTTTTTTTTCATGAGAACTAAAATTGCTTATGAACATACATACCAAAAATACTAAATGTGCCTCATCCAATTTCAAATATAGTTGACATAAGCAGTTCATGTTTTTCAATTAAATATATTCTCAAAGTACTTTGTCTTAAAAAATCCTGCGACTTTTTAATATGAACTGATCCATTTGATAATAAGACAAAACATGAACTGGTTAGAATTCAGTCCTCAAAATGTTAAAATTTACTATTTTTTATATCTTAATGATTAACATATTGGAGTCTTAGAATAATTTTTGAGCTGATATACTTTTATAACATGAAAATTTCTTATCATCTCTTGATTATTAAATCAGCTTCCTTTGTCTGTATTTTCTCTTTTTAATTCCTTCATCATCTCTTTCCAAACTTTTAAATCTTGGTGTCTTTGCTTTTCAAATTAAGTTCATAGAACAGAGTATAAATTCCATTCCCTTATTTAAAAAGTTTTAAATCCATTTAAGATGAATAAATTTCATGTATTTTAAAGCATAATGATACTTCCTACCTTATGCTCCATTCTCCCATGCTCCCACCCTCCCCCCTCCTTCCTTTCTTATTTTAATTTTTACAATGATATACTTTCAGCTTATTTTATAATCACAAGCTTAACCCTCCACAAAATAAAGAATGCAACAGGCTGTAAGTAGAAAAACCATTGTTCTTGTAGAGTATACACAAGGACTGTAAACAATAATCAAATCTCAAAATGTCAATTTCACTCATTACATTATTTTGTGCTCTGTATATTGATTACTACAAATCACAGAAAACATATTTGTCTTTGGGGAATTAGCTTATTTCACTAAGCATAATGGTTTCCAGTTGCATCTATTTTATTGCAAAAGACATGATTTCATTCTTTTGGGGGGCTGAGTAGTATTCTATAGTGTGTGTTTGTGTGTGTGTGTGTGTGTGTGTGTGTGTATCACACTTTATCCAGTTATCAGTTGATGGACATCTGTGTTGATTTCGTATCTTAGCTATTGTGGGTTGAGCTGCTATAAACATGAGGGTAGAGATAACTCTTTCAATGCTGATCTCAATTTGGGTAAATTCCCAGGAGTGGGATGGCTGGGTCATATGGTCTCTGAGGAATCTCTATTCTATCTCCCATAATGATTGTGCTACTTTACATCCCCACCAACAGTGTATTAGGGTACCTTTTCCCCACATCCTCGCCAGCATTTATTTTTTTTTTTTTGATTTTTGGATGATAGCCATTCTAACTGGGGTGAAACCTCATTGTCATTTTTTATCTGCATTTTCCTGATGGCTAGTGATCCTGAGCATTTTTATGTGTCTGCTTGCCATTTGAATTTCATCCTTTGAAAAATTAAGTTTGTAGAACAGGGTATGAATCCCTTCCCCGTAATTAGACCATAGGGGATTTTTTTTTTCTGTTCTTTCTTTAACCCACATTAAATAACTAGTCTATTTTGAGTATTGCACAGCTGTTAATACTTGCTCTTATTTGAGAGAGAACTATTAAGAAAAATTCTGGGATGCTGCCTCGCTCTCACTCTTGTGTCACTTTTATAGAAGACTGTCCTTATGGTGTTAATGACAGACGTGACATGGGCTGCTCAGATGCTGTCAGCTTTTTTAATATAGTCTTCTGAGTATGTGCTAAGGTTCTACTATAACAAAAAGAAAAATAATTGGCAAATTAGCATAATTCCTAATCTATGAGGTGTAAAATAGAAAAATACTGATTTTTTCTGAGAGATTCTTTAATCATTTATTATCTCATAGTACATGCTGTAAAAACAATAATGTCTTACAGTCACTCAAAGAAAGTCAGAAATAAACTATTACTTGAACATACCAAGTTCAACTATTCAAATATTGAGACTATATTTGCTATTCTATCATTTGATTACAATACATTTTCTTGTCTACGAAGGGTAGAGGCTTGAAACTTGAAAAGTAATAATTTTATATCCACTCTTGAGAAAATGGAAAATATCAGGGGACTTTTAAAGGCCCATTGAAAATGAGCGTTATGGGTGCTGGCACTGTGGTGCAGTGGGTTAAAGCTGCCACCTACAGCACTGGCATCCCATCCCATCTGGGCACCTATTCAAGTCCTGGCTGCTCCGCTTTCAATCCAGCTCTCTGTTATGGCCTGGGAAAGCAGTGGAAGATGGTCCAAGTCTTTGGGCCCATGCACCCACGTGGGATACCCAGATAAAGCTCCTTGCTCTTGGCTCCTGGCTTTGGATCAGCTCATTGTGATCATTTAGGGAGTGAACCAGCAGACAGAAAAACTCTCTTTCTCTCTCTCTGGCTCTACATTTCTCTCTCTCTCTCTCTCTCTCTCTCTCTCTCTGTAATTCTTTCAAATAAATAATACAAATTGGGAAGGAAGAACTCAAACTATCTCTCTTTGCAGACGACATGATTCTTTATTTAGGGGACCCAAAGAACTCTACTAAGAGACTATTGGAACTCATAGAAGAGTTTGGCAAAGTAGCAGGATATAAAATCAATGCACAAAAATCAACAGCCTTTGTATACACAGGCAATGCCACGGCTGAGGAAGAACTGCTAAGATCAATCCCATTCACAATAGCTACAAAAGCAATCAAATACCTTGGAATAAACTTAACCAAGGATGTTAAAGAACTCTACGAAGAAAATTACAAAACCTTAAAGAAAGAAATAGAAGAGGATACCAAAAAATGGAGAAATCTTCCATGCTCATGGATTGGAAGAATCAACATCATCAAAATGTCCATTCTCCCAAAAGCAATTTACAAATTCAATGCAATACCTATCAAGATACCGAAGTCATTCTTCTCAGATCTGGGAAAAATGATGCTGAAATTCATGTGGAGACACAGGAGACCTCGAATAGCTAAAGCAATCTTATACAACAAAAACAAAGCCGGAGGCATCACAATACCAGATTTCAGGACATACTACAGGGCAGTAGTTATCAAAACAGCATGGTACTGGTACAGAAACAGATGGATAGACCAATGGAACAGAATAGAAACACCAGAAATCAATCCAAACATCTACAGCCAACTTATATTTGATCAAGGATCCAAAACCAATTCCTAGAGTAAGGACAGTCTATTCAATAAATGGTGCTGGGAAAACTGGATTTCCATGTGCAGAAGTATGAAGCAAGACTCCTACCTTTTACCTTACACAAAAATTCATTCAACATGGATTAAAAACTTAAATCTACAACCCAACACCATCAAATTATTAGAAAACATTGCAGAAATCCTGCAAGACATAGGTACTGGCAAAGACTTCTTGGAAAATACCCCAGAAGCACAGGCAGTCAAAGCCAAAATTAACTATTGGGGTTGCATCAAATTGAGAAGTTTCTGTACTTCAAAAGAAACAATCAGGAAAGTGAATAGGAAACCGACAGAATGGGAAAATATATTTGCAAACTATGCAACAGATAAAGGGTTCATAACCAGAATCTACAAAGAAATTAAGAAACTCCACAACATCAAAACAAACAACCCACTTAAGAGATGGGCCAAGGACCTCAATAGACATTTTTCAAAAGAGGAAATCCAAATGGCCAACAGACACATAAAAAAATGTTCAAGATCACTAGCCATCAGGGAAATGCAAATCAAAACCACAATGAGGTTTCACCTCACCCCGGTTAGAATGGCTCACATTCAGAAATCCACCAACAATAGATGCTGGAGAGGATGTGGGGAAAAAGGGACACTAATCCACTGTTGGTAGGAACGCAAACTGGTGAAGCCACTATGGAAGTCAGTCTGGAGATTCCTCAGAAATAAATCTTTTTTTTTAAAAAAAGAAAGAAAATGAATATTATTTAAAAAGTATACCCATGTATGGATTTCAAAATTTGTTACACTAAAATAAACTTATCTTTCAATTCCATATTCCAAGAACTTTTTCAAAAAAATTTATTTATTTGAAAGGCAGAGAGTTACAGAGAGAGGGAGAGATAGAGAGAGAGATCTTCATGTGCTGGTTCACTTCCCAAATGGCCACAACGACCAGGACTAGGCCCGGCTGAAGCCAGGATCCAGGAGTTTCATCTGGGTCTCCCACATGGGTGTAGGGGCCCAAGCACTTGAGTCATCTTTCACTGCTTTCCCAGATGCATTAGCAGGGAGCTGGATCAGAAGCGGAGCAGCCTGAACTCGAACAGGTTTCCATAAGTGATGGCAGTATCATAGTTGGCAGCTTAGACCACCGTGCCGCAGGGCAGGCCCTCTATGAAGTTTTCTTTTCTTTTTTTTTTTTTTAAGATTTATTTATTTATTTGAAAGACAGAGTTACAGAGAGGCAGAGGCAGAAGAAGAGAAAGAGAAGTCTTCCATCGCAGGTTCACTCCCCAAATGACCACAATGGCCAGAGTTTCACCAGTCTGAAGCCAGGAACCAGGAGCTTCTTCCTGGTCTCCCATGCAGGTTCAGGGGTTCAAGGATTGAGCCATAGCAGAGAGCTGAATCAAAAGTGGAGCAGCCGGGTCTCAAATGTTATCCACATGGTTTGCCAGCACTGTAGGCAGTGACTTTACCTGCTATGCCAGGTAAAGGATACTTTATAAAGTATCCTTTATGTGTTTCTCTTCACCCAGATGAAAAAGTAAATTCACTGATAGTCACTCATTATGTAAGATTCCTTTATTTATCTTGTAATTTATAAATAAGAAATCTCTCAGTAAAATGTAGAGAATGTCAGAACTCTTTGAATATCAAAGGATCACAAGGCATGTAATTTCACAACATGGGTTAGAGAAAGAAATGTGATAATGGGCCATCAGCCTTAATCTGCTATTCATCAGCTTTTGTAATGCTGTGATGAAGTCAGCATCAGCAACTGGGATAATATTCCTTAGAGATGTTAAGATGTGGAAGCTTAGCATGTTTGATAGGAACCAGTTTAAGCACAATAAAAGTGCACTCCTTCACTGTTGCATATCTGCTTAAATAGGTCCCTTACATGTATCCTCTTCACCAGTTCCCATTTCTAACTAAATCAGACCCATAAGTTAAATCCCATGGTAAATATCACCCTTAGTGCCTTCTGTTCTTATATTCTTTTATTGTACTTCTATTGTTAAGCTTTTTTCTCCACCTTTGCAGTTATTTGTTTTTAAACCTCATTAGATTTTTGAGACATTGGATGAGACACCTGGTTACTCACCATTTTATACCCATAATGTCTAGCACAATGTATTGAACATACTAGTTATTTAGACATAAGACTGACTGCAGCAGCCTTATGCCTCCTTGAGGCAAATGGAGAAAGTGGGGGGGGGAAGGGAGAGGAGCACAAAACAAAGACTCTGATGATGAGGCTTCCATCTCTTTAGAGAATTTCTCTTTTTCTCTTGGGAGATTCCAGTAGTAAATGTCACCATGAGTACACTCCCTACAGAGAGAATTATTGGTTTTCTCTGCTTTGCCTTTATTGGGCAATGATGAGAAAGTTAAAGTGATTCTCCCTGCATAGCCATCTGCATTGCCTCTTAGCATGTCTCTGATTTTTGTTAACTATTGAGACAGGGAGGTCAGATCTAGGGGTGGTCCCTACCCTAGAATTATAGAAACTCTGCTGTAATTTTTCTAGAATTTTGGTCCAATTTGCAGTTTCTTTTGGCTCCAACTTGTGCAAAAAGATATTGGTATGATCTTGTATGTCTCATTGGAGAATTCATTGTAGTCTGGAGCCAAATTCCCAGCTTCTAATAGAGTGTCCCTCTATCCTGCTTTGTGCCTAGTGAATGTATTGCACTGAGCGGCTTACTAGAGAGGGAACTAATCTAGGACATGTCTGATGTCTTAGACCTGTTCCATCACCATGTATTTTTATCTTGCTATGTATAAATCTCTTTCACCATGTCCATTTTGGAACAATTTACCTAAGGCAGAATTTACTGTTGTCAGGTAATTATCCTATTGGGCATTCAGAATCCATGTGAATTAATATGTTAAAATATGAAAAATGTTTTTGCTATTGATATAAATTGATGATATGCTACTATCCATATCTCCATGAACAATCTCATCTCTACTATAAGGCTGTTATCATCTACTTTGTTTCCTTCAACAAAAGTCAATTTTCTAGCTGTGTTGAACTCTTTTCAATTTTTTTAACATTCCTTTTTATGCTCTAATTCACCTCTATATCTTTGTATGTATTGTTTCTTCTATCTAAAATAGGCTTCACTAGCTTCTTGTGTTGATGAACTCTACTTGTCTTTCAATATTCATCTCTGCCATACATAGTGTAGGAAGATAATTTTTCCATGCTGCAACCCCTACCTTTCTACCAGTATCCTCCTATACCCACATAGACACATGCGTATGTAAACATTACTATCACAAAATGTGTTGATGTTATCATTCCCTACCCTCTACTATAAGGTGACTTCTTTTTAGATGTAGTTTCCATTACTATGTTCCTATGTATTTCAAAGTATATAGGATTAAAAAAAATCCATTTAGTGATTGTTTAATGAATAAATATTTAGACAAGAGAGAAATCATTGTGAGTTGGAGTGAGTAGACCAGGCTCCCCAGGAAAGCTGGGTTTTGAAAGATTAGTATCATCACAGATTAGCATTTGGGGAAGAGGAGCACATACAAAGGCATGGGAGTAGGATGGGGAAAGAAACAGGGACAGGCAAATGACGTCCATCAATGGCAGGCAGGGAGTGGCAGAAGGCTAAACTGACCCAGAGCATTCTAGGAAACCTGACAGCTCAGCTGAAGAATTTGGACTGGAATCAATAGGTAATATAAGTTCATAGTTTGAAGGTTTGAATTATCTGGCAGAGAAATAAATGGGTTAGAGGAAAACCTAGAATTATGAGTGACAATAGTTGCATTGTATGAACAGGAGAAAATGGAAGAGAAGGAGAAAAAAGATAAGTGTAGTGTGGCATTGCTATTTGGAAACTAATATAAGAATATTAATACCCAGTGTAGAAAGATTTTGTAAAATATTTGAATTGGTCCTGTTTTCCCTGAAAATAATTATCCATTTCAGCTTCCTTTTTTTTTTTTTTTTGCTTCCTGGGACCTGTGCCAATTCTTCTGTAACTGCTAATTCATGTGATAACTTGTTTGTGTATAACATAATTCCACCACATTCTTATTGATAATTTTTGCAAGATTTCTATCTTTAAAAATATTATACTAAAAAAACAGAGAAATACATGTCTTCCTTAATATGGTGCTCAGTTAATTGAAAGGTACCTACTTTAAGCATAATGTACAACTTAGTATGGTTTTTAAACTGGTAATATTTTTGAGATAACAAATTTGTAATTTTTGTTATAGCAAAAGGCTCAATGTTCCACTTAATGAAAAGCTCAACAAATAAAAAATAAAAAGACTATAGTTCAGCAGGAAAATAGGCAGGAACTATAAATAATAACCAGTCAAAAAATGTTCAGGGCCGGTGCCACGGCTCAATAGGCTAATCCTCCACCATGCGGCACCAGCACACCAGGTTCTAGTCCCTGTCGGGGCGCCGGATTCTCTCCCGGTTGCCCCTCTTCCAGGCCAGCTCTCTGCTGTGGCCCGGGAGTGCGGTGGAGGATGGCCCAAGTGCTTGGGCCCTGTACCCCATGGGAGACCAAGATAAGCACCTGGCTCCTGCCATCGGATAAGCGCGGTGCGCCGGCCACAGCTGCAGTGGCCATTGGAGGGTGAACCAACGGCAAAAGGAAGACCTTTCTCTCTCTCTCTCTCTCTCTCTCTCACTTTCCACTCTGCCTGTCAAAAAAATGTTCAAACTTGTCCATAGAAAGTAAATTATAAAAGATAACAATTTTATAGTAATTGAAAATTATCTGAAATTTGAATACAAAGTAAAATTATTTGTGATTTTAGGCTTTTCATTGCCATTTATATTTTACTGAGCAACTCCTATTTGAAAATTCAATAATTTCTTCTTAATTTAAGAGAAGTATCATTTTAAGAATCATTAATCAATTTTTGTATATACATATATGAGTATGAATGCACATATTTGAAGGTAGACATGTACATACATACACACACTTAAGAATACACATGCATATCAATAACAGCTCGATGGCCTCTAGCCATGACTGAAGAACTTTTCCAAGACTTGACTCAGTTTAAGACTCACAAAGATAAGAATGTTGTGATGACTGCTATAACTTTGATTTAGCTCTTCCAGTTACTGAATCTGTAGATTTTGCAAAAGAAATTATGGGGTAAGCCTACAGAGGCCTCTACAGAAGCTGGAGTATAGGAATATGGAAAATTTGATGCTAAAGATTATATTCAATGAACAGAAGTTTTGGAAGTTGAGAAAGAAGACAATGCTGAAAATGATAAACACAGGTGGGAAAGTGCCAGTCTTGATGAGTACAAGGAGGATGCTGGTGGGGAATGGGTTGATGTGCACCACTCTTCTGAAGAAGAACAGCAAGAACTCTCCCAGAAGATGAACAGCATGCCCAAGGAAGAGTGGAAAGCCAAAACTACCACCATCAGCACCAGTCAAGTTTTGACTCAGTAAGATTTCCAGAAAATCTGCATTGCCCAAATGAGGAAGGCACTAGACACTGCCTCTGGGAAAGCCAACAAGAGGAAATATAGTGAGATAGATAGTGATGAGGAACACAGGGGCAAGTTACTTTCCCTTTGGGATTGTGAAGGCCTCCATAAAAAGCCCAAGTCTAATGAGGAGACAAGACTGGTAACTGCAATGGTTGGGAAAACAGACAAAAAGAAATCTGTGAGGAAGAAAACCAAAATGAATCCATTTGCTAGTGCCACAAATAAAAAGAAGAAAAAGCAGAAAAACTTTATGATGATCCAGTATAGCCAGAATTTTTGCAAGCATTCCTTCCAAAAAACAAAAACAAGCATTCCAAAAAACAAGCATTCTTCCCCAAAAAAGCAGTGGTGCTATTAAATGCACTTTTGAAAAAGAGAAAAAGAATGAAATAACTTCCCAGCAAGTTTTCCAATCCAAAGGGAATGCTAAGTTTGCTAAGAATATATCACTGCTCTGAGTATTAGAAGAGCAAGAATGTTAGTTCACATTAAAAAGTCCAGAAGCGTTATATTGTGGAAATTGCAGTAAAGTTGGTAGTAGTTTATTACTTTTATTTTGGAGATGGATAATGGTGACAATGTTTGAAATTTAAACAGTAGTGGTACTGTAAAACCATTTTCAGGTAGCATTCATACAAAATAAAAATTGTTGGGAGACTACTACTTGTCATTGTACATGTAAAAATGAATGAGCCATAACCCCTTCACCCAAGGCAGTTGGGTGGAACAGGTGTGCTTCCAATGCAATGTAAATAATTCCTTAGTAGAGATGAGTCCCTATGTACATGGGATCCTTGAGGCTTTGCGGGCTACCTCTGTGGCAATAGGAGTTATATATTCTCTTAAAACAAAACAGGACAATGTTATAAGAGTAACTTGTAAAATAGGCTTACCTGCTGAAAGCAGATCCCTGCTGTATAGATTTGGAGTAGACAACGTAGCTCTTTTAGTCAGTCCAAAAGATTTTTTTTGGATGCTATGTAATGGTTTTTTGGTTAAGACCTCTCTTTGGGGCCAGCACTGTAGCGTAGCGGGTAAAGCCTCCTCCTGTAGTGCCAAAATCCCATATGGGCACTGGTTCGAAACCTGGCCGCTCCACTTCCGATCCAGCTGTCTACTATAGCCTGGGAAAGCAGTAGAAGATGGCCCAAGTTTGGGCTTCTGCACCAGCGTGGGAGACTCAGAAGAAGCTCCTAGCTCCTGGCTTCAGATTGGCATAGCTCCAGCCATTGTAGTCAATTAGGGAGTAAACCAGCAGATAGAAGACCTCTTTCTTTCTCTGCCTCTCCTCTCTGTGTGTAACTCTGACTTTCAAATAAAAGAAGTAAATCTTTTTTTTAAAGGCCTCTGTTTTAAATTGCCTTAAATATAAATAATAGTGTGTAGTTCATCCTTAGTTCAGTACTTGAGCTGTCTACTCTTCATCTTAGCTTCCTCAACCTCACTTCATCCCCTCATATTTTCAATGTACTGTTTGCCTTGACTCAGTAGAAGGTTCTAAAGCCAGATTGATGTTCCCTTGTGTGTGGAGAGATGTGTGTTCTCTCTTCCCCAGGCACACTCGAGCTGATTCCAGGGGCCAGTTGCTTTGCTTGCAAGCTGTTGCATTTGGCAATAGTCTGGTGCCTTTTGCTGCAGATTTCTTAGTCTTGCGATAGATGAGCACAAGCTACTCAAAATTAGAATAAAAGGCAATTTTCTGCTCTCTCAGAAAGCAGCTCCCCGTGTTTACTTTTCTAGTTCTCTTTCTAGTTCCTTTGTTCACTTTCTGGGTCCAACTTCAGTTTTATTTAAGTGAAATTTTGTGACCTTACCCCATCACTGCTGGGGGATTACGAGCTGTCAGACACAGCTCCCACAGAGTTTAGTGCCTCACAGGAAATGCACAATGCAGTCGGTACATTTCAGGCCTGAGACTGTTCTCTTTATTTTTGAATTTTTGAACTGAGTGTCTTCTCCTGTGCCTGAGTTTCGAAAGTGAATAGATTTAAAATGGCATAGCAACCAAGGTCTGCTGCTTTGCTGTGTGAACGTGGCTGGGACTGGGAGTTTGGGCCTTCCCTTGGATTTCCCTCATTGCCAAGAGGCCAAAGTCCTTTCTGTGTTTGGTTCCATTCTCTTCTTAACCAGCCTGACGTTTAAATGCAAGATGGGAAGTTACCTAGTTTTAAAAGGCTTGTTCTTAACCTTTATTTCCTTAATAGCTTATTTCATCCGATTCCTTGTTATTTTATAAATCTTTGCTTCAGAATATTTCCTATTTATTGTTAATTTGAAGAAGTCAGCAGTGTCTGAACTTGAGCTTTTCGGTCTCAAATTTCTCTTCACATGGGAATGGCTCTATTTCATGTTTGAACTCATATTGTCCGAGTTCATTATACATAAAAGTGATGCATCAATTCAGAATGAAGGAAATAGATTTCCATAATGACTTTATAATGTTAAGCAGTTTATGAAGCTAGCAAAAGGCATAATCATACACAAAAGAAGTATATTAAGTGATGGATATATTAACTCTCTTGATTTAGTCATTTCACAGTATATACATAAAACATAAAATTATATGTTATAAATGGAATTTTGTCAGTTTATAAAAAAGGCACAGCTTGGGGCATAGGAGACCCTTAGGAAGGTGCAGCACAGCTGGCAAGATGATGCAGTGCCTGTCTGCTCCCTGTGTGACACTTGAGATGAACAGGGGGAAGTAGGAGATGATTCCTGAAGCCTAAAAGAAAAAGTTAAGGGTTAAAAGTTGGCATAGTTTTGGTATAATTTTTGAAAGATTATGGTTATATAAATTTTTTGTTGTTATATGTTGTAATTCTTTGAAAACTTATAATCTAACCTGAATATTCCATGCCAGATCTGTTTGTACCAAATTGTTGTCAGAATGTTCTGTTTTAAAGCTGTTTTGGAAAGCACGTTGCAATTGTAATATGTAAAAATTGATATTTTATCATGTGGACATTAAAATGTTTACATTGGAAAATGCTCAATATAAATTAATATAAAAATATTTATAGTATAATCCAGTTATACATGTAAGAAAGTAGGAAATAATGAAAGCACTAGAGGAATTGTGCCATATATTAAACAGTTTTCTTAGGCACTAGAATCATACGTGCATTTCTTCTTTTGACACTACTTTCTGAATCTTTCATAGTTATACATGCTGTATGTTTTCTTAGGCACTAGAATCATACGTGCATTTCTTCTTTTGACACTACTTTCTGAATCTTTCATAGTTATACATGCTGTATTTAAAAAACAGAATAATTTCATTTTGAAGTAAAAAAAAGTGTATCAAGACTCAATAAAAGAAAAAGAAAGAAGCATTATGACTAAATTAGTGTTAATTCATGGGCAGGAAAATAGCTAGTCTTTCATCTATGTCTTCTGAGCCATCCATTCCCCTGAGAAAGCAAGTTTTGTTCAGACATAAAAGACAAATTATTAAAATGCAATTCAGAAGTGATTAAAAACGAAGTGCAGTAGCCAACTCACAGCACCTTCTTTGTATGCTCAGGGACATTGGGCAGCATTTATTTTTGTGCATGTGATACCCATCCCATGTGCAAATTATTGCTGAAATGACCATAATCTGTCTTCTGTAAGAGCTCTTTTCCCAAAAGCAGATATGATGATACTTCCATAATTTGATAAATTCAAAGTTTTGTATGTTATTCATGTGCTTATTTTAACTATTGTCAGAAAATATTTACTTGGGACAAATATTAAAATGGAGGTTAATCTTAATATTAAAGAATTTATATTTGTAAAAAACTCTTGCCTTGAGACCAATATTATGGCATAGTGAGTAAAGCTGCCACCTACAATGTTGACATTCCATATATATGCTCGTTAGTGTCCCCACTGCTCTGAGATTTATGAAAAATTTTAGCATTTCATAATGGTTAATAAATATTTGTTGAACTTCAACTTTATTTTTTCAAAGTCTAAATTTTAATATTTTTCATAGCAGGATATTTTACTTTATATACATAGCAAGTGCATTTAAAATACATAAATATATTGAATTAATAAAATCAAAATTTCACAGTGATTGCTATATATAGGAAATAGTTATATATTTTCCCCAGACTTTGTTCTTTTCTCTGAATGTCCCTTTTCTTTATTTTTCTTTTTTTGTTTGTATTTATTTATTTATTTAATTTTTGTAATTTGACAGGCAGAATTAGACAGTGAGAGAGAGAGAGAGAGAGACAGGCCATTTGTTCACTCCCCAAATGGCCACTACGGCCAGTGCACTGCATTGATCCGAAGCCAGGAGCCAGGTGCTTCCTCCTGGTCTCCCATGCGGGTGCAGGGATTTTGGGCCAAGCATTTGGGCCATCCTCCACTGCCTTCCCGGGCCACAGCAGAGAGCTGGACTGGAAGAGGAGCAACCGGGACTAGAACCTGGCAGCCATATGGGATGTCAGCACCACAGATGGAGGATTAACCAAGTGAGCCACGGCGCCGGCCCCTTCATTTATTTATTTTTTTAAAGAATGTTATTTGTGCAAGTAAGAATATGATACCAATTAAATGATAGCAGCTTTGCCAATAAACAGGAATAGGCTCTTCTATGGCTAGGAAGAATGTCCCTTTTCTTTAAAAAATGAATCCTTCTCTTATTACATTAATACCATATGTCCTTTGATTATATTTATTAAAAATTTCTGAATTTACTCTGATTCCTGCATTATGATGTGTATTTTCTCTAGGTTATCTTTTATGTTTCATGTTTTTTCTCAATTAGTAATACATTTAAATTTAGATTGAAAAGGAAATTCTAAAAATTATACCAGACTTTATTGTATTGTTAAGTGGCCTATTAAATTAAAACAACCCCAAATGTTGACATTTGAATTCATTTCTGGGAACTCTCAGTGTCTTCTCAGAAGATACAGTCTTCTGAATGATATAAGCCCAACTACCAGTTCACTTAAGAGATCAGCAAGGAAGACTTTGGAATAAAACCCATGTAATTCCATTTGGTACATTACTTTGGCCTTGTGCCTGCTTTCTCTGAGACCAGAGTTGTTTGTCGTAAATTTTTTGTGAATGATCTGTTTAAAAAATTATTTATTTATTTGAAAGAGTTACAAAGAGGGAGAGACACAGAGAGCTCTTCCATGCAAGACAGCCTCAATGGCCAGCACTGGGCCAGGTGGAAGCCAGGAGCCAAGAGCTTCATCCTGGTCTCCCATGTGGATGATTGGGGCCCAACGACTTGGACCACCTTCTACTGCTTTTCCCAGGCCATTAGCAGAGAAATGGATCAGAAGTGGAACAGCTGGTGCACAAACCAGTACCCATGACTTTACCTGCTAAGTCACAATACCAGCACCCTACTCTGTTCTTATAGATAAATGAATTGATACAGAGATGTGGAGCTTTATCCATATATAGGTTTTCAAAATCTGTTTTCAGCTTTATTTCTCATTCTTATCTGAACTCACTGCACCTTCAGTTCACAAGCTTTTACAGAGTTCTGCAGGACAGATTGCTCCTTGGCCTCTTAAACTTCAGTTTGTTTTTAACCACGTATGATAACAGATGTGGGTTTTTTTTTTTTTTTTGATTTATTTTATTTATTTGAAAAGCAGAGTTACAGAGAGAAAAGAGAACAGAGAGTTCTTCAGCCTCTGGTTCAACCCCCAAATTGCTTCAATGGGCAAGGCTGGGCCAGGCTGAAGCCAGGAGCTTAAACTCCATCCTGGTTTCCCGTGGGGGTGGCAGGGGCTTGAAGACTCAGGCCAGCATTTGCTGCTCTCCCAGACACGTTAGCAGGGACCTCTATTGGAAATGGAGCAACTGAGACTCAGAATCAGTGCTCATATGAGATGCTGGTGTCGCAGGCAGCAGCTTAACCTGCTGCACCACAACTATGGCCTCAAAATTCAGTTTTCTTAATTCTTTTCTACCAGTTACTAATTTACCACCTGATTTCCTGAGCCAAAAATGTTCTCTTTTCATCTGTTGTATTCTTTTCATCTTCTTTCTTTGTGTGTGTTTATAAATTATTTTATTCTTACTTCAATGAGTTTTGTTGAGGGATTTGAGTTACAGTGAACGTACATCACAATCTTAGGATGTGAGTTTACATAAATTTTGAAAGCCTTTTCTTTTATGTTGATCTTAACACCTCAATGTAATGGTAATTTTGATAAAATAGTAATGATTATCACATTAACAAGTTCTTTTCTACTTTTACTTCTACTTTTAGCTTCACCATTGTTCATTAGATTCTGGTTCTTTTCAGTCTCCCTTTTAAATCCTTTATGTATATTGAATTTTTCATCTTTCATAGCAGCCCTATGTGGAATGAAAGAATCCTGGAGGTTAAGTAATTTGAAAAGGAAATAGGTCTAGCAAAGGTGTGACTACAGATCTGCTGACCATGAATTTTTTAACCTCTATGAAAACGCCTCTGATAGTTAAGCAACTGAAGCCTTGAAGAAAATGCATTTCAATGAGAATTGTCCTTTTAATTTGGGGATCCTACTTTAGAATGAATCATATTTTTAGTGACATGGTAAATTTTGAGGTATTTTGGCTATCTTTAATTCACATATTTATTATTTAATATCTATATTTACAATATATTTGAGACTTATGAAAATCTGTGAATAGTTTTAGTATTTCAATTTTCACAATCGGAAATAATGAGTTCTAGAAGTTACTAACACTGATAGTGGCAGAGAGGGTGAAATGGAAACCTGGTATTCTGACTCCAAACCATCCATTATTTTCATGATGCTAGACTACTGTTCCTTCAAATGTATATTTTTTAAATCAAATACATGTGCATTAAACATATTAACCTAAATATTCTTTCAGGTTTTTGCCATTTTCTTCCTACCATAAAAATGAAAAGTACATCCCATCAATGCATTCATCAAGCAAGTATGGTCCTGATTCCTGTGGGGAACAACATTTCCGAAGTGAAAATCCTAAGAAATGGATCTGTGATAAGGTAAATTCATGAAAGAGTAAAAAAAATTATTCCATTTTTGAAAGATTAAAAATGAAATATAAATATTCTCATCATGATTAAGACCAGTTGGGTGCAACTGGAGACCATTATGCTTATATTTGTGGAATAAGCAGTATCCCAAAACACAAAACACATGTTTGCTTTGATTTGTGGTAGCTAATATATAGAGCACACACACGTAACACTTAATGTATATAAGTGAAATTGACATCTTGTGATTTGATTGTTGTTACAACCCTTGTCTATATTTCTGCAGAACAGTAGTCATTCTACTTTTTACTTGTAAAACTCTTTATTTAGAGGAGTATTAAGCCTGTGGTTTGAAAGTATATCGTCACAAAAAACTGAAAGACAAAATGAAAGGAAGGAGGATGGAGGAAAGGGAGGAGGGAAGGAAGAATCATTATATTCTTAGAATCATATCTATGAAATAAACAAAGTCTATTCTCTTTATATTAATAAAATTTTAAAAAGTAAAACGAAAAAAGAAGAACACCCAAATAAGCAATGAATTTTCACTAAGGGAGGATAATCTTATCCGGAAATAGAGTGTGGCCAGCCCCTCCACCCCAGATTTCTCCTCAGTTGCATGCTCCTTTTCCTAAAATGTGGTCTGATATGTTGTCACCATATATGAGTTCTGTCTGTGTTTGCACATCCGGCAAAGGCAGTTCATTTGAGATGTACAGGCACACTTCTGCTTCACGTGATGTGTAGCTACAGTTCATGCATATCCATTGCTGCACATCCCATTGTCTGAAAAATAACAAAGTAAATATGGCCTCCTCACTGTTGGCAGACATGTTATATGTTTAAGTAGGCTATCCATCTAGAGGTAGAATTTCTGTGTCATAATGTTTGCATTATGTTTAGATGTCATGTTCAAACAGTTTGGAAACAACTTTGCTTAGCAGTTGTACCAACTCATACTCCTGCCTAGAATATGAGGATTTCAGTTGTCCCATGTCTTTTTCAACACTTTGTATTGTCTGTCTTATTTTTAGCCATTCTAGTGGATGTGTAATAGGATCTTGTTGTAGCTTTGACTTTATTGAATTTAATAAGTTTGGGGTCTTTTCCAGTGTTCACTGGCCATTTGAAAAACCTCATTTGTGAAGTGGCTACTCAAGTATTCTACCTAGTTTTTTTTTATCTTTTTTCTGATAGATTTGTGTGAGTTATTTTACATGCTCATTAAATACTCAGTGTATGAAAAAAAGACAAAATTATTTGTAGTTGTATGCTTAAAGATGACACAACTGACCTATTGTCAATAAGAGATTGGAGGTTTATTCCAGCGTTGTGTTGTTGTATATTTATGTTTATAAATAGATGGGGAAAGTAAGAGGTGTGTAATGTACATAACTGAAATAAAGATATATGGCATAAATTTAATATCATACATTTTCCTATGGAATCATTTCCTGGAAGAATTGTGGCTCATGCTGTCTAATCTTGAGAAGTAGAGAAGCCTGCCTTCATTCTGTAGTACTTTCTGTGTCCCATTTAGTTCAAATTGGCAATGTCTTTGCTACTATAATCACATCACAGTTCCTGGTTTCTATTGATATGACTGATTATTATGTTCCTGATTGTACCCACTATCTCTTTACTGTAGTCTATTAGTCAGGAACTTTTTCCAGGCACTGGGAATAAAAAAGTATGTAAGATATTGTTTCCACCATGTTATATGATTAGGTTCCTTATCAATGCGTTCCTGCTGTAGTTAAAAACACATCACTTATGGGTTATTGAATGACCTCATTTAATCTTAGTCTCCTCCTGAAAGGCCCTATCAGCAATACAAGCAAAAATAAGTTCAGCATTTGAATGAGGGGAAACAGTTCAGTCCCGACCGTATGACAGACATTATGTCTGCAACATGACATTCATGTTTTAATATGTACATATAGATATTTGTATATATCTATTTAGCTATATATATACATACATATACATATTTACCTTTCAGCTATTGAAGGGAAAAGTTAAATGTTTAAATGATATCAAAGGAAATCATATTATTATTTAAAGAGAAAACTTGTTTTGACAGAAGCTGTTGTTACAATTTGTTACAATTGCACTGTTATTTTACACCAAATTTAAATTTGTTTTCTTATTTTGGAGGAATTATTATGTGCCTCTTTATGCTTTAAGAATTATATTTTCGGCTGGTGCCGCGACTAACTCGGATAATCCTCTGCCTTTGGCGCTGGTACACCGGGTTCTAGTCCTGGCCGGGGCGCTGGATTCTGTTCCGGTTGCCCCTCTTCCAGGCCAGCTCTCTGCTATGGCCCGGGAGTGCAGTGGAGGATGGCCCAGGTGCTTGGGCCCTGAACCCCATGGGAGACCAGGAGAAGCACCTGGCTCCTGCCTTCGGATCAGTGCAGTGTGCCCGCCCCAGCGCACTGGCCGCAGCGGCCATTGGAGGTGAACCAACGGCAAAGGAAGACCTTTCTCTCTGTCTCTCTCACTGTCCACTCTGCCTGTCAAAAATAAAAATAAAAAAAGGTGTATTTACTTGGCTGGCACCATGGCTCACTAGACTAATCCTCCGCCTGCGGCGCTGGCACCCCGGGTTCTAGTCCTGGTTGGGGTGCTGGATTCTGTCCCAGTTGCTTCTCTTCAGTTCAGCTCTCTGCTGTGGCCTGGGAGTACAGTGGAGGATGGCCCAAGTGCTTGGGCCCTGCACCCACATGGGAGACCAGGGGGAAGCACCTGGCTCCTGGCTTCAGATTGGCGCAGCGTGCTGGCTGCAACGCTCCGGCCTTAGTGACCACGTGGGGGGTGAACCAATGGAAAAAGGAAGACCTTTTTCTGTCTCTCTCTCTCTCTCACTGTCTAACTCTGCCTGTCAAAAAATAAAAAAAAAAATTTAAAAAATTGAAACATGAGAAAAAAAAAGAAGTGCATTTACTTAACAAAATTAATCACAAGTAATTGCTGTTGTATTCTGTGAAAATTAAGGAAAGGAAAGGTTTAAGGATTCAAATCTCAACAAATCATTGGTCCTCCTAACCCAATACAAGCTGTATAGCGGCTAGCACTGAAGCATAGCCAGTAAAGCTATACAACACTGCAGTGCCAGCATCCCATGTGGATGCCAGTTTGAGTCCTGGATGCTCCACTTACTATCTAGTTCTCTGCTATGGCCTGGGAAAGCAGTAGAAGATGGGCCAAGTCCTTAGATCTCTGCACCCACTTGGGAGCTCCTGGCTCTTGTCTTCAGGTTGGTGCAGCTCTGATAGTTGCAGCCAATTGAGGAGTGAACCAGCAGATGGAAGACCTCTCGTTCTCTCTCTGCCTCTCCTTCTCTCTCTGTGTAACTCTTACTTTCAAATAAATAAAAATAAATAAATCTTTAAAAAAAACTGTGTAGACAATATCAAATACCAACTTGCCTTCCTACCTCCCTCCTAATCTTCATTACTTTTTTTCATCTTCATATCCTCCCTTCATTCCTTATTTCTCCCTGTCTTCCTTTTCATCTCTTAAAATACAATTATTAAATCGTTTATTTCTTTGTGGCTAATGAAATCTACATGGTATAAAAGTAGCCATTATGGGGGCTGGCACTGCAGCATAGCAGGTAAAGCCGTCACCTCCAGTGCCAGCATCCTATATGGAAAACAGTTCGAGTCCTGGCTGCTCCACTTCCAATCCAGCTCTCTGCTTTGGCCTAGGAAAGTAGCAGAAGATGGCCCAAGTCCTTGGGTCCCTGCACCCATGTGGGAGACCCGGAGGAAGCTCCTGGCTCCTGGCTTTGGATAGGCTCAGCTCCAGCCATTGCAACAAAATGGGAAGTGAACCAGCATATGGAAGACCTCTCTCTCTCTCTACCTCTCCTTCTCTCTCTGTGTAACTCTGACTTTCAAATAAATAAATAAATCTTTAAAAAAATTAGCCATCATGTTGATTATATGTAAAATATTAGAATTACTTGAAATATTTTGTATTTTGATTCTATATTAAATTATTTAGATAATTTCACTGAACAGGTTTCTAAAAGCAGGCAGTTTTTATAAGATTTTGTTTTTCAAGTGAATTAACTAATCTTTATTTCTTTGAGAAGCAGAGAGAGAACTCTATCCACTGGTTTACTCCCCAGATAGCCTCATAACTGGACCCAGGCTGTTCCCAGAGCCAGGAAATGGAAACTCAACCTGGGTTTCTCATGTCATTGACAGGAACTAACCACCTGAGCTATCATCACTGCCTTCCAGGGTCAACATTTCTGCATTAGCAGGAAGATGCATTGAATCCATGTACTCCTCCAATATGAAATTTAAATGTCTTTAGCCATCCTCTTAACCACTAGGCCAAATGCCTGCCCCCAAAATTTGTTTTTTGATTTTGGATACTAAAGGCCATAAATTATTTATTATTGGTGCATTAAAGAGAATCTTGAGGAGACTGGAGTCATTAGGCTCAAAATGTAGAAGAAAGAAAGGATTGACCTGAAATTATAGTGTTTCTGTGGGAAAATGGAATATTTTCACATATTTACATGTACATAACATTTAGTAGCATGTAGCAGACTGGAGTCTGCCAAGAAAAAGCTCAATCCAGTTTATCTGGCTGCTGTTCTCCAACTTTTCCATCATGTTTCAGAATTGTTTATTTGGAGAACTTTTTTCCATCACTTTTAAACATGAAAGTTACTGATTTTAAATGATTTGTTAACCAGTGGTTTTAAAGAGTATCAATCAGTAGAAAAATCAAATGTTACTCAATCTGTTCTCCAATCACATTTTCATCAAATAAATAAAATACAATTTAGCTATTTGTTTTATTTAATGCATTGCTCTGAAGAGTACTGTACAATGAAATCACAAAATCAGAGAATTGAGCGCAAATGATAGTGTTTTTCTATGAAATATGAAAGTCAATAATAAAAAATAACATATAGTGATATATAATTTACTTGAAAGAGTGGAAATCAATAAAAATCAATGTTAAAATCATATTATTTACTTTTACTTCTTTGATCTACTCATAAACTACCACAAATTAAATTGTTAGATTCTAAGTTTCCATCTTTAAATGGTCAAACATTTTAAGTTCAGGTAAATACTTTATAGTTATAAATTCTTTATTGTGCTTATCTCAATATTTAAAATAGATGAGAAATTAAATTGGAGTATACCAGTCACTATTAATTTAATCTATTTGGATAGATCTAAAAAGAGTTGGACAATAAAAACTTCAGTGTAATAAAAACATTCTTTTAGTTGTCAAAACATTCACATATGTTCATATTTACTGAAGCAGAAATGATAGTCTGAGGCCTTTATCTGAATTAGAATGAGTTTCCATGTGCATTTTAGACAACTGATTTTAATGGAACTGTTTCATCTTTCCTTGTTTGCAAAAGGAAGAGACTCTTAAGATGGTTCCTATAGGTAGAATCTATCCTCATCTGCCTTATTACAGGTGAATTACAACAGTAGAGCAGTCCCTTTTTGTTATTTTCACATGCATTTCGATCCTAAAAAGAATTTTATAAGCTACAAAGCATAAAAATATCGAGTACTCCAAAGAATTAATTTAGAGAACCTAAGCATATTGCACAGAACATAAAGTTGACCTTTACTGTCTACAGCTTTTGGAATAGAGTGGGATGTGGAACACATCATAGATTTAATGTGGCACATCGTTGTCTGCAGAAACTTGGGTGGGACTGTGACTGCTTGCCCATTGCACCCGGTGATTGAATCTGCTGTCACCAGCATCCTGATAATAATGAACATTCAGCTTAACGACCGTGATTACGATTATCATAATTGATGTGCAAGTGCAGTGTGTGGGGATTATTACAGCTGAACTGTACAGCAGAGAAACATGCTTCAGTTATGGATAATTTTACTTTTATGCATTGATTGGGATAAAATATGCCTTTCTATTTAAACAGACCAGCTTCCTATAATTTTAAGAATCTTTCAGTACATGTTGATTGACGATTATGCACTTGCTGGAAAACAGCCCCTTACATTTGTTTGTTTTGTGTTGTTTCATATCATTAGGGAATGTAAACAATTAAATAATTAGGTGTAATTATGGGAAAATATTTTGCTTATGGGGATCACCTTCAATAATGAAATATTCAGTTTAAATGCATTCTCTCACTCTTGCTCTCTTTCCAATGTATCAGGGACTGAAATTCTTCAATTTCCCTCACCCACCAGCAATTGCCCTTTCTTAGTTTTCCTAAGCACTGTAGGATTCAAGAAAAGTATAAGTTTTCAGAAATTTTATTAAATAAATATAGATATGTTTATATATGCATATGTTATCTACACTCTCATCAGTTATGCATTTTAAAAAATTGGGCAAAGGTAAATATTTCCTTGTGCTATTTATTGTAATAATATCTAACATATAGTATAATTTAAAATGTTAAAACAAATGTATGCTACCTTTGCTTTTTATCATTCTTGTTTCTGATCAATTTGTTATATTGTTCAGTAATTTTTAATTATATATTTTAAAGTGCCTTCTACTTATTTTCATACTTGAATTTTAACTTGTGAATGAAAATAATATCTGCAGTGATTTTTCTAAAATTTTTCCAAAGATTATATCTGATCATTAACCTACGGACTCAATTTGCATTTTATTCTAAAGTATTTAATTTGAGTGATGAACAATATAAAGGCACCAAAGTTTTTTTTTCAACTTTTATTTAATAAATATAAATTTCCGAAGTACAACTTTTGAATTATAGTGGCTTTTCCCCACATAACCTCCCTCCCACCTGCAACCATCCCATCTCCTGCTCCCTCTCCCATCCCATTCTTCTTCATGATGCATTTTTAATTATCTTCATATACAGAAGATCAACTTAGTGTATACTAAGTAAAGATTTCAACAGACTATACCCACAAAGACACACAAGGTATAGAGTACTGTTTGGGTAGTAGTTTTACCATTAATTCGCATAGTACAAAACTTTAGGCCGGCGCCGTGGCTCAACAGGCTAATCCTCCACAAGCTTGCGGCGCCGGCACACCGGGTTCTGGTCCCGGTCGGGGCGCTGGATTCTGTCCCGGTTGCCCCTCTTCCAGGCCAGCCCTCTGCTGTGGCCCGGGAGTGCAGTGGAGGATGGCCCAGGTGCTTGGGCCCTGCACCCCATGGGAGACGAGGAAGGCACCTAGCACCTGGCTCCTGCCATCGGATGAGTGCGGTGTGCCGGCCGCAGTGCGCTGTCCGTGGCAGCCATTGGAGGGTGAACCAGCAGCGAAGGAGGACCTTTCTCTCTGTCTCTCTCTCTCACTGTCCACTCTGCCTGTCAAAGAAAAAAAAAAAACTTTAAGACAGAGGTCCTAGATGGGGAGTAATTGCACAGTGACTCCTGTTGTTGACTTAACAACTGACACTCTTATTTATGACATCAGTAATCACCCAAGGCTCTTGTCATGAGCGCCCAAGCCTATGGAAGCCTCTTGTGCTCACCAACTCCGATCTTATTTAGACAAGGCCATATTCAAAGTGGAAGTTCTCTCCTCCCTTCAGAGAAAGGTACCTCCTTCTTTGATGGCCCCGTTCTTTCCACTGGGATCTCACTCACAGAGATCTTTCATTTAGGTCTTCTGTTTTTTCCAGAGTGTCTTGGCTTTCCATGCCTAAAATATTCTCATGGGCTCTTGAGCCAGATCCGGATGCTTTAAGGGCTGATTCTGAGGCCAGAGTGCTATTTAGGGCATTTGCCATTCTATGAGTCTGCTGTGTATCCTGCTTCCCATGTAGGATAATTTTCTCCTTTTTAATTGTATCAATTATTATTTGCATACACTGGTCTTATTTGGCACCAAGGTTTTAAGAAGAATAATAAGCCATTAAAAACAAATGACTGCAGTAAGGTCTGAAATTGAGATATCTCTCTCAGATTATTAATAACCACACAGTGCTAAAGAGACTATGGTAAACTTTTCCCTCTGAGATCTGTAAGATTTACATTACTGCAAGTAAGTTGCTTCCCCTAAATACACAGCTGTACACTGTGGTGGAGGTCAAAAATCTTAGTCTGAAAATGAGAGATTTTTATGGTTTGTCTATAGAATTTTCCTTCTCAGAGTTTTTATTCCCAGTGTGAGTTTTGAAGTTTATCAGAATTTACCCTGTAAGATTTTAACTCTCTAAAAATTCAACACATTATTTTCTTCTCTGCACTATTGCAAAACTAGCATAATGACAGTTGAATTGTCCAATGGACAGAGATAATGGAATGGGTGTCTCTGTACTATTCTATAATTAAACTCTTAAACTTGCTACTTTTTAATTTAAAAGCCTCAAATTAGTCTTTGTTGCTGTTGTTGGAAAGCATGTTGAGATATCAGTGGGAAATTTGGTCTCTATCATTTTTTAAGATTTATTAATTTATTTGAAAGAGTTACAAAGAGTGATGGAGGGACATTCCCTCTCCCCAAACGGCCAGTCTCCAGGGCTGGGCCCAGCAGGAGCCTGGGATGCATCTGGGTCTCCCAAATTAATGACAGAGGCCCAAGTACTGAGCCATCTTCCACTGATTTCCTAGGTGCATTAGCAGGGAGCTGGATCAGAAGTGGAGCAGCTGAGAATCCAACTGGCCACTCATTGGATGCAAGAATTACAGGTGGCAGCTTAACCCACTGCAACACAACACTGGTCCCTCCATCTTTATGTTCCTCATCCCTAGTTGTAGCATTATTGCTTTCATTTCTTTCTGTGATTTCCTTTTATTTGGCTTGAAAATAGAGCAGGTTTACCAGAATCAAGGTCCTAAAGTGACTGGAGATATAACCGGAGTCCTAAAATGACTGGAAATAGACTTTCCACCTTAGAAAGAGGCTGATGTTCATCTTAGTAAACATGGAAGTACCTTTGAAACATTACATGAACCAAGAGATAACATTTAACAATACTTAGTATAATGTCATTCTAGCTGCTATGTCTGTTGTTTGACATAGGGAAATCATAGGGTTATTTGCATATAGTTCTAGGTAGTGCAATATCAAACCATTAGGTAGCAGCACTGTTTTGGTACTGCTGCTGAGGTATTTAGTCTTATGCATACATCTCCATTCCTCCCCTCACCATTTTTTCTCCCCTCATGAATTCCTGAAAGTGATATTGCAGAGTCAGAGGATGTGATCGTAGGTTTTCCGTGTCAGTTTGACTAAGATATAATACCATTGTTTCATCAAACATTGAATCTAGTTAGGTGATGCAGATAAGATATTTTGCAGATTGTGGTGCATCATCTACATCTAGTTGACTTTAAGTTGATTACCTATAATATAGGTGGGCCTCATACAATCAGTTGAAGATCTTAAGAACAAAAGCTGAGATTTACCAGAGAAGAAGAGTTAATGTCTCAAGACTACAAAATCAATTCCTGCCTGAGCTTTCAGTGTAGGGCCTGCCTTACAGATTTTAAATCTGCTCCTTTCCAAAATTATTTGAATAAATTCCTTAAGTTCTCTTTCTCATTCTCTCTCTATTTTTTAAGAAATAGAGATAATCCATCTGTAACCTGTTAATTTTCTTTGAAGAACCCTGACTGATGCAGAATGAGCACATTATTAATATTTTTGTTCTATATTGTCAAACTTTCCTAATAAAATGTATACTTTATTTAATATATGCATTTTACTTTACCATCATCAACATTAGATTATTGTCAGTCATTTATAAAAGTGATGTTTTCACATTATTTTATTTGATGTTATATAATATTTAGATTAATTTGGAGAATTGATATATTTTTAAGTCTTAGCATTCATAGTATGCTTTGCACTTGATAAAAATGACCTCTAGGAGAGTTTTATATTTTTTTCAGTTTCTGTGTATTGTTTAAGCATTTTCTAATTATTTTATGTTCATATTGCTGTTATGAATAGAATTTTCTTTCATCTTACTCTATAAATTGTTTTTGATTTACAGGAAATATTGATATAGAATGCTATGTTTGAATGATTACTTTATAAATTTTACCACTAATTCTGGTGGTTAGGTTTACCAAGACCATTACAAAATTAATAAATATTCATATACCCAGACTTCTACCTCTTACTTTATAATCTCTTTACTAAACTTTAAAATTTTCTGATAAGATTTATTAACACTTATAGAATGACGAAGATATTATGACAGAAGAAGACATCATGTAATTTTCTGTATGTAGTATTGGCTGTTGTATATATAATACATACAAAACATGATTATAACCCTTTGGCAGTGTCATATTTGCATGTAAGTATTTTTAAATATTACATTAAAATACTATTATTTTTAAAATGAGATTATTAAATTTTATCAAGCAATTGCTCAGCATCCAGAAAGATCACTATGACTGTTTTCCCTTTAACCCATTAAAATGTTGTATTATATATGTCCTAAAATTGAGCCTTCTTTGATTTTATTCTTGATACAAACCCTCCCTCAATGATGCTAAAATTGATCTAATTTTAATACATATATATAATAAATACTTGATATCAATTTTAATTGACTCAGTTATTATCTTATACTTCCTTTGTATACAGCAACTGAATTAGTGTTACAGGGAACTGGGCTTGAGGAAAAATGAATACATTGTAACAAAACTTATAAAATTTGTTTCAATGAAATAATATCAAACATATTTTAAAGAAATTAATGACTATTATACTGGAAGATATTCAGTAAATACAGCCTTACTTCTCCCCAGTTTTCTCATGGGTGTGTCTTTCTGATGGTGATGATGATGGCCATGTTCACAGGGAGATCTTCCATTGAATAGAAACAGCAAAGCTGTTTTACTCCCAAACCTGTTGCCCTGAAATTCCAACATAACTTACCCTATTTGGCTGCAGGATCCACCTTGAAATGAACTCTATAATCTGAGTATAATAACTTAGTTATAGCTACAGTTTTCTACTCTGCTATTGGCCTTATCTCACTATTTGACAGGAATAGCAAAAATTAGTCACAAATAGCAGAAATTTGGGTTCTCCAAAAAGGTTGTTAATCTATGAGGCTATATATAAAAGACCCTGTCTTATCTGGGGACTGTGAAGGGACTCTGAGAGGAAATGATACTTCAACTGAATTGTGAAGATATGGAGATAAGAAATAAGACTCCGTGTTTGTGTGCTTCTGTGTGTATTTGGTGAATGCATGAGGGATGTAAAGAGCTTCTGGAAGAAAGATTACAATGTGCTAAACACCTCTCACTTCAGAGAATATGAGGTTTCACTTGTAATATGAAGGAGCATGATTAAAGGAGGAGGATATTGCTGATCACTCTTCATTTTCTGCAAGGGGCAACTGAATTTATAGTTATACTACTCTTTGAGAATGAGGAAATAAATCAAATGAATAGAATTTGGGTAGTAATAAGAAAAAATCTTGAGTTCAATTTTGGACATGTTTGAATTTGAGGTTTTGATTTACCCAATTAGAGATGTAAAATAAATAGCTGAATATAGAAAGCTCATTGCGTAGAATGCCAGTATTGACTACAGTCACAAAATTGAGTATATTTGCTCCATAAATAACTGAAACAATGAAGGTAGTTTAAACAGCCCTAAGGCCTGACTGAAAACACCATGAGAGCGTTTCAGGCATGGAAAGCCAAGACATAGTAGCAAAAATGGTTCCTCATGAGGGACCACTGTGAGTAAGACCCCAGTGGAAAGAGGGGGCCATCAAAGAAGGACATGCTTTCCTCTGAAGGGAGGAGATAACTTCCACTTTGTATATGGCCCCATTTAAAAACCAACAGAATTTGTGAACTCAGAAGGCTTCCATAGCCTTGGCAGCTTATGTCAAGAGCCTCGGGGTGATCACCAGTGTCATAAATAAGAGTGTCAGTTGTTAAATCAATAACAGGAGTCATTGTGCACTTGATCCCCATGCTGAACCTCTGTCCTTAATGAGTTGTACTATGAGAATTAATGGTAAAACTTGTCTTCAAACTGTACTTTATACTTTGTGTGTCTGTGTGGATGCAAATAGTTGAAATCTCTCCTTAGTAAATAATTGGTCTTCTGTATATAATGTCAACTAAAAACAAATCTTAATGGAAAATGGAACAGGAGAGGAAGTGGAAGGTGGGATGGGAATGTGGGTGGGAGGGCAGGTATGGGGGAAAGAAACACTATATCCCTCAAAGCTGTACAAATGAAAATTTGTATTCATTAAATAAAAACCTTCAAAAAAAAAAGTAGATTAAATTGCCAGAATTAGGTATATAGAGTAAGAAGAAAGAACAGCTACGAGAGATTTTGAGCAATGCCAATATTTAATGGCCATTTGGAGTAGGATGAACCTTTAAAGGAGGTTGATAAATGTGAGGGAAGCCAGGAGAATATACTTATCAAAGAAGTCAAGGAAAGATAATGCAATAAGAAGAAAGGAGTGATGAGCCATGTCAAATGATGCCATGAAGTCAAATAAGATGAGTACTGGAAAAGCCCCATAGATTTAGCAAAATGAAGGTCATTGGTTCCTTAGCAGGAGCTGATTCAATGATAGTATGGGAAACTAACTCTCACTGGAGTGGGTTGAGGAGGGAGTTGGGAGGGAAAGTGGGTATCGAATATATATACATATATATATATATATAATTTGAATAAGTTTGAATAATTTGAATAAGTTTGGCAGTGAACAGAGAACAGAGAAGAGGTATTGAGCAAAAGTTGTAGGGAGATACATGATAAAATATCATTTTTGAAGAATAGAAGATGTTTGGCATGAATAAATTATGCTATCTTTTGTGGGTGTTACTATTTAACCAATTTCTTTTGATTTTAAATTAATCTCTCCAAATTTTCATATTTGGAAAGTAATGCTGAGAGGATCTCTCCTGCCACTCAGTCTTTGCCCACAAAAGTGTTTCCTTAGAAATAAGTCCCTAGTAATGGAAATAACAATCTGAAGCAGCGGTTCTCCATGAAGAGTGGTTTTGAAGCTTTGACCATAGCTTTTTAGCTGAGTGGAGGATGTCACATGAATCTAATGGATGCCAGCTAGGGATTGTGAAACTTGTTAAACCTCACAAAAGTTACCTACCTAAAATATCAGTTGTGCTACTGTTGAGAAACCCTGAGCTAAAGAATTTGTACATTCTTAAGACTTTTGATTCATCTTCCCCTGTGTCTTAAAGATGAAACTAATTTACATTTCCAGGGGTTTGTGTGAATTTTATTTTCCTACATTCTCATCAACACTGAATATTGTTTTAGTATCATTAATTTGATAGGTACAAATTATATCTTTAAAAGTTTCATTGCTTTGCTAACAACATGAACTAAAAATATTTTCAGATACTTTGTGCGCACTTTAAAAATTACATATTCGTATCTTTTGCCTATATTCCTTTTCATGGGCTTGTCCTTTTCTAATATATCTAATTATATAGTATATGAACATTTGGTTCAAGTATATATTGTTCTTACTTATCCTGCTTGGAATTCCTTGGTTATTATATTATTCTGCTTTTCCTTACTTTACCAAAATGCCCTAGAGGAGCTTTATAAGAAAGAAAAGGTTTAAAATATGGGGGGAAAGCCATTGTAATCCATAAGTCGTACCTTGGAAATTTATATCCTAAATAAAAGTTAAAAAAATTAAAAAAAAGAAAGAAAAGGTTTATGTCATCTTTTAGTTTGAAGGTTACAGTTCAGGATCAAGTGGCCTCATATTCTGGTGCCTGTGGAGGCTGGTCATTTCAGGTATGGAGGAAAAATCCCATCGTGATCCGGGAAGGAGAGAGAGAGAACAACTAGGCAGAACTTCAACTCAAATAATAAAATCTCTTGCAAGAACACCATGTCCAAGAACCCAATGACATCCCATTGGCTCCAAGTCTCAAAAGCCATCATTAGATTAAATCTCTACACTTAATCCATCAACCATCAACATTAAGACATCAGAGTTTAAACAGATGCATGAGTTTTAGGAAGACAAATCCTGCTAAACCCATACCACTTTACTAATTTTATCTGATTATTTTAGAAGGGGAGCAGTTTTGTCTAGAATATACTTCTCAAGTATTTCTAAATATGAAACAATCATTTATGTTTTTTCTGGTATATTTATGATAGTAGAAATTGATCTGAAATTTATTCTTATATAATTTTGGTTAAGTTATATAATTTTCCCAGTAACTTCTTATTTTTCTGATTGACATTTACTCATTTTCCCATGATTAGTGCTAAGATTTGAATGTCCCTCAAAAACACACGGGGAAATTTAATTTCCATTGAAACAGTGTTAACAAGTATGACCTCTAAATAATAAGGCAATGAAGGCTCCAGCCTTATGAATATATTAATGCTGTTATTACAGGAGTGGTTTTGTTATAAAATCCAGCTCTTGCTCTTGCTGTGTAATGCCCTTACCAGATGCTGGCATCTTCATATTGATCTCCCCAGCCTCTGAACTGTGAGAACTGAATTGCTTTCTTTGTAAATTACTTTGTCTTTGGTATTCTATTATACAGTAGAAAGCAAACTAAGACAAATAGCAAGTCTGTCATTGTTATTTTATTTTTCATTTCCTTTAATTTTACTTACATTGAGACTTTTATAGAATTTTTGTTAGTTTCAGTTTACTAGCTACTTTTATATAAAATAATGTATATGTATGTATATTTATAAGCTGAAATTCAATTCCTCCATTAAATGTCAAGTATTATAGAATACTAGCATATTATTTATAAAAATATTGGTATGAGGAGCTATCTGGTTTAGAACAGAACATTCTTATTTTTTTGAACTCATGTTTTTCTTAATGACTCCATTTTTTCTGTTTGTGATCAGAAATACCTACTATCCTGAATTTTCAAAATCATGTCTTATATATGTGTGTATTTCTAAATAGTAGTGTAATTTACAATTTAAGCATCTTTCATAAACACATTTATATAAGTTTAGGCACCTTCTATAAATACATGTATATAAGTTTGTAAATCATAGTATGTTTTTGTTTTTGTTTTTGTTCTTATAACTCAGTAGAAAGCACATATTTCATTCCTTTCCACTGTTGTAAACTATTATATACATAGAAGTTTTGTCAAGATGGTGGAATAAAGAGAGAGCTTACTGTTGTAGTCTAGGGGAAGATGGCTGAAAAAACAGTGGTGAGAATGCAACCGCAGGGAAGAATTAGGGAGAAAACTGCAGAGGAAACTCCACTCAAATTAGAGGGGCACTGTGGACCCACGTGGAGGGTTTGGATGTGCACAACTCAGGACCTCAGAAACAGATAGCCTTAGCACTAGCTTTGGAGTGAGGTTAGACCAGACTGCAACAGCCCAAGCCATTGGAGATAATGCTGTAGGAAGAGGCTGGCATGAGTCTGGCTTGGAACCCTATGGGGTACAGTGTACTTGCCAACCTAGAAGGAAAAAACACAGAGACACATTTCTCTTTCCCCAACCACATGATGCTGGCATCCTATAACTACCTGAGAGAGAGCAGGCACTATTTTGAACATATCTAACAGCTGCACCAGCTCCTGTCCACATGCCTAGCAAACAACCAAGAGGTGATGCCTGAGTCTGGCTGGGAAAATTAACATGGGGTTGAGTGCTTGTGCCTGTGAGAGCCTTGTGTGTAGGACTGTGAAAAAATTGTGGCTGCATGGGAGAGCACAGGGTGTGCCTGAGACTTTGAGCAGTCACTGCGGGTGGCTGAACATGCTTGGGGCTCCTGATTCCCTGGTGAGTGTCTTTGCTGCAGGATCCTTGTTCACACTGAGTACTGCACAGACTACACGGACCTTTTGTATACCCACTGGGGCTAGCACCTGGCATTGATCTCCTTTGAGGAGAAAAAATGAGCATGAGAATATGCCAACAGAGTAGAACAAACCTCCCCTCTGATTAAAAGAAAAAAATATTTACCACTCCAACATGAGTGTCACCTTGGGCACTTACCCTGGACCACCGAACAGAGTTCCTGGACCACCGAACAGAGTTCCCTGATCACACCCATCATATGCCTCTAAGTATTCACTGAAAGGTTGTACACTGTACTAAGACAAAAAGGTATGATTCAAAGATAAAAACCATTGCATTTTAGAAAAGTGTAACCACAAATGCCTAATAATAAATGCAGCAATTTAAGAAACAATATGGAAGACAACTGGATGCCCCCAGAAGAAACAACACTTTAATACTAGAATGTGAATATGAAGAGACTGGTGAAGTGCCGAAAGTGGAATTCAAAAATCTGATCATGAATTACTAGGAAGTAATCAGAAGCCAGTCCATGAACCAAAGAAGTCTATACATAACCTGAATGAAAATCTTTTGCACAGAATTAAGATTTTAAAGAGAAATCAAAATGAAATATTGGAAATGAAGAATTCAATAGAACAAATAAAAAGTATGGTGGAAAGACTTAAGAAAATACTCAGTGAGGCATAAGAAAGAATATCTGAGTTAGAAAACAGATCTCTGGAAATCTTAACAGTCAGACCAAAAAATGGAAGAAAAAATTAGAAAACTAAAAAACAGTATCAGAAATTTATGGGATACTATCAAAATACTCAACAAATGGGTCTTAGGAATTTCTGAAGGTGTGTAAAGAAAGAATGGATTAAAAGACCCTTTTAGTGAAATACTTACAGAAAACTACCCCAATTTGGGGAAAGAAAAGGACATCTAAGTACGGGAAGCTCATAGAACTCCTAATAGACATGACTAGAAAATATCTTCACCACAAAACATTGTAGTAAAATTCTCCATAGTAAAACATAAAGATTCTAAAGTGTGCCTAAGAGAAATGCCAGATTACTTTCAGAGGATCTCCAATTAGACTCACAAGTGCCTCATCAGAAATCCTACAGACTAGGAAGAGAATGGAGAGATATATTCCAAGTCTTCAGAGAAAAAAATTATCAACACAGAATACAGTACCCTGAAAAGCTCTCATTTATGAATGAAGGTGAAATAAAAACCTTCCATAACAAACAGAAATTAGGGTCTGGCACTGTGGAACAGAGGGTTAAAGCCCCAGCCTGCATCTCTAGCATCCCATATGGGCTCCAGGTCAGGTCCTAGCTGTTCCACTTCCAATCCAGCTCTCTGCTATGGCCTGGGAAAGCATCAGAAGATGGCCCAAGTCCTTGGGCCCCTGCACCTATGTGAGAGACCTGGAAGATGCTCCTGGCTCCTGGCTTTGGATCAGCACAGGCGGGCTGCTACAGTCATCTAGGGAATAAACCAATGGGTGGAAGACCTCTCTCTCTGTCTCTACCTCTCTCGGTAACTCTGTCTTTCAAATAAAAAAAATAAATCTTTGAAAAAGAAAAACAAGCATCCAGCTTTAAACAAAGGTGCTTAAGGATGTGCCTCAAACAGAAACACAAAAACATGAACATTACTATGAAAGAAGGTGAAGTCAGAAAATCTCCCCCAAAAAATACAATCCAAAGTAAACAATAGAAATGTTTATGGAAAAATGGCAGGGCCAATCATTACATATCAATAGACATTTTGAATGTAAATGGGCTCAACTGTCTGGTTTAAAGATACAGACTTTCTGAATGGATTAAAAAACAAAACCCATCTATTTGCTGCCTACAAGAAAAACATCTCACTAAGAAAGATAAACACTGACTGAAAGTGAAAGAATGGAAAAAAATATTCCATGCCAACAGAAACCAAAAAAGAGTTGATGTAGCCATCCTAATATCAGCCAAAATATAATAAAATAAAAACTGATTTAAAAAAAAGCCAAACAAGGGCACTATGTAATGATGAAGGGATCATTCAACAGGGAGATGTGACTATTATAAATATATATGCACCTAGTTAAGAGCACACAGCTATTTAAAAGAAATGTTAGGGGGCTGGCACTGTGGCGCAGTGGGTTGACGCCCTGGCCTGACACGCCAGCATCCCATATGGGCGCCGGTCCGTATCCCGGCAGCTGCACTTCCAGTCCAGCTCTCTGCTATGGCCTTGGAAAGCAGAAGATGGCCTAAATCCTTGGACCCCTGCACCCGCGTGGGAGACTTGGACTAAGAACCTGGCTCCTGGTTTGAATTGGTGCACTTCTGGCTATTGCTGCCAACTGGGGAGTGAACCAATGGATGGAAGACCTTTCTCTCTCTGCCTCTCCTTTCTCTGTGTAACTCAGACTTTCAAATAAATAAATAAATCTTTTTTTTATTATTTTATTTTTTAATTATTTTTGGACAGGCAGCATGGACAGTGAGAGAGAGACAAAGGTCTTCCTTTGCATTGGTTCACCCTCCAATGGCCACCGCGACCGGCAGGCTGCGGCTGGCGCACCACAATGAGCCGAAGCTGGGAGCCAGGTGCTTCTCCTTGTCTCCCATGTGGGTGCAGGGCCCAAGAACTTGGATCATCCTCCACTGCACTCCCAGGCCACAGCAGAGAGCTGGCCTGGAAGAGGGGCAACCAGAAGAGAATCCAGCGTCCCAACCGGGACTAGAACTCAGTTTGCCAGTGCCACAGGTGGAGGATTAGCCTATTGAGCACGGCACTGGCCTTAAATCATTTTTTTTACTTTTATTTAATGAGTATAAATTTCCAAAGTACAGCTTATCGATTACAATGGCGTTTTCCTCCCCATAACTTCCCTCCCACCCGCAACCCTCCCCTTTCCTGCTTCTTTTCCCCTTCCATTCACATCACGATTCATTTTCAATTCTCTTTATTTACAGAAGATCAATTTAGCATATATTAAGTAAAGATTTCAACAGTTTGCACCCACACAGAAACACAAAGTGTAAAATACTGTTTGAGTACTAGTTATAGCATTAAACCACAATGCACAGCACATTAAGGACAGAGATCCTACATTAGGAGTAAGTGCGCAGTGACTCCTGTTGTTGAATTAACAAATTGGCATTCTTGTTTATGGCATCAGTAACCACCCTAGGCTCTTGTCATGAGTTGCCAAGGCTATGGAGGCCTTTTGAATTCGTCGACTCCAATCTTATTTAGACAGGGTCATAGTCAAAGTGGAAGTTCTCTCCTCCCTTCAGAGAAAGGTACTTCTTTCTTTGATGACCTGTTCTTTCCACGGGGATCTCACTCGCAGAGATCTTTCATTTAGGTCATTTTTTTTTTTTTGCTAGAGTGTCTTGGCTTTCCATGCCTGAAATACTCTCATGGGGTTTTCAGCTGGATCCAAATGCCTTAAGGGCTGATTCCAAGGCCAGAGTGCTGTTTAGGACATCTGCCATTCTATGAGTCTGCTGTGTATCTTGCTTCCCATGTTGGATCATTCTCTCCCTTTTTGATTCTATCAGTTAGTATTAGCAGACACTAGTCTTGTTTGTGTGATCCCTTTGACTCTTAGACCTATCATTATGATCAATTGTGAACAGAAATTGATCACTTGGACTAGTGAGCTGGCCTTGGTACATGCCACCTTGATGAGAATGAATTGGAATCCCCCGGCACATTTCTAACTCTACCATTTGGAGCAAGTCCGATTGAGCATGTCCCAAACTGTACATCTCTTCCCTCTCTTATTCCCACTCGTATATTTAACTGTGATCACTTTTCAGTTAAGTTTCAACACTTAAGAATAATTGTGTATTAATTGCAGAATTCAACCAATAGTATTAAGTAGAACAAACAGAAAAAAATACTAAAAGGGATAAAGTATTAAGTTGTTCATCAACAGTCAGGGCAAGGGCTGACCAAGTCACCGTTTCTCATAGTGTCTGTCCATTTCACTTCAACAACTTTCCTTTTTGGTGCTCAGTTAGTTGTCACCGATCAGGGAGAAATATGATATTTGTCCCTTTGGGACTGGCTTATTTCACTCAGCATGGTGTTTTCCAGGTTCTTTCATTTTGTTGCAAATGACCGGATTTCATTGTTTTTTACTGCTGTATAGTATTCTATAGAGTACATATCCCATAATTTCTTTATCCAGTCTACTGTTGATGGGCATTTAGGTTGATTCCAGGTCTTAGCTATTGTGAATTGAGCTGCAATAAATATTAAGGTGCAGACCACTTTTTTGTTTGCCAATTTAATTTCCTTTGGGTAAATTCCAAGGAGTTGGATGGCTGGGTTGTATGGTAGGGTTATATTCAGGTTTCTGATGAATCTCCAGACTGACTTCCATAGTGGCTTCACCAGTTTGCGTCCCCACCAACAGTGGGTTAGTGTCCCTTTTTCCCCACATCCTCGCCAGCATCTGTTGTTGGTAGATTTCTGTATGTGAGCCATTCTAACTGGGGTGAGGTGAAACCTCATTGTGGTTTTGACTTGCATTTCCCTGATGGCTAGTGATCCTGAGCATTTTTTCATGTGTCTGTTGGCCATTTGGATTTTCTCTTTTGAAAAATGTCTATTGAGGTCCTTGGCCCATCTCTTAAGTGGGTTGTTTGTTTTGTTGTTGTGGAGTTTCTTGATCTCTTTGTAGATTCTGGTTATTAACCCTTTATCTGTTGCATAGTTTGCAAATATTTTTCCCCATTCTGTTAGTTGCCTCTTCACTTTCCTGAATGTTTCTTTTGCAGTACAGAAACTTCTCATTTTGATGTAATCCCAAATGTTAATTTTGGCTTTGACTGCCTGTGCCTCCGGGTCTTTTCCAAGAACTCTTTGCCTGTGCCAATGTCTTGCAGGATTTCTCCAATGTTCTCTAATAATGATGGTGTCAGGTCATAGATTTAGGTCTTTAATGCATGTTGAGTGGATTTTTGTGTAAGGTGTAAGGTAGGGGTCTTGCTTCATGTTTCTGCACATGGAAGTCCAGTTTTTCCAGCACCATTTATTGAATAGACTGTACTTGCTTCAGGAATTGGTTTTAGATCCTTAATCAAATATAAGTTGGCTGTAGATATTTGGGTTGATATCTGGTGTTTCTATTCTATTCCATTGGTTTCTCCATCTGTTTCTGTACCAGTACCATGATGTTTTGATTACAACTGCCCTGTAGTATGTTCTGAAATCTGGTATCGTGATGCCTCCGGCTTTGTTTTTGTTGTATAAGATCGCTTTAGCTATTCAAGGTCTCCTGTGTCTCCATATGAATTTCAGCATCATTTTTTCCATATTTGAGAAGAATGTCTTTGGTATTTTGATTGGTATCACATTGAATCTATAAATTGCTTTTGGGAGAATGGACATTTTGATGATATTGATTCTTCCAATTAAACAAGATTGATGGAAATTGAATCAGTAATAAAAATTCTCCCAGCAAAAAAAGCCCAGTACCAGATGGCTTTTCTGCAGAATTCTACAAGACATTTAAAAAAGAGCTAACTACAATTCCTCTCAAGCTATTCAAAAATTTGGAAGGGAAGGAATCCTCCTGAACTCCTTCTATGAAGCCAGTGTAACATTAATTACTAAACCTGAAAAAGATACAACAGAGAAAGAGAACTACAGACCAATTTCCCTGAATAACATAGACACAAAAATCCTCAACAAAATACTAGCCAATCGAATACAAGAACACCTCAGAAAGATCATTTACCTGGACCATGTGGCATTTATCCCAGGTATGCAGGAATGCTGCAACATTTGCAAATCAAATCATGTGATGTGTCATATTAAAAAATTGAAGAAAAATTATATGATTATGTCAATAGATGCAGAAAAACCATTTGATAAAATATGACACCATTTCATGATAAAAACTTTAAGAAAATTGGGTATAGAAGGAACATTCCTCAATATAACTAAGCAATTTATGACAAATCAATGGCCAGCATCCTATTGAATGGGGAAGAGTTGGAAGCATTCCCACTGTGACCCAGAACCAAACAAGGATGCCCACTCTCACCATTGCTATTCATTGTAGTCCTGAAAGTCCATTAGACAAGAAACAGAAATCTAAGGCATACAAACTGGGCAGGAGTAAGTCAAATTCTCCCTATTTGCAGATGACATGATTCTATATATAGGACATCCAAAAGATTCTATTAAGATACTATTGGAACTCATAGAAGAGTAAAGTAGCAGGATATAAAATCAACATGTAAAAATCCATAGTCTTTGTATACACATACAATGCCACAGCTGAGAAAGAACCTCTAAGTTCAATCCCATTCACAATAACTACAAAAAAAAATACCTTGGAATAAATTTAACAAAGGATGTCAAAGATCTTTATGATGAGAATTACTAAACATTAAACAAAGAAATAGAGGAAGACACAGAATAGGAAAAATCTTCCATGTTCATGGATTAGAAGAATCAATATCATGAAAATACCCATACTACCGAATGCAATTTACAGATTCAATGCAATACCAGTCAAAATACCAAGAACTTTCTTCTCAGATATAGAAAAAATGATGCTAAAATTCATATGGAAACACAGGAAACCCCAAATAGCTAAAGCAATCCTACGCAACAAAAAACAAGTGAGAAGTATCACGATATCAGATTTCAAGACATACTTGAATTTATAATCAAAGTTATAATCAAGCCATCCTTTTACTTGTACAAAAACAGATAGACCAATGGAACAGAACAGAAACACCAGAAATCAATCCATGCATCTGCAACCAAATTATCTTTGACAGAGAAGCTAGAATCAATTCCTGGAACAAGGATAGTCTCTTCAATAAACTGTGCTGGGAAAACTGGTTTGCCACATGCTGAAGTATGAAGCAAGACCTCTGCCTTACACCTTATACAAAAATCCACAAAATATGGACTAAATACCTAAACGTACAACCTGATAACATCACATTATTAGAGAACATTGAAGAAACGCTGCAATATATCAGCATAGACAAAGAGTTCTTGGAAAAGACCCCAAGGGCACAGGCAGCCAAAGCCAAAATTGACAAATGTGATTACATCAAAATGAGAAGCTTCTGCATGGCAAAATACATTGGAGAGTGAAGAGGCAACTGACAGAATGGGAGAAATTATTTGCAAACTATGTAACTGATAAGGGATTAATAACTAGAATTTATAACAAGATCAAGAATCTCCACAGCAACAAAGCAAACAACCCAGTTAAGAAATGGGCAAAGGACTTAAACAGAAATTTTTCAAAAGAAGAAATCCAAATGGCCTACAGACACATGAAAAAATGCTCAGAATCACAAGCTATCAGAAAAATGCAAATCAAAACCACAGTGTGTTTTCATCTCACCCCTGTTCATGCAGAAATTAACAAATAATAAATGCTGGTGAGGATGTGGGGAAAAGGTACCCTATTCTACTCTTGATGAGAATGCAAATTGGTACAGCCACTGTGGCAGACTATGGAGATATCTCAGAAATCTGAATATAGATCTGCCATATGACTCAGCCATCTCACTACTAGGAATTTACCAAATGAAATCAGCATATGAAAGAGTTATCTGTACCCCCATGTTTATTGCAGCTCAATTCACACTAGCTAGCATATGGAATCAACCCAAATGCCCATCAACTGAAGAATGATGAAGAAATTATGGGATATACACACCAGGGAATACTATGCAGTGATAAAAACAGTGAAATCCTGTCTTTTGCAACAAAATGGATGAAACTGGAAAGCATCATACTTAGCGAAATAAGCCAGTCCCAAAAGGAAAAATACCATATGTTCTCCCTGGTCAGTGATAACTAATAGAGCACCTAAAAGTTAATCTATAGAAGTGAAATTAATACTGCAAGATGCAATGACTTTAAACAGCCCTTGTCTTGACTGTTTTTTTATACTATTTGTTGAAATCTTTACTTAATATATTGAGTCAATCGTATGCTTATAAAGTTAATTAAAAAGAGATCTTAGTAAAAAATAGGATTGGGGATAGAAGAGGGAAGAAGAAGATGGGTGAGAGTGTGGCTGGGAGGGCAGGTATGGTGGGAAGAATTATAGTTTGTATTTCTTAAATGGATGGTTTCTGGATACAATATTATACACATAAATTTGTTACATTTTACTCATTTTGCTAGAAATGAATCTTTGTTTATTTATAGCCTTTTGCTATAACAAACCATGCTAATATGAATGCTATATTTATTCTTTTCCATGTTTCATAGTGCACATATTTAAAAAGTGCTGTTTGATTGCAGGATGTGTACACTTTTAAATTTGTTCCAGAAAAATACATTTTCCAAAGGATTATATCAATTTAGTCTACAGTGGCATTCTGTGTTCTTGCTAACATGTAATATTGTTGAAGTGAAATTGACACTATGAGAAACAGTAACTTGATCAGCTCTTGTGCTGACTGTTGTTGTACAATGTAATACTTTATCCATTTTAGTATTTTTTTATTCTAGTACTAGTGGTTGAACTCTGTAATTAACAAACAATTATTCTTAGGTGTTTAAATTTTAACTGAAAAGTGATCCCTGTGAAATATAAGAGTGGGAATAAGAGAGGGAGGAGATGTACAATCTGGGACATGCTCAATCAGACTTGCCCCAAATGATGGAGTTAGAATCGTGCCAGGGGATTCCAATACAATCCCATCAAGGTGGCATGTACCAAGGCCATCTCACTAGTCCAAGTGATCAATTTCTGTTCACAATTGATCATAATGATAGGTCTAAGAGTCAAAGGGATGACACAAACAAGACTAGTGTCTGCTAATACTGATAGAACGAAAAAGGGAGAGAATGATCCAACATGGGAAGTGAGATTCACAGCAGACTCATAGAAAGGCAGATGTCCTAAACAGCACTCTGGCCTCAGAATCAGCCCTTAAAGCATCCGGATCTGGCTCAAGAGCCCATGAGAATATTTTAGGCATGGAAAGTCAAGACACTCTGGAAAAACAAGAAGACATAAATGAAAGATCTCTGCAAGTGAGATCCCAGTGGAAAGAATGGGGCCATCAAAGAAGGAGGTACCTTTCTCTGAAGGGAGGAGAGAACTTCCACTTTGACTATGACCCTGTCGGAATAAGATCAAATTCGGCGAACCCTAAAGGCTTCCATAGTCTTGGCAACTTATGACTAGAGCCTAGGGAGATTACTGATGCCATAAACAAGAGTGTCAATTTGTTAAGTCAACAACAGGAGTCACTGTGTACTTTGTCTCATGAGGGATCTGTCCTTAATGTGTTGTCCAATGTGAAGTAATGCTATAACTAGTACTGAAACAGTATTTTTACACTTTGTTTTTCTGTGGATGCAAACTGATGAAATCTTTACTTAGTATATACTTAATCAATCTTCTGTATATAAAGATAATTGAAAATGATTTAAAAAAACTTGGTGTTAAATTGGAAATTGCATAGATAATTACTCAATTTTTTTTAAAAAATATCATGTAGGATCTCTGTCCTTAATGTGCTGTACATTGTGAATTAATAATATAACCAGTACTCCAACAGTGTTTTTCACTTTGTGTCCCTATGTGAGAGCAAACTGTTGAAATCTTTACGTAATATGTACTAAACTGATCTTCTGTGTATAAAGAGAATTGAAAATGAATCTTGATGTGAATGGAAGGGGAGAGGGAGAGGGAAAGGGGAGGGTTGCGGGTGGGAGGGAAGTTATGCGGGGGGATCCATTGTAATACATAAGCTGTACTTTGGAAATATATATTTTTTAAATAAAAGCTTTATTAAAAAAAAGATTTTCAAATCACATAGGACTGAAACGACCATGAAACGACCACTTAAATTAGCATTTTCCTTGATTTTAATGATTATGCTTTCTTTTCTGAAAACATTCTTCTTCTCCATAAAAATTATAGTTAATTTCATACACAGTCTATACATTTGTTACTAGGTTTACTGAGAAATAAACCTAATTTTGTTGTTTATGTGAAAATGATCTTTTCTCATTTATTTTCTGACTCATTTAATAAGTCTTCAAAAAGTTAATGTGGAAACTACAGAACTGTCATTCATTAACATCACTATATATGAAACCCATGATATCAGAACATAATAATTATGAAATTACATTTTGGAATCAAATTCTCTGGGTTCAAATTCCAAGTTATATGCATAACTACATTTTAATTATTTAAATTTATTCTAATTTAGATGCATAATTAGTTTAAATTTGAGAAGAGAAAGAGAGGAAGACAGAGAGAGTTCCCATCTATTGGTTCAACATTCAAATGCATGCAGTTGCCCCTGGAAAGGGCCAAAGCCAGAAGCTCAATCTCTGTCTCCCAAGTGGATGGCAGGAATCCAATTACTTGAGCCATCAACTGCTGTCTCACAAAGCCTGAATTAGCAAAAATAAAGCTGGAGTATCAAAGCTGTGTACTCTAATATGAAAGACACGTACCCTAACCAGCATCTTAATTGATAGTCTAAATGTGTGTCCCTAGATGCTTAATTTTAAGCAAATTATTTAAACTTTCTGTTCCTTAGTTTCCACATCTGTGGAAAGAGAGAAATATTTCACTTTATTCAAAATGGTATCATTAAGACTGAATTATAGAATCATGTGACTCATTTAGAAAAATACTCATGGTAAACATACATTTTAGTTATTATTATACTTATGACACTTTTCATTTCTTTTCCTAGTTTGTTAATATATATTATAATCTGATTGCATATATTACAATGTCTCTAATGCTACATTTATCTACCATTTAAAATATATCCATTATAAGCTCTATTTTCATGAATGAATATTAGAATAAGCTATGTAGAAAAATTGATTGTTAAAAGGCTAATTTGTCTTTTATTACTATAAATTCATTTTTTATAAGTTTAGATTTTAATATAAAAGACGAATATTGACATTTATATATACCAAACATCTAGTTTGTGCTATTTGTAAAGCAAATTTGTAAAAGCTTAGTATCAAGTCAGATTTCAATTTATAGATAGCATTTCATAACCTTTTTATCTTCCATTTGATTTTATATAAGATCATTAAAAGCAGCTCTTTGAAAATTATTTTTGCTAAGTCCCCAAGTTGGTGCTTAATATTTTACCACTTACAGAAAGGTAAAGGAAGCCAGTAATGACACAGACCATAAAAATAACAAATCCAGTACTTCTCCTAATTTTGTGTTACTTGCCCACTCGTGTCACCTTGTATAGTGTGCACCAAGGAGTGCTTAGACTATCTGAAATGTCTGCTCAACTCAGAGTTCCATTCATCTGTGTCACATACTGGGCTTCCTGCTTGAAAATCTGCTTGAAGAAATGGTTCCATTGTGAAAAGTTGTTGCCAATTTAATTTATTTTAATATACATAATGGAATATTTCTAAATTCACCTAAAATCAATATATTTTCTTCTGAAGACATTCTTCACAGAATTGTTTAAATATTCGTAATCATCCTCAGAAGATGCCATAAATGTACTGTGGGACTGATTTTGAGAATGATGCCTGTTTAAACTTTTGTCATTTAAGTGGCAGACTGATAATTGTGTTATTAATTCTGAATTAATCTCTAAGTTACTTTTTAGGTAACTATACAAGTTTAAATTTTACATAAAATTATAATATGCTCACATGTTGAAAGTTATCAAATGTAAATGACTAAAGGAGCAGAAAGTGATAACTTGATTGGGTAGCAACTGACATTAAGAATATCAATTAAATATTATAAAGTTATAAAAGTAGTGAGAATATTTATACTGTTGGTTGAAAAGATACACATGTTGACCTTCCATTCTTATTAAATCTATTCCAAGAGCTATTTGCAAAACGTTTGTTCACAATTGGAATATTTAATAAAATCTAATTTTCCTCTTCTGTAATTCCTCAGTTGGAAAATGTGGTCCCCTGATGATGATCTAGGGCTTTGAAGAATAAATGGATTCTAAAGAGAAAATTAGATGGTACTTATTATGCTGTCTAACTAGCAATGCATTGTCATTTGTCTGCTGTAGTATAAATGTCTTGCTTTCCCTACCTTCTTGTAACTTGCCTATAAAGTAGCAAAAGAGAAGAAATGTTGTTTTATTTCTCTTTTAACTATTTGCTTTGCTTGTCCCAAAGACAGTTCACACTTAATATGCCCAATACAGAATTCTTCCTATATTCTCTGACATGTACTCTACAAACTCCTCTAGAGATCCAGTCACTTCTGGCAAATATTAGGGAGACACTAGTTTTTTCCACCTCTTTCGTTATGAAAGCTTCACCTAACCTCAGCCCCCCATTACACTGGACAAGCAAGCTTAGTACTTGAAGGCTCAAACCTCGATATAAAAATAAAGTCCTAGTCAAAACATACATTTTCTTGTGGTAAATAAAATATAATTATTTATGTACTTGCTCAGCTATGATTGTTAGTCATTTTTATTACATATATTTTGTGAGTATGTTTCCATCTGAATCGATTTGCCCTTAGAAAACTAGAAGACTATTGTGGCAGTAATGAAGAACAATTAGCAGTTACCTTGAACTTTTTTCCTTCACTTTTGTGTCATCTACTCATATGTACTACTTTAAGAAAATTATTTCCATTTTATTTGTAATTGTATTCAATTGTATTTAGCAGAAACTCCTTCAGATTGCTAAAACATATAAATTATTTTAAATGGTTAACATTTTATTGAAAAAAGTATTTTTAAAAGAAATAAATTAAATTTGAAACACTGGAGCTAAAATTCTGTATACTTTAGCTCTGTGATTTTTTTGAGATATTGTATATTGTTTCGTTAACTGAATGCAAAAATCATTTGTCATCTTAGTTTTGACATTTAATATACACAAATAATGTCCAAAGTGTGGGAAAATTCCAATCTGCAGGTACTAGTATACTAATTATGGAAGTATAAAATAGTACATGTAAAATCTATGCTTAGTTTTTTAAAACTTATTCATAGCTGGTGTTACCTAAAATTTAATGCCTAGCAAAAATTCTAACAATATATTAGAAAAACAAATGATAGGATATGTTGTGTATATTAATAACTAGCATATATGCTTTCTCTTGTCTCAAAACATTATTGATAAAGTTTCCCAGGCTTTACCTTTCTGTCATTTTATTGATCTATAATAGATACAACTGCTGACAACAAAAGAAGATCTGTAATTATGTGAATTTTTTCAGACTGAGGTTTTCAGGTGCCAAATGTTAGGTATTTGGTGTTCTATGAAGAAAAATCATTGCATAATGTTGCTACTGTATTAATATAAAGTTATGTCATAGTGGCATTAAAATGATGATTTTAAAGATTGATTTTTGATGCTATTCTAACCTAAACATAAATTCACTTTCAAGAAATCTTTGTGTTATGGGGTGCTTTTATTATTGACTCAGCAAAGTGTATTATTCCAGACAGAACCATATTTTCATATATTGCCTGTTTTCCAATAAATACTTTAATTTTTAGTAAGCAAGTAATTATTTCCAAATTATTACATATTGTGATGTCCTAAAGGAAGACCGTATGCTTGGTTTTGTTTTCTAAATGTTATAGGCAAAAGTTAGTTATTTTTATAGCACAATAGTAGAAGTGTGTCTGCTATGTGTATCACATTTGTCTCCCTTTGTTCTATTGATCTTGCTGAATTGTGAACATACAGGAATGCCTGGGTCCGATGTCATGGCTTAGGGAAAGAGGAGAAGTCAGGGGAGAACCATGTCTTAAGTTGAAGCAGCTAAAGTGAAATGTTATGCTGTAATTATTTTCTTTATGGGGGAATAATTAGAGTGAGGCCAGACAATATAAGTATATGTTGCGTGTACGTGAACTTGGACTTTCCTGCTCCAGACTTGTTCACCATACAGGCTTACAAGATCACTAATATAAGTTGAGAAACCATCTGTCTTCCACTTAACCATTAAGTTTTATTTTCCTTGACAAGATACCATATTTTATGTGGGAAGCTTGATTTAGAGTAGCAAAGTAGGTTTTCAGTTTCAGAACTTACTATCTCCTTCAGAATAATGTTAAAATGTGAAGTTAATCATTTAATAACTTTTTGACATCTGACTTCTTAGAGAATCTGATTGAAGCTATGAATTTTCTTTGTAGAAAACACTATAGATATGCGGATGCAAATAATTTGCATATAATCAATTTTATTTTATTGTAAGCAAAATGTTTTCGTTTTATAATCGTGACTCTCAAAGTCTATTTTATAAAAACATGGACATGATTTCAAACTTTGCAGGAAATGAAATTGTACAAAAGTAAATTCCATTGCAAATACTGCTATTACATCACTTGTATACAAAGTAGAAGTACAGATAGTTAGCATAGTAGTTAAGATGCCTGTGTCTCCCTTTGGAATACCTCAGTTCTATTCCCAGCTCTGCAGCTCCCAAATCCATCTCCCTGCTAATGCAGAAATGGCTCAAGTAACAAGGTTCTTGCCAACCATGTGAGGGATCTCTGCTCCTTGCTTTGACTCTGGCCCAGACCCACTGCAAGTATTTGGAGAGTGAATCAGTGAATGGGAGTGATCTGATATTCTCTTTTTCTCTTTCTCTCTCTCTCCCCTTATATCCCACCATCCAATCTCTTTCTCTCTCAAATAATTTTTTTAGGTTTCAAGATTGTGGTTTTAATAGCAACAAACTTATTATCTTTGGAATTAATTTTATTTCAATTTTTTGTTCGATGGCAGCAGTGCTAAAAATAATTCATCCAGATATGTAATGTCAAATGGAATAACAAATCCAATAACTTGCCCTTTCAGAGAGGGAAAGCAGAGACTGAAGTAAAGGCAATCAAATTTTTTCCAAAAATAAATTTCCTATGGTAAACATGTATTATTGCATTTGTCTTTAAGTTACTACAGTTCTGTGTTTTGGAGTCTATGTTGTTGATGTAGTCTGTGGCAGATGAAATGTATGAATTCAGGTATCATTTCAAGGATGTTGAAGCAGAAGTTAACTTCAGCTAAGTGTTCAGAGATCCCTGCCAGTACTTGTGCAGAAATCAACACATTGCCATTTTCCACTTCAGCCTGCTGAAGCACTTCCTTTAGAACTAGAGAGCTGGCATTGTTATCTTCCTCTAATCTTATTTTCCAGTGTAAGAATTTGTTCAAAAAATTCATCACTTTTCAGAATGTTGTATAATATGACTGTACTGATTGAATATTGAATAATAGAATTATATATATGGTCCAAACCATGAATGAGCACCTTACCATATTGTTCTAGCCATCACTACTTATTTCTCTCAAGTTATTTTTTTAGAGATTTATTTATTTTATTTGAAAGGCAGAGTTGTAGAGAGGCACAGGCAGAAAGAAAGAGAGAGGTCTTCCATCTGCTGGTTCACTCCCCACATGGCCACAGAGCTGCACTGATCCGAAGCCAGGAGCCAGGAGGTTCCTCCAGGCCTCCCATGTGGATGCAGGGGCCCAACGTGGCCCATCCTCCATTGCCCTCTCAGGCCATAGCAAGGAGCTTGATCAGAAGTGGGGCAGCCAGAACCCAAACCTGCACCCATATGCGATGCCAGCACTGCAGGTAGTGGCGCTGACCCCTCAAGTTATTTTTGAAATTTCTATTTAAATATGAATTTTTGTCATATTCTGCCCTTATTTTCACTATATCATGTGAAAAGTCTTTGTCTCTGAAGGTACCTACCATAAGGGAGTATGCAAGCTCTCATTCAATATTTTTAAGCAGTAATTCATCTAATTTAAAAAGAAATGTTCAAGATAACACATAGTACTTTTTGCATCTAACAGTAAAACCAGATATGTTTCTAAAGATCACAGATAGTCTACCTGGGCATGAAATTTCAGATTTTCCTTTCAACTGAAATTATATTCAACAAAATAACTTCTAATCATTTTGAAGACAAGAAAATAGCCTATATAGTTTCCAAAAGGGTTCACTAAATACTAATTTTTTTAGCATGATGTCAGTAGGAATGGACAAAATTCATGCATTGTTTTCTCTCAGAAACATCCTGCACCATGCCAAGGCAAAATGTTGGCTCTGTCATTTATACTATGACAGACTATGAAATATCAAGTGTAAGAGAGAATAAAGTGTTGGTTCTATTTTATTCTTTTAAAAGAATAAACTTCAATGCTTATTTTCATACCGTATGATTTTTTTCTAGTGGTCTATGGTTTCTCCCAAGTTGAGCATTCCTAATCTGAAAAGGTGAAATCTGAAATGCTTTAAAAACCAAAACCTTCTGAGTGCTGACATGACATCACAAGTGGAAAATTCCACACCTAAACTCAAGTTATGAGCCACAGTCAAAATGTAGGCACACTAAAAATATTGTTAAAATTACCATCAGGCTATGTTTATAAGATGCATATAAAATATAAATGAATTCCATGTGTAGATTTGAATTCCATCCCAAAATTTCGCATGAGGTGTACAAAATTCGAAAAAAAATCAGAAATCCCAACCATGTCTGGACCCAAACATTTCAGAGAAGGGATATTCAACCTGTGCTCTGACTCGCTGCCAAGCAAAGGTCTTCAGATGGGGAAATCATAGCTTGAATTAGTTTTCAGCCCTTTCAAATAAAGCTACATTCAATGACAAAGAGTCACATTCTCTGATATATGTTCACAAAGGACAGAAGTGGTCCAGCTGGATTTGTTTCATATTTTCAATGCTAAAATCTTCACTACATCTTCTTGATGTTTATTTTCTTTGCTATTTTATAATTCAAGTCTTTCTGTATTTAACAACATTAAGATTCAACAATTTTGAGTGCCACATATGAACTACAGAGTTATTTGGAATATATCCTCCACTGTTTAAAAATTAAATCCAGGATGAAAAATGAAGACATAGAATTGCAAACTTAGAGCCTTTGGCGTGCTGCAACACCCAAACAGAAATAATCTTTGTAATATTTTTTGAATAACAAAGGCTTGGTAGATTTGATTGGAATTCATTTTTATATGTTTTCTCTGTGGCTGTTGAGAGCTACTGAATAATGTTATTTTCTGAGTATGTTTCCTGAGATTTTAGGAAGAAACCATTTGATGAGAAGATCAAAAGCAACAAAATGACTAAATTAACCACAGATTTACTAGATAATTAACTGTGGTCAATGTGCACAGCTAATTATGTAGATATATTAGAGGCATGAATGATATTAAAAATATTTCCTAAATACACTGTGCAGCTACTAAACAATCAGAATGGATGATAATCCTGGGGCTCCCTGCTGTGATAAATAGTAACTCTTTAATTGCTGGATCATAGGATTGTAAAGAGGAAGTGCTTGAGTTAGCCGCTATTTACTTACAGATAATAAAACATTTCTATGACTTAGTAACCTATGTAACTATATACTGGTGCATGTTGGCTGAATCTCAGTTCTTATTATAACTGAGGAAAATGGTCTTGTTTTAATCATGCACTCCTGCCCTAGCAATTGTACTGTGTTTCTGGCATGGGATGTAGCTGTACTCAACCTCACAGTGGGTTTAGTCCTCTATCATCTATATTTTCTTTTGTTTGGTCTATTGATTTCTTAAGTCTTCATTTTCTGATTGATTTGGGGAATGTTTATAATCTAGGTGCGTGTGTGTTTAGGGTACACGTGTTAAGACAGAAGCATTTTTACTTTTAACTGTTCCATTTTTAGCTCCATATTACTCCAGAATTGGTCTGTTCACTAATAGCAAAAAATGACTCCCTGAGAAAGCAAGCTCCACATTCCTTAAGTCTGTGTTTAGTATGATAGCCATATAGCTACTGATCTCTTGAAATGTGATTCCTCTAAATTTAGCTGTACCATAAGCATAAAGTTTGCATTGAATTTTGAAGACTTAGATAATATAAGTTATTAATATGTTGCACTGATATTTCAGGTATCTTGGGTTAAAATAACTTACTAACATTTAGTTAATTGCACTTATTTCTTGTTACTATTTTTAATGTGCCTATAAGAAAAATAAAAGTACCTTTGTGGTCCACATTGTATTCTTTTGGATTACACTGCTTAAAATTATTTATTTGTTCAATTGTTTGAGATAGAAGGGACTTGATTTTAGCAGAATGCAGGAAAATTTCCCTCTGGAAACTTGGGAAAGCATTTTTGTCTGATTATATTCTTTCACTTTCAAACTGTTCCACTCTGATATTATATTGGATATGAAAACATCACCACTTCCTTCAGATGTTGCTGCTTCTTTCATTCTCACTTAGTTATTCCTTTCACTTTTTCATTATGGGTCAAGTAAAGAAGTGGGTTTTTTTAAAAATGATACATAATGTAGAAATTTTTCATTTCAAATATCTAAATGAAAATAATAGCAAACTAACACAAGATTAAAAATTAAAGCTTTGTTAAAATTTATAATACTATTGCTAATTGGTATATCTGGGTACTACTGATTTTGGATTTGTTTTGCCTGTGGCCTGAGGATTAAAGAAATCACTTTTGTTCTAAGGAATCTACTAAGTAGAGTGTCCCTTATTACCATCCCTCTTAATTAGGTTCTATGAATTTCTTATTGTGAAAATCAGAGTGCATTGCTTTAATTAAGGGATAAGGTTATACAACTATATTTCCAAATACGGTTCAAATGGTACTTTCTGCTTTCTGGGTTGGTTTAACATTTTTAATCTTTGTTAATAAACATATTTTTAATACATTACAATAATAGGAAATCACTGTGTTGCTGATAATAGAAGGAAGGCATGACTTGAGGCAAAGCAAATCAACAAAACCTCTCAATATTTTAGAGACTGGTTAAAAATTATAATATGAATAAGTAGGTATGACTCTTGGACCCAGAAAACAGGAAGAAAAATCAATCAGAAATACCTTGGATATTAAAACCGACTTTGTGTTCTAATGTGAAGCTGCTTGATTGAGTAGTGCAGTGTCAACCATATCTTTCTTCTAATGCTAAAAGTAATGCACATAGACAGAGTGACAATCACAGCACAGCCTCCCATCAGCAATAATTAATCTTTTAGTTAACAGAGACTAGAAAAGCCTCTCATCAGCCTCTTCTGAAGTCTGAGGGACCCTGTTTTTTGATGTTTGCATTCTGAGGAAAATTGTCCCCACCAGTTCTAACAAATTGAAACACCAGGCTAATTATGGCAGCTAATGAAGTGTGTGGAATGGTCACAGCTTGTCGTGAAACTGTTCCTTCAGCTTGGATTAGAGTTTCATCAATCACTTTTTTAAACTGATCCAGAATTGCTTCTGCCCGGTGCTTGGCGTTTTTAATGCTGTTTCTGTAATTGGTTTTTTCCCTAAAGCTTAGACTGTTTTTTGAAATATTACAGTCTCGGGACAGGACTTGCAAACTCTAGTTTATAAAAAAAAATTTATTATTAGTGATATCAGCTGATCAAGTGATGAAAAGCTAATAAAAGGACCACCAAAATAAAATTTGATATAGTGTTTCAATCCTGCTAAAGGTAGCAATAAAGTATATCTATGTATATCATTTTTTCAAACGTGTGTGTATATATAATACAACAGGAGAGTCACAGTTGGTGGCAAGGTAGCTAAAATTCCACCAAGAGTTTAATAAATGCACAGATGTTAGCTTTTTTTAGAGGATAATAGCCTAACATTTATAAGATTTATAACATTCCACACTTTTCATTGAGCCAAATATTTTGAAACATTAAGACCAAATGTCTATATTTATGCTTCTGGTTAAAGCAGTCCATATAATCTTGAAGTTCAACACAGAAAACCTTCTTCAAAGATTTTTATCTGGTTGAAAAAAAGTCATTTCTCAGGCTTGACTGCAATTTCTGTACAACTAAATCTCATTTTTAATATTATTGAAAGTTGGTCATAACTACAATTAAGCACCCACTATGGATGGAGTGCTCTCTTGATATGGAAGACAATTCAACACAACAAAACACAACACAACAAAAGTATTAAATTACACTTAATATATATATATATCTCCATATATATATGATATATATATGTCATTTAAATATATATATATATATATATGTCATTTAAAATGGTAAGAAAAACACAGATGTTTTGCTAGTACCATTGCCTTTTAAGACAGACTGCAAGAGCTACAGAGCTCCTATATATACATTTCAGTTCTTCCCTTTTTGTGGTAACTTAGAGTTAAAATTGTACTTATTAAACTGAAATGTGTGAAAAAAAGGCTTCTAATCATCAGAACTAAACTAAACTAGGATACTAATACTATTGTTTCCTCTTCAATTATTTTTGCATAATTTTTTTAAATGTTAAATTTTAAAGTCTGAGAGAGAGAAAGAGAGAGAGAGAGAGAGAGAGAGAGAGATCTACCCCTGGTCCAATTTTTAAATGCCCAGAACAATCAGGGCTGTGTCAGGCTGAAGCCAGGAGCCATGAACTCAATCCAGGTCTCCCACTTAGGTTGCAGGGACTCAACTACCTGAGCCATCACTGCTGCTTCCCATGGTGCACATTAGCAGGAAGCTGGAATTGGGAGCAGAGCCAGGACTCTTACCCAAGTGGTGTCTTAAACATTGTACCAAATACCTACCTCCACATACAACATTTTTAGTTATTAAAAACATTATTTATATAGAAAAGTATAGCAAAATAAACTGATTAAGTCTAGATAGTGGATACAGGATATTTATCCATACATTGTTGATAGTTCAAAATAGAGAAAAATGATATCAAACTCTATTCTTGCATTTTTGTACTTTTTCAGCTGTGTCAAATCTGATATCCTGTAGTTTGCCAAATTCACTAATAATAATTGTTTATAGATTTTTCTCTAAATGTGAAATCATGTTTTCTATCAATAATGAAGTTTTGTGTCTTCCTTTCCAATCATTTCTGGTCTCACGTGACATACTTTTATTATTTCCTGTACAAATGATGTTTTGTTATATTTAATAAGTATGTTTAATTTTATTAAATATGGTTATTTGCTCTGTTGGCTAGAAAACTTTTAAAAATACAAATAGTTGTTAGACTTTGTCAAATACTTCTGCATCCATGAGATGATCATATGATTTCTTTTTTATTTTTATAGTAAATTATACCATTTTTATTATAGTAAACTATACCATTTGAAAAATAATACTATCCCAACTTTCTGTTCCAACAAAGAACTCAAATTGATCATGAGATTTATTTACATCACATGAATTATGATTTTTCTGTATCACAGCATTCATTTTGCTAATACTTTGTTTAGTGTATTTTACATTAGGTTTGTGAGATAAATTGATCTCTGTTTTTCCTTTCTTATGATGTGCTTTTCAGATTTTGGTAGAAAGGTGATTCTCACCTCATAAAATAATTTGGTTAGTATTTCCCCCTTTTCTATCTTTGGAAGAATGTATGTAGGGTATGAATTCTTCCTTAATATTTGGAAGAATTCACTAGTGAGTCCATCATGTTTTTGGGGTATTCCTTGTGGGATAGGTTTCTGTTTACTGATTCAATTATTTTAAAACATATAGGACAATTAAGATTGTCATTTCTTATGATGTCTGTAGTAGTGTTATGTTTCTGCTAAGTTTGCTCTATGACTCTAAGTTTTCAAATTTATTCTATACTTAATATCTAGGATGTGTAGTGATGATAGTTTTTAAATTTATGAATACTGACAAATATTTTACTATCAATCTTACTGAGGATTTTTCAGTTTCGTCAATAAGTCTTACTGGTTTTCTTAATTTAATGATTATTTTATATTTCTTTAATAGTTGCTATTATGTTTTACTCCCTTTAAATTAAATTTGCTGTTATTTTTATCATTTTTGAGATGAATACTGAGATAATTCATTTTGAATCTTTGTTTCTAATAAAAAGGCCATAAGTTTCTCTGAAAACATGAATTTGGTGGCATCCTATAAGTTTTCTTTTAAAAAAATTATTTATTTGAAAGGCAGAGTTACAGAGAGGCAGAGGCAGAGAGAGAGAGAGAGAGAGAGGTCTTCCATCCATTGGTTCACTCCTCGGATGGTCGCAATGGCTGGTGTTATGCTGATATGTAGCCAGGAGTCAGGAGAGTCTTCCAGGTCTCCCTTGTGAGTGCAGGGGCCTGAGGACTTAGGCCGTCTTCCACTGCTTTCCCAGGCCATAGCAGAGAGCTGGATCAGACTTGGAGCTGCCAGGACTCGAATGAGCACCCATGTGGGATGCCGGCATTGCATGTGGTGGCTTTACCTGCCATGCCACAGTAGTGGTCCCCAAAAGTTTTCTTTTAAACTTAAAAATGTTTCTATTTTTTAATTTTCATATCAATTAATGTCTTCTCTTGAAGTATCTTATTGAATTTGTAGTATATAGAGATCTTCTTGTTATATTTCTATTAGTTTATTAGTTCGAGTCCTCTCTGATCAGAGAACAAACTGGGTGATTTTTTATATTCTGAAATTTCTTAAGAATTGCTTTATTGCTCAGGATCTTATCATTGTGTTAAATGATTCAAGTATGTAAAAAATAATGCATATTCACTATTATTTATCCATAAATAAGATTAAAATCTATCATTTGCAGTAGCATGATGAGACTGGAGAACATTGTATAAGTGATATTACGCAGAAAAAGACAAATATAAGTTTTCACTCATATGTGGAAGCTAAAAGATTTGAGTTCACCGAAATAGTGTAGAATATTGGTCACTAGAGGTTGGGAAGGGGAAGGAAGAATGATAACAGAGGGGGAATAATGGGTACCAAAATACAGTTAAAGAGGAAGAATAAGTTCTAATGTTCTATGGTACAGTAGTGTACTGTAGCTCACAAAATTATTATGCATTTATAAAGAACCAGAATGTAGGAATTTGAAAGCTCCCAACACAAGAAATCATCAATGTTTCAGGAGATGGAAATGCTAACTACCTTGTTTGAGCAGTCACATTGTATTTATCTATCAAATTATCATACTGTATCACATAAATATATATATTATTTGTCAATAAAAACAGCAAAAATATGTATCAGTTATTGGGTATAATGCTCTGTATTCATTGATTTCTTGTTAATGGTGCTGTAATCATCTGTGTCTTTACTGCTTGAGATCATATTGGTATTATTAATATCAATATTACTGATTCTTCTTCCTGAGATATCAAAACAAATCATTTCTTTGAATCATGGAATATATCATTAAGGCTTATTTAAAGGAAGGCATTAGCAGTATATTTTCTAAGGCCTTGAATATCTGTGGATAATTTATGGTCCCTCACTATCTGTTTTTCTCTTCTTTATAAGGGGTCAGCAAACTAGGGCTGATTTTTTTTTTTTAGTTTTCATGGCCACAAAGTCTATGCTACCACTACTCACCTCTGCCATTGAAATGCAGAGCTGTCACAAACAATATATAAATGAATGGACATAACTATGTTCCAATAAAACCCAATTTACAAATCAGACAATGGGTTGTCTACATATTCATATGTATATATGGATATGTAGATATATCTGCTCTGCCTCTCTGTAACTCTGCCTTTCAAATAAATAAATCTTTAAAAAAAAAAAAAGAAGAGACCTAATTGAAAGGATAATAACAATTTATAATTCAGGCACATTCCTCAAGACTTGTAGGAACTCGGGAGTTCCATAATGGACTGCCACCCAGTTGAGTGTCTAAAGAAAAGTGAGAGGCCGGTGTTGTGGCATAATAGGTAAAGCCACAACCTGTGACACCAGCATCCAATATGGGCACCGGTTCATGTCTCAGGTGCTCCACTTCCAATCAAACTCCTTGCTAATGTGCCTGGGGAAGCAACAAGAGATAGTCCAAGTATTTGTGACCTGGACCCATGTGGGAGACCCAGATGAAGCTCCTAGCTTTGGCTTAATCTAGCCCTGGCTGGTACAGCCATCTGGGGAGTGAACCATTGATGTAAGATCTCTCCCTCCCTCTCTCTCTCTCCCTTACTTCTTGTCAAATAAATAAATCTTTAAAAAAAAAGTGTCATTCTTTTCATCTCTTTCTTGTGCAGAATGGGAGATTTGATTGCCAGAAATTGATTGGAATTTTCAATAATAATGTAATACTTGAGTCAATGTAGGCCTCGAAAGATAGTGTAAATACTGTAGAGTAATGCTAGGTCCCTTATACTGGAGAGTATCACACTAATCCTGGACTTATGTGTAGAAGAAAAATTCAGTTTAAAAATCATTGTTAATTTGAGCTTTCTGTTTATTGGAGCTACATCTAATCACCGTCTGATACCATATCTATGAATACCTTTCTGTTGCTTTCATATGTAAGAGATAAGTAGAATATGCATAAAATATTGGGATCCCATCCTTTTTCTCATAACTTAGCAGGTATTAGCTTGTGATCATCTATCAATTGTGTTATAAAACAAATGTCCAAGATGAGATTGATTGTTATATGGTGGAGGGAGATAAGGAAGTGTGCTTTTTTTGAATCATTTTTTTGTTCTAAAGTATGACCTTCATCTCTAATTCAACCTTGAGTGGCCAATTATTGGCCTTGAAAGTGAATTTTAATTGTGGTATTGTCATCTTAATTCATATACTCTTTTCTCTAATATTACTAACCGTATTGCTTTTATGGGTATCAGATCCTTTTGTTCTAGCCTCTTTTATACTTTTAGTGTTTGACTCTGTTTCACAGAATCCAAGTATTCTGGGGTTGATTGAAACTTTCTATAGGTTCCTGACTTTCAAATGTCTAATTATCATTCAAGTCTCTACCAAATGGGCCTAATTTTCTTCCATGAGTGTGTATAATTTTTTTTCCTCTTATTAACATTTTGTCAACATTGAGGGCCTGTGGACTTGGCCCATCTATTTAGATCAAGACATCTTCCCATGTTCTTTTTGGAAGACAGCCCATTCCTATTCTCCAACACTAATAATTGATGGAAGAGATGAAAATTTACAGTTTTACCTGGTCTTCCTCCTTTTTTCATTTTAAAAGATTTATCTATTTACTTGAGAGACATAGTTACAGACAAAGAGAGAGAGACAGAAGGAGAGGTCTTCAATCCACTGGTCCATTCCCCCAAATGGCCATAATGGCTGGATCTGGGCCAAAATGAAGCCAGGAGCCAGGAGATTCTTCCAGGTCTTCCATGTGGGTGCAGGGGTCCAAGCACTTGGGTAATCTTATACTGCTTTCCCAGGCCACAATTAGAGAGCTGGATCAGAAGAGAAGCAGGTAGGACAGGAAATGGCAAATGTATGGAATGCTATCACTACAGGTGTTGGCTTTACCCTCTATGCCACAGTACCTCCTACTCCCCACTTCCTCTTATAACTTTTTCCTCTGCCCATGAGCCTATATGGAACTGAGTTGCCTGGCCTGTGTAAAGCCTAGCCTATAGTTTTGTTTCTTCTGTTCTACAATGTTGTGCTTTTGTACTGATTATACTCAACTTTTCTTGATGGGATAGAAATTTCCCTTAAAAAACAAATAATGACCCCAAGGGAAATGGAAATTTATGCTTTGATTAAGTAAAAAGTTAGAGGTTCCAATAAAGTTTCTTTAGAATTATCTGCTACTAGAAACCTTCAGAATATTTCCTGGAGATTATTTTTTTGATGAATTTTCAGTTCCACTCATGAACATATAGACATTAGTTGTTTGAAATACCCACTTTCTGTCCTCAGACAATTTGTCCATGTGTTGATAGGGATTGAAATATAAGATTTCTTGAAAGAGGAAATTCCTCCTCTAGGCTGACTGACTAGCCCTCAGGTTTAAAAAATCTGAATAGATCCTAACCATGTGATTGCAAAATAAAACTAATTGAAACTCTTTACCATTACTATAGAAGTTCTTAAAAACTGATGGGTTCCTAGAAATATCATTAAATGGTTAACATCTATTTAATTATACTAGGCAAACATAAATATATAAAGCAATATACATTAATAACATAAACCATGTTGCTAAATAAAGAAAACCTGCATAAAAGAAATCCTCAACCCATCTATTGTATTAATACTATGTTCATTATAGAGTTTTAATGTGACTTTTACAGATGAAAGAATTCTTACACTTCTTTTACTTTCTTAAGCAAAGCAAATATATATGAATACTTGTCAAAATTTACTTAGTTAAATTGGATAAAATCAAGAACATTCTAACTCTTATTTGCTAAAGAGACCTTGTGAATTATCCCCTGGAAGAATTTTATTTGTTTATAACACTTTCAATTGATCAATCTTTTTTTTCTTTTTTTGATAGAGTTAGACAGTGAGAGAGACAGAGACAGAGAGAAAGGTCGTCCTTTTTCCGTTGGTTTACCCCCCGAATGGCTGCCACGGCTGGCGTGTTGCGGCTGGCGTGCTGCGCCGATCTGAAGCCAGGAGCCAGGTGCTTTCTCCTGGTCTTCCATGCGGGTGCAGGGCCCAAGCACTTGGGCCATCCTCCACTGCCTTCCTGGGCCACAGCAGAGAGCTGGACTGGAAGAGGAGCAACCAGGACAGAATCCGGTGCCCCAACCTGGACGAGAACCTGGGGTGCCAGCGCCGCAGGCGGAGGATTAGCCAAGTGAGCCGCGGTGCTGGCCCAATTGATCAATCTTAATTCACAGACTTTTCTTACTAGTAATTTATATTACCCAAGTTGCTAATGGTTAATAGGCAATTTATTACCCTGGTAAATTATTTTATTTTCAGATCTGAACTTAATGCCATATGTGAGTAAGTTTGCTACTTTTGTACTTGATTTAGTTATTCTTACATTGAATGAATGTTTTGTTTCTATGTAAATGGTTTTATTAAATGCAATAATAATTTAACCAATATTACAGGTGTGGTCAAAATTTTTTAATATTTCTCGAGATTTTATATATAGCAATTTATATATATTTAATTTACTAAGAATATAGACTAATGGGGCAAATTTAAAATTATAGTTTGAAAAGGGGCATCAGTTAATTCTAAATTGGCCATGAGAAATACTTGTTTTCTTGTTTTTTTATTTTGTTTGTGTTAAATTCTTATTTTCAGAGCTAAAGTGTAAATGTACATATATACTTGTATGTGTAAGTCAAGATGATGCATACACAGTAGTTAAATTAAACTTTATTCAAGAAGTATTTTTCTATTATATTGTGTGACTGTGCCAACCATAGTTTCAACAGGCAATAATCAATTAAATTTGTTATAGTTTTTAGACTCTCAATATTTAAATAATTTCTATGCTGTCCAAAAATAATAGAATAATATATTATATGTTGAGATTATTGTATATTCATCAGATATCAGTGATCTTGTATTTGAATCTTTCATTTACACAGTTTAAATAGAGTTCTGTTTCTATATTCTGCACTAGTTCTTCTTTCAAAGGCAACAGCAAACAAACATTCCTTAGTATTTTGAATACCAGGGTATTTTACCTACACATGTTTTTTAGTTCACACTTAGTAAAGTTCAAGGGTATCCAAGTATGAAATAGCTTGTGGAAGAATTCACATTGCTTTCTTAATTTGATTTAGTTATGGAAAAGGACACTATTTTGGAAAATAGATCTTTAATAATTTTTGTTCAAATATAGACATTAAGCATTGTGCACAGAATAGTCTATAGAGGAAATTGGCATTATAAAACACATTTGTTTCTATGTACAATCTTATCTGCATTTTAATATGTTTTACTGTCTAGAGTCACTTATGGGAAACACTGTTAAAATGCTCAGAAAGGAATAGATGAATGTGGTAAAAAAATAATATTGTGAACCCATCTGCTTAAGTATTTAGGATAAATGTAGCTAGTATTTTATATAAATGATTTAAAAATAAGGCATCAGTCACTGAGAAACATATGAATAATTGTCCAAGTAGAAATGATACAGACCTAAGATTCATAAACATTTGATATGTTAGTTATTTTTGTTCATATCAAAGTAAAGCATGTACATAGTTAAAGAGAAATGTTCAAAGATTTATAATGAAAACTGACAAGTTGGTGACTTACTTGTCCACGTTCTACGTGTCTGGGCTTCATTCCCGGAGGATACCACTTTCAGCTCTTTAGTCTTCTATGTAAAAAACATGGTATCTCTGATTTAGCAGCTTTAGTTGTGAGCCATTTTCCTTCAACTATGACAGATAAGGATTCACTTTCTTGTATTGTAGTTCTAAGTCATATGGAAACAAATATTCAGACTTTACTATCTAAAGATTATTTTTTTATTGCAACAAGAAATATGCTATGATCATCTTTCCTTCATATTTTCTTTTGTATTTCCTGGGGTTATTACTTGCCTTTCTCTCCATTTGCTTAATTTTTTAATCATCTCTTATTTTTCCCCATAAGCTTATCTTAATTCAATTTTTATGCCTAAAATTTTCATCTCACACAAAATTGATAGATTTGATTCAATGTAAATTTTAAGTTGCACGATGTTTCTTCTCTGTTTTAAGTCATTGTTATATGTCATTCTGCTTTGGGGAAATATTCTTGCATTGCTTTTTTCCTAATTCTTTTCTCAAATCTTTTTTTTTTTTTTTGAACCAAATCTCCTTTAGGCAGAGATCAGATTCTTTAATTGAGCTGTACCTTTTTTTTTTTTTTTTTTGGTCTTAAGTTTCTATTTCAACCTCATTACCTCATTACCTCATTTTGTTTTCTTTGTAGTGGAATTGATTGGTGTTGAATTCTAATTTTTTTCTTGTTTTTAAAATATTTATTTATTTTAAAGACAGAGTGTTAGAAAGACAAAGAGAGGGGATGGGGGTTGGGGGGATAGAGATCTTCAATTCACCTGTTTGTTCCCCCAAATACCTGCAGCAGTTGGGACTGGACCAGGCCAAAGTGAGGGCCAGGAACTCCGTGCCAAGTGTCCCATGTGGGTAACAGGAACCCAAGTTGGCCCATCATCCACATCTCAGTCTTATTTTGCAGGAAGTTGTTTCAGAAGCATAAGCAAAACTCAATCGCACACACTCTGATACGGGATGTGGATGTCCCAACAACCCACCCAAAATTCCAAGTTTTCTTCAAGGTGTGTTCTTTGCTGTCTTATTATACTTCTCTAAAGCTCTGCTCATTTTTTCAAATGGAAGACTCCATTTATATAATGAGTACATTGTTTTTTAATAATGTCTCAGAATATTTATTATAGATAGCAGTGGTACTTTGTTCGGCTTCCTGCATCCTCTCAAGTTCACCTAAATTTCTTGTGTTATGTTCTTATCTTTGTCCACTTTTTTTTTAATCTGAGAGAGAGAGAATCAAAAAGAGAGCTCCTATCCAACCATCCATTCTCTGAATGCCCACAATAGCTGAATCACTTTAACAATTAAGATGGCATTTTTACCACAAAACTTAATGGGATTTGGAGTCCTATGATAAGTTTTTAAACAGTACCCTTAGAAGTAAGTCCCTAGGAAGGTATGCAGCACTATACAGCTTTACAGTTACAAACTTCCTCCTCCATCTCTTATTCCCACTCTTATTTTGTACTGGGATAAATTTTCACTTGGATTTAAACACCTATGAATAAATTTATTGAGTAAAGAGTTCAACCAATGGTATTAAGTAGAAAAAAATTAGTAAAAAAAAAAATAGAGTAATAAACTATTCCTCAACAGTCAAGACAAGGACTGATTAAATCATTGATTCTCATAGTATCATGTTCACTCCTACAGGTTTCCTTTTAGGTGCTCAGTTAGTTGTCACAGATCAGGGAGAACATATGGTATTTGTCCCTTTAGCACTGGCTTATTTCAGTAAGTATGATGTTTTCTAGATTCATTCATTTTGTTGCAAATAACCAGATTTCATTCTTTTACTGCTGTGTACTATTACATAGTGTACATATCCCATAATTTCTTCATCTAGTCTTCAGTTGATGGGCATTTAGGGTGATTCCATGTATTAGTTATTGTGAATTGAGCTGCAATAAACATGGAAGTGCAGATATATATTTTGTTCAATGATTTAATTTCCCTTGAGTAAATTCCCAGGAGTAGGATGGCTGGGTAATATGGTAAGTCTATATTCAGATTTTTGAGATATTTCCATACTGTCTTCCTTAGTGGCTTTACCAGTTTACATTCCCAACAGTGGTGGATTAGGGTGCCTTTTACCGCTCATCCTTACCAGCATTTGTTGTTTGTTGATTTCTGTATGAAAGCCATTCTATCTGGGGTGAGGTGAAACCTCACTATGGCTTTGATTTACATTTCCCTGACAGCTAGTGATCTTCAACATTTTTTCATGTGTCTGTCGGCCATTTGGATTTCCTATTGAAAAATGTCTGTTTAAGTCCTTGGCCCATCTCTTAAGTGGGTTGTTTGTTTTGTTGTCATGGAGTTTCTTGATCTCTTTGTAGATTCTGGTTATTAATCCTTTATCGATTGCATAGTTTGCAAATAATTTCTGCCACTCTGTCGGTTGCTTCTACATTTTCCTGATTGTTTCTTTTGCCATACAGAAACTTCTCAATTTGATGTAATCCCATTTGTTAAATTTAGCTTTGACGGCTTGCTCCTCTGGGGTCTTTTCCAAGAATTCTTTGCCTGTGCCAATGTCTTGCAGGATTTCCCCAATGTTCTCTAATAATTTGATTATATTGGATCATAGATTTAGATCTTTAATCTATGTTGAGTGGATTTTTGTGTAAGGTATAAGGTAGGGGTGTTGCTTTATACTTCTGCATATGGAAATCTAGTTTTCCTATACCATTTGTTGAAGAGACTGTCCTTGCTCCAGGGATTGCTTTAAGCTCCTTGGTTGTAGAAGTTTGTATTGATTTCTGGTGTTTCTATTCTGTTCCATTGGTCTATCCATCTGTTTTTGTATCAGTACAAGGCTGTTTTCATTATAACTGTCATGTAGTATGTCTTGAAATCTGGTATTCTGATGCCTCCCACTTTGTTTTAGTTGTATAAGATTGCTGTAGCTATTTGAGATCTCCTATGTCTCCATATAAATTCCAGCATCATTTTTTCTATATCTGATAAGAATTTCTGTGGTATTTTGATTGGTTTTACATTGAATCTATAAACTGCTTTCAGAAGAATAGACATTTTGATGATATTGATTCTTGCAATCCGTGAACATGGAAGATTTTTTGTATCTTCTATTACTTCCTTTAATGTTTCTTCTTTTACTATTTCCTTGGTTAAATTTATTCTGGTATTTGATATTTTATTGTAGCTATTGTGAGTGGGATTGATCTTAGAAGTTCTTTTTAGCATGATATTTTTTTTTAATCAGAAGGAAAGTTTATTCTCAACTGAGCTCCTCTCCTCAAAAGAGACTAGTGCCTGAGCGCTAGCCCCGGTGGGTATAATAGTCACCCACTCTTCCCCAAATACCACACAAAGGGTCTGTGTAGTCATCAGTGTAAGCTCAGATTCCCCAGCAATGTCCCTCACCAGGAAAACAGGAATCCCTGAGTGTGTGGAGTCTTCCACAGTGACTGCTCAGAGTCCCAACCACGCAGCCATGAATCCTCCCATACAGCCTCAGGTTTTTCATAGTCCCAGCACAGAAGCCTCCTACAGTCACAAGCTCCCAGACCCCTGTTAGTTCTTCTGCCAAGAGTCAGAAATCTCCATTCGGCTGGTTGCTGGGCATGGACATGAGCTGGCACAGCCATTACGTATCCAAAATGGCACCCATTCTATCTCCATTGTAAAGTGATCTAGAAAAGATAAATGTCCCTACTTTTTTTTCTTTTTCCTCTAGTTACTTTAGTAGGTATACTTTCCCCATGGGGCTCCAAGCCATGTTTCCTTTAGGCTCTTCCTGCAATTTATCACCAGCAGCTTGGGCTGCTGCATCTAGCCTCACCTCACTTTCCAGAACTGGTGTGTAGGCCCTTGACTGCTGGAGTCTTGAGTTGTGGGCATCCATGCCCTTCTTGTAGGTCCACTGTGTCCCTCTAATTGTTTAGTTTCCTCTGCTGGTTTCTCCCCAACTGTCCCCTGAGACTTCACTCTCTCCACTTTTTTTAAAACTATCTTCTCCTAGACTAGAGCAGTAAGTACCCCCCTACTCTGCCATCTTCTACCTCACAGGCACCTTGGCAAGAAGTTGGATTGGAAGTGGAGTAGCCAGGACTCAAACCAGCAGTCTGATACAGGATGCAGACATCCCAAGCAGTAGTTTAACCCACTGGACCCACATACAGACACATACACACATACCTCAATAATGTTATTTTTAAAATCATAACACAGAGAAGATTTTATCGTGCCTCTAAATTTTCATTTTCACAAATATTTGAATGTGGTGGATGGAGGATGTATAGTCTGAATGTGTCCTCAATCCCCTAATTCCTATGTTAATGATATTTGGTGGTAGGATCTTTGAGTAGTAATTAGGATTTTATGGGGGCTTGAGGATAAGGCCCCCATGATAGCCTTAGTGGCTTTATAGGAAGGGGAAGAGAGGCCGGCGGCAGCATACTTGCTGTTTCTCACTACATAATACCTTCCACCATGTTCTATGGCAGCCAGAAGGCCCTCACCAGATGCTCATCAGCTGGTGACACTATACTCTTCCCAGCTTCCAGATGTATGAACATAATAAATGCCTATTCTTCATAAATTATACAGTCTGTGGTATTCAGATTTATAAAAAAACGGACTGACACACCAGATATAGACACAGAAACGTTGGATCCTACCCCTAGGAACCTTGCCATCTAGTAGATGAGATGAAATTTGTGAGGGAATTACTGTGATGCAAAGTGAGTAAAAGGCCTGAGAAAGTATCATTATTCACTATGGATACTCAAGGCAGCGAAGTCTACATCACACCTGAAGAAAGATTTCCTAGAGGAAGTAGAATTTTTACTTGAGACTTAATGTTTGGTATGATGATTTTCACCAACTAAAACTTCATAAATATTTGCCGAATATAATTAGCACTGTTCAGCTTTGGTGGTTTGACATTTTTCTTTCTACTTTGTTTAATGGTAAATATTCCTTTCTTCAAATTGCTGTTTTAGCAGCAATCAGTTCCATTTATTTTTGTCTTAGTTTCCCTGAGAATAAGTAATGAAAAATGAAAGCATTTCTAGAGAGAAAATTCACCATTCAATGACAGTTACTAATATATCCTATAATTAAAAAAAACCTTCCTGTGAAAATCCCATGATAGTAATGAAGCATGTACATTATTAAGAATTATACATATTGAGTATAAAGCTTCAAGTTCACATGTTCCCAGATGGTATTTGGGGACTACTAGATTAGCAACTTTTCAAAAACATAAGCAGTAATTAGAAATCTTTCATAATTTCTTTCAGAAGTAGCACTTGATTTTAATTCTTTCATTTAAAAAAATCTTTTAAGAAAAAAAAACTGTCAGACTATTGACATTTTTATAACTTGGCAAAAATTAAGCATAATTAAAATGAAATATTTGTTGCATAAATTAAATGGCAATTAATATGTTTTTCTGCCGCTGCTTGAAGGATAAGATTAAAATGGTGCTGTTAGCAGACTCCCTGCTGTGAGACTAATTTCTTGATTTTTATACCACACATTATCATACACATTCTCACAGTAAAAGAGTAAACCAACAAGTAGAAACAGTGTTTGATGAAAATGGTATACAGAAAGAAATAAACTAGCTTTTATGAAGGCAAGACAATATTGCTTTTTATTTTAAGATCTAATGACTGGTTGATTCCAAGGGTAAGATTTGTGTTTTAAAAGCCATTAAAATAAATAGAAAATTGCCCTTCATTTTAGACAACTTTGCCTTTTTAAATTAGCCAGCTTATTGTTTTGGGGGATGTTTGCCTTTTCAGGAGGTAATTAGAAAATGAACAAGGCATGTTGTACATAGGCCTCCCCTCCAGCTAATGCTAACCAACAAACAATAAATCCCATCACAAAAACTTAGGCATGAACAATTTCAAAAAAGCAAGTGGAAGAAAAATGCATGTTGTTAATAGTTTTCTTGTAAAAGATCACTTTTTTTTTTTTAACAAAGCCCATGGTCTCGAAAGGAACACATAACCTTGATAAAGTTCAGTTACTGCTATATAAAAAAACAAAGAAACAAACAAACAAAAAACTTCAGCTGCCACTTGCCCAGACAATAGATCAAATGTTGTATATATATAATCTCCTTTTTTTGGCTAATTACTTTTTGACATTAGACACCATTTGTAGTATCAATGAAAGAAATAAGAAACCATTATTAACAGTCCTTTTTTTTTTTCTCTGGGTGTCTCTCTTGGGCAGTGCTGCTTCAGGAATATAAATACACCACTAGAGATTAGAAATTATGGGCTAGGTCCCATTCACTGGCTGAACTATAGCATTCTTTTTCAGGGACCGTGACAGAGCCAATGCACCTGTGTGATGGCATTAGGACTTGAAAGTGCTTGTTGAAAGAAGTGAAATTAACAGTACTTTTTTCATATGTAAGGCAATGGTGCCCCTGTCTTGTAGCTTCCAGAGAAAAATCAATGCTGGTCTATATTCTACACTGCAGATGCCAAAGGCATTTGGAATATTTTGCCCTCCTAAAAACGTTTCAGAGCAAATGGATAGGTCTTGCTAGGGTGGCTTAGTGAGTTTTGACATTACTTGTAGTGACAAACTTGGTGGCTACAGTCTTGCTATAGATCATGTGATGACATTACATTCTCACTGCTTACAGTTTGTGCCCAGCTGTCACTGCGGAACAGACTTCCCTGACCATATGATCTAAAATTTCAAACTTTCACTAACTCCATCTCAGTCATTTCCCCACCCTCCTTATCCAATCTTATTTTTTTGCATAGCAGTTATTACCACCCTACTTGTTTATTGTTTGCCTCTCTGCAATAAAAATTTAAATTTTATGAAGGCAGGAAATATTGTCTGACTTTTTGATTGCTAAGTCCTTACTTTCTAGAACAGTGTGTCAATTAAGTAGAAAATTAATATTTTTTCAAAAGAAAAATGTCTGGATGAGTAAGTATTTCAAGACCAATCATTGGCTGGCGCTGTGGCTCACTTGGCTAATCCTCTACCTGTGGCGCCGGCATCCCATATGGGCGCCAAGTTCTAGTTCCGGCTTCTCCTTTTCCAGTCCAGCTCTCTGCTGTGGCCTGGGAGGGCAATGGAGGATGGCCCAAGTGCTTGGGCCTCTGCACCCGCATGGGAGACCAGGAAGAAGCACCTGGCTCCTGGCTTCGGATCGGTGTAGCTCCGGCCATAGCGGCCATTTGGAGTTTGAACCAAGGGAAGGAAGACTTTACTCTCTAGTCTCTCTCACTGTTTAACTCTATCTGTCAAATAAAAAAAAAAGACCAATAATTTAAAAGGCAGAAAATATCCATTTTAACAACTATAATCTTTATAGTTAGATGAAAATCTAAGTTTAGTAAAGGATCATAATAGTTTGTTAGTGCTTCACTCATACCTTATCTTATTTTTATATCAGAGACATTATATGAAAATAAAAACTATTTTTTACTAAATTAAACTTCCAGTTATAATCCATATATGGTGAGTGTTCAAGGAGAACTATTTATAACTTATCTAAGAATTTTGAATTAATTAGTTCATTTTATGTATTCAATTCATTAATTTGTTCATTCAGTGTTATTTTTGTCATAGGTGGCATATTAACTCTCATAGTCTAGTAGAAAATACAAGTTCATGCCACAGGAGTGGTGTCATGTAACAGTTTGAGTATACTATAAATATATAATCTACTCTTGTTACATGCAGTAGTTATCTGCTTTATGAAAGGTCTTCAATAAATTTATGAAAAGGCATATTACAAAAACTATGCACAGTTTTCAAAGAAGTGTACTAAATAATTATAATAAATAATTATAATAAATTATAATAAATAATTAATTATGTTTTCGTGCAGATTTCTTGTAGTCCTGTCATAAAGATTACCTTCAACACTGACTTAGTGAATGCTAAACCTGCTCCTACGGGGAAAACAGAGTTAGGTACCTGCAAGCCTCTGGTCCAAATTTTTGTCAGCCAGTCAGTATATAACATTGTTTTGTGTGTGTTTGTGTGTAAGGGCACCTTACTTAATACATATTATTGATTCATTAACATTAACTCATGGCCAACAGCACTATGACTCATAAGGAAACTTACCTAACACGCATATGTTCTCTGTAAGGCATTTAGGACTTCCCATGGTATACTGGAGATGCATTTTATTTTTTTTTAGATTTATTTTTATTTATTTGAAAGACTGAGTTACAAAAAGAGGTAGAGACAGAGAGAGAGGTTTTCCATCTGATGGTTCACTCCCCAGGTGGCTGCAATAGCTGGAACTGCGCCGATCCAAAGCTAAGAGCTTCTTCCGGATCTCCCACGCAGGTGCAGGGGCCCAAGGACCTGGGCCATCGTCTGCTGCTATCCCAGGCCATAGCAGAGAGCTGGATTGGAAGAGGAGCAGTCAGGTCTAGAACCAGCACCCAAAATGGGATGCCGGCACTTCAGGCCAGGGCATTAACCCGCTGCATCATGGCGCCGGCCTTGATCAGGATGCATTTTAAACAGTGAAATCACTAACAGAAAACACAAAAATGGCAGTAAGCAGAGTGCAAAGAGGACACTTGAGTGTATAGTGCCTGAGAGCCGAGATGAGAGGGAAGACATCAACTGAACCTGTGCACACGGGTCAACTCAGGTTTCTCACCACCCTGCTCAGAGCGGCAAGGGAAGAAAAGTTTGTCAACAACCCTAGGGTTCCTGCCTAAGTGTGACATGAAACTCACAAAGATTAACAGGAGAAAAGAATAACACACTTATATAATCAACATTTTATGTGACAATAGAGCCTTCAAAAATACAGACTCCCAAAACGTATAGAAAACTGTCTATTTTATGGCCTAGCAATTGTAGGCATTTAAGAAGTGAACGAACAGATTGGAGCTCTGTCTGTCTTGCTGTCTCCCTGTCTCTGAAATAATAAGTAATAAAATTTTCATGAAAGGGAAAAGGTAGTTACTTGAACCTCCTAGTGTGGTATCATTAGCTATGATAAAACCAACTGACAGGAAACAAACATTGCAGAGGTTAGATAACGTAACCAAAATCACAAAGCTCTTAAGGATAAAGCCTGTGTTTGGCCTAGCAGTTAAGACGCTGCATCCCAAGTCAGGAGTGCTAGGGTCTGCTACCAAGCTCTTCCTCCTCCTCACTCTAGCTTCCTGCTAATGCACATCCTGCAAGGCAGTGGTGATAGCTTTCAGGGTTGAGGGACTGTGTTTCTGCCAAGGACTATGGGATATTTATCACGTCATTTGCAGGCCATCAAAAATATCAACTAAAAAAATTAGCCTGCCATAGATTTATTGATAATTTGAATCCCACCTGCAGTTGCCTTGGCAGGGACAAACAAAATGATTTCACATGCCTTATATGAGGTTGCCCACCCCTGGAAGGGGATTGGGTTCTGCTGCCCGGATAGCAGATCTGGACTGAGTTCCCAGCCCTGGCCTACCCCAGGGCTGTTGTGGGAACTTCAGGAGTGAACCAATGGCTAAGATATCTCTCTTTCTCTGCCTCTGAAATAAATACAATTTTTTTAAAAAATGAGGGGCCAGCATTGTGGCATATTGGATTAAGCCACTGACTGCAGCACAGGCATCCCATATGGGTACAGATTTGAGTCCCAGCTGCTGTACGTCCAATCCAGCTTCCTGCTAACGCACATGAGAAAGCATCAGAAGAATGCCCAAGTGCTTGGGCCCCCCCACCCATGGGGGAGACCCAAATGAAGCTCCTGGCTCCTGGCTTCGGCCTGGCATAGCCATGGCTGTTGCAGTCATCTGGGAGTAAATCAGCAGATAAAGATCTCTCTCTCTCTCTCTCTCTGTAACTCTGCCTTTCAAATAAATAAAATTAATCTTTATAAACAAATAAATAAAGCTGGATTTGAAACCCAAGTATCTTGACTCCAAGGCAGTACTATAAGTGGAAGACACAAAGTTTTCAAGCTTACAATCATTAGTAAAACTTTGAGTATAATATAATAGGTTTCCTTTTTAGATTTAGATTGATAATTCATGATCAACTCCTCTCAGCTACAGTTTGTTTCATTGGGAGTGTTTAAAATGGTTTCTTTGAAAGAATACATGATAAGTCCTAAATCTCTCGATTTAAAAAAAAAAAAAAAGTAGAAAATACCAAAGGATATTTTCCTGAAAATTCAAAGTGAGCAGAAAGAAGGGGATAACTCCTAAAGCTCTAATAGTTGTCCATATATTCATTTTTTCAAAGCATAGATGTTCACATCATCACAGAGTTTCTATGTAATGAAAGTGAAGTTTGATCTTTCAGGAATAATGACAGGTGACCTTTTAAACTTGCCCATGAGCAGTCATTTGAAGAGTATGGGAAATTCCCAATGTGAGGCTAACTTAGTTGAGGTCTTATTCCAAAAGTACTTTGGTCTTTTTGTTTAAGATTTATTATTTATTTACTTGAAAGAGCAATATCAAAAGAGAGAGAGAGAGAGAGAGAGGGAGCGAGAGAGAGAGAGAGAGAGAAAGAGAGAGAGAGAGAATTGGTCTTTCAGCCTCTGGTTTGAGCTAGGAGCCAGGAATTCCATCTGAGTCTCCCATGGGTGGCAGGGTCCCACATATTCAGGCCATGTTCTGCTCCTTTCCCATATATATCAGCAGGAAGCTGGATCACAAGCAGAGAAGCCAGAACTACATCTCATGGTATAGTAAGCAGAGGCTTGTTAAGACACTGTACCTCAGCATGGTGGGAGGGGGCATAAGGTATTTTGTATGAAAATAGTGTTTGATGTTCAGTCAAAAGTTTCATCATCCTCTTTTTATTCTTAAACTCCAAGAAAAAAATGTTTGCAATATGTTCAAGCTTAATATACAAAAATACCTTAACTTGAACATTGTATGCATAACCTTTGATTTCTACCTTGTTCCACTTATCCCAGAGATTTTTGTCTCTGATGCTGTATTACCACTGTCCTGCTTACTAACATTGAAGCTGGTTAAGTACTCAGCTGTGACTATCTGGTGAAAAGCTTTAAATAACTAGATAAACAGTGCAGCTGCCAACCTAAAGTAATCTTACACTTAGGGGGTGAGTGGCCCAGGAAATTTGCTCTTTGTCATTTTGACTTGGGTTTGAAAATGGACCTGGGCTGCATTCCAGCTCAAAGAGCCGTTCACTTCCAGAGACTCCTAAATTGTCCCAAGGAGCTCATTTTGGCAGTGGATTATTTGTGTTTGGCTGGGCATCCTAATAGCAAAAGCTGTCTGCTCTGGCAAGCAAGAGCTGTGGCAGGATTTAGAATTACCATCCCCAGTGTTTTTGCTTGATGAGGTTATTTTTCAGAAAAGCAATTCCCCCACCCCCCATTTAGAAAGTGACACTGCACAAGTGACGTGCAAGGTGATATTCTTGAGCTCATAAATGGCTTTCTGTGGCAGGATGATCTGTTTTATTTTATCAGAGGCAAATTTTAAGCAAATGATTATCAACGCCAGATTATTCCCAAAACCAAAAATGTCCTAATGGCATATTCACTTCTTCTTGTACCAGAGCTAATATTAACAATGGATGGCTAAATGAGATTTCAGGATTATGTTTAAAAATAAAAGTGATGGGCCGGCACCATGGCTCACTTGGCTAATCCTCCGCCTGTGGCACCAGCATCCCATATGAGCGCCGGGTTCTAGTCCCGGCTGCTCCTTTTCCTGTCCAGCTCTCTGCTGTGGCCTGGGAGGGCAATGGAGGATGGCCCAAGTGCTTGGGCCCATGCATCCGCATGGGAGACCAGGAAGAAGCACCTGGCTCCTGGCTTCAGATCCGCGTAGCTCCGGCCGTAGTGGCCATTTGGAGGGTAAACCAAGGGAAGGAAGACTTTTCTCTCCAGTGTCTCTCACTGTCTAACTCTAGCTGTCAAAAAAATTTTAAAAAATAAATAAAAGTGATAAGGAGTTTCTGAAATGTTTTATTTAGAGGATATAGAAGGTAAGTACTTGAGTCAATCTTTGTTTATCTGCCCAACTGAATACCAATTGTCTAACACTAGACCAGACTAGGTGTTGTTTACCACAGGTTGGAAGCTAGGCTAGTGCCTGACACAGTGTAGATGTTCAAATGCTAGTTCACTGCACAGATAAAAATATTACTCAGAATTAATTGTTGCTTTATTAGATCAGAGGATTCCAATATTAAGCACACAATAGATCCATGGGATTAAAGGAAGAAAACAATGGAGCTGCTACTGACATTTTTATCTCATTTCTGTGTGTGTGTGTGTATGTGTGTATCTTTGCATTATCATACTACAACATTACACATATTTAGGGTGCTTGCTCAAAATAGTTCTACTGATGAGAGGCCAGTATCGTGGAATAGCAGGTAAAATCACCACTGGTGAGCGCTGGTGCATGTCCAGCTGCTCCCCTTCCAATACAGGTCCTCACTAGTGACCTGGGAAGTACAGCAGAAGATGTCCCAAGTGATTCAACCCCTGCCACCCATATGGGAGACCTAGAAGAATAAAAAAAAAATCTTAAAAAAAATTCCACTGATGGAGTATATGATCAAAGTCCTCTTTTACTATATTATTGTTCCAAATTAGTCTTCTGTAGGTTTAAATGGAATTTACTTAACCTGATTTTTGAAAGAACATGGTAAATAGAATAGGAACAGACTTCTATCATTGAAGGAATAGTGGAAGAAAATACTATTGCTAAGAGTGCCCATGTTTTATCCGATTTAATCATTATGAAAACACTGCATGGAAGATAGCCCCCTGTTACAGATGATAAAACAGAATAAATTGGGAAATATTTCTTTTGCTTTCATTTCCTGGAACATATTATAGAGAACTGGTATCATTTCCCCCTTTTGGTAGAATTCACCAATGATACCATCTTGACCTGTATTAGAAGGTTATTAATTTTTGGTTGTTTTTTAAAATAGATACAGGCCTGTTCAGATTATACATTTTTCCTTATGTGAGTTTTGTTATATTCTGTCTTCTGAGGGATTGGACCATTTCACCTAAGTTATCAAATTTGTAGTCCTAGAGTTCCTCATAATATTTCTTCATTATCCTTTTAATGTTAATTGGATCAGAGAAGTATGATTATCATTCAATTTTGATATTAGTAATTATATCTTCTCTCTCTTCTTTAGAATTTTATCTATTTTACTAATATTTTCAAGGAAGCAGATTTTGATTTTGTTGATTTTCTTTGTTTTCTACTTTATGCATTCAATGCTATAAATTTCCCTCTACTCACTGCTTTTGCTGCATCCCACAATTTTTTTAAAGATTGTATTTTCATTTATTTTGAAATATTTTCTCTCTTGAAACTTTGTCTTTGACCTATGTGTTACTTATTAGTGTATTTTTTATATTCAGATATTTGGAATGTCTTCAGCTATGGTTCTATTATTGATTTTTTTGTTTAAATCTATTGTGCTATGAGAACATACTTTGCATGATTTCTATTTTTTAAAATGAATTAAGATGTATTTTTTGGCCCATGATGTGGTCTATCTTAGGGAATTTTCCATGTGAGCTTGGGAATGCTGCCTTTATTGGATAAAGTATTCTTTACTTATCAATTATATCCAGTTGAATGATAGTATTTTTCAGGTCAATTGTAACCTTATTTACTGCCTGCTGGATCTGTCATCTACTGATAAAGAAGTGTCATAATCTCCAAGAACATTAAGAATTCATCTATTTCATCTAGCAGTTCCATCTATTTTCGTCTCATGTATTTTTAAACCATTTTATTAGGCAAATACACTTTAGAAATTGTTACGTTTTATTAGACACGACTATTTTATGAATTGCCCTTCTTTATTCTGGTTGATTTTTCTCATTTTGAAGTCTGTTTTGTCTAACATTAACAACAATTTTAGCTTTCTTTTGATCTGTGTTAGCATAGAAAATTTTTATCCATCCCTGTATTCCCAATATGCTGATAGAAAGCATATAGCTAGATCTTGTGTGTTTTTTATGCTTTGTCATTTATTGATGCTTTAAAACCTTTCACAAAGTGATTATTTTATAGTTGGTTATATATCTACCATATTTGTAACTGTTTTCCCTTATTCATAATTATTGTTTTGTCTTATTTTTGCTTTCCATCCTTTCAGGCTTCTTCGGTTTTAAGCATTTTATGATTCTGCTGTCTCTACTCTTAGCATATCAATTATAATTCTTATTTATAGTTTTTTAAGTCGTTGCTCTAGAGTTTGGAGTACATATTTGCCAATTCAAATTCACTTTTAAATAACTCTGTGCTACTTCAGGAGTAGTGCACATAACTTAGATTATCTGAAATGTCTTCCTCACATTCCTTCTTTTTTATTTTTTAAGATTTAAGTGTTTATTTTGGAAGGCAGAGTTACAAAAAAAGGGAGAGGCAGAAAGAGAGAGAGAGAGATCCATCTTCTGTCATCTGGTTCATTCCCCAGATGGCATGGTCAGTGCTGGGCTAGGCCAAAGCCAGGAGCCAGGAGCCAGGAGCTTCATCTGGGTCTCCCACATATGTGGCAGGGGCTCAAGCACTTGGGCCATATTCCATTGCTTTTCCCAGGCCATTAGCTAGGAACTGGATGGGTTGTGGAGCAGCCAGGACATGAATCAGTGCCCACATGGGATGCTGACATCACAGGTGGAGGCCTACCCTACTATGCCACAATGCTGGCCCTCTCCTCCTATCCTTTCTAAACATTGCTGTCATCCATTTCTCTTATCCATAAGGTATAATCACCTACATTGTTGTCACTAGTATGTTGAACTGTTAGGTCAATTAAGAACAAGAAAATTTAGCTTTTCTTTTTTCTTTCTTTATAATTCTTCATTTCTTTATATAGAGTTTAATTTCTAACTGGTATCATTTTCCTTCTCTGAAAATCTTTTTCTAAGTCTTCCTGCAATACAGGTCCATTTGTAAAAAAATAAAATATTGTTACATAATAAAAATAAGGTTATTCACAGTCCTAGATTCCAATTTTCATCAAGTTGCCAACATAAGAACTCCTTGTCATGGTTCACACATATGCCTAGACTCAATTGTAAGAGTAATAAGAGGGGCCGACACTGTGGCATAGCAGGTAAAACCACTGATTGCAGTGCTGGCAACCCATATGGGCACTGGTTCAAATCCCGGCTGTTCCACTTCCAATCCAGCTCTCTACTATGGCCTGGGAAAGCAGTAGAATTTGGCCTAAGACCTTAGGCCCCTAACACCCACGTGGGAGACCCACAGAAGCTCCTGGCTCCTGGCTTCAGATCAGCCCAGCTCTGACTGTTGTGGCCATTTAGGTAGTGAGCCAGCGGATGGAAGATCTCTCTCTCTCTCTCTCTCTCTCTCTCTCTCTCTCTCTCTCTCTGCCTCTGCCTCTCTTTAACTCTGCCTTTCAATAAATAAATAAATCTTAAAAAAAAAAAAAGAGTAATAAGAGGGACTGGCTTTGTGGCATTGTAGCATAGTGGGTCCTGCCTACGATGCTGGTATCCCCTACGGGCATCCCAACTTCCATTCAGTTCCAGTTGGTGTGCTTGGGAAAGCAGAAAAAGATGACCCAAGTCCTTGGGCCCTTTGACCATTGCAGCCATTTGGGGAATGAACCAGTAGATGAAAGATCTCTCTCTCTTTCTCTCTGTTTGTCCCTCTCTCTGCGTGTGTTACCCTGCCTTTCAAATAAATAAATAATATTTTTTAAAAAAATAGTAATATGGGCCGGCACCATGGCTCACTTGGCTAATCCTTTGCCTGTGGCATCGGCACCCTGGGTTCTAGTCCCAGTTGGGGCACTGGGTACTAGTCCCGGTTGCTCCTCTTCCAGTCCAGCTCTCTGCTGTGGCCTGGGAGGGCAGTGGAGGATGGCCCAAGTGCTTGGGTCCCTGCACCCACATGGGAGACGGGGAGGAGTACCCAGCTCCTGGCTTCGGATCTGCACAGCACCGGCCGTAGCGGCCATTAAGGGAGTGAACCAATGGAAGGAAGACCTTTCTCTCTGTCTGTCTCTCACTGTCTATAACTCTCTGTGTCTCTCTCTCGCTGTCTAACTGCCTGGCAAAAAAAAAAATAGTAATATGAATTATTAACTATGAATTATTAACTATTGCTCAATATTTTTGTAATTATTGCAAATACTATGCTGATTTCTCCAGAATTAGAATTCAGAAAAAAAGAGAAAGTAAGAATTTGGATGCTCAGCACCAGAGGAAAATACTATATTACATAAAACGCTAGAAGAACAGATATTCAGCTTCATGGTTAAAACACTCACATCCCAGATCAGAGTTTCCTGAGTTGGATTCCCAGCTCTAGCTCCTGACTCCAGTCATGCAAATGCAGGGAGGACCTAGGAGGCAATGGTAATGGATGGAATAACTGGGTTTCTTCCACTCATGTAGAGGACCTAAATTGTGTTGCTGGCTCCTGACTCTGGTCCCATCCCAATCCTTGCTATTACAGGCTCTTGGGGAGTGAATAAATGGCTAGGAGCTCTCTGGTCAGTCTTATATCTCTGCCTCTCAGATAGATTTTTAAAAATTAAAAAAATTCAATTGTATTCATGCTATTCAAGAAGAAGGCTTTATTCATATGAATTAATTTGTCTTTTGTCTAAGCATTTTTGCTGCTTAGATTTTCATTGCACTCAAACAGTGTCTGTCACACCCATGCTGCATGTCAGTTGGACATGACAGGCAGTGCAACAGATGCAGAACTTTTCCCTGGGGCATAAAAATGCATTAATTATTGAAGCAGATATTTCGGGGGAGGGCCTCTGTTGTATTAGAGTTCAGATGCCGATTCCTCCTCACAGAGGCACCCACATGCCCGCATGATCTCTGACACGTTTCCATTTTTTAAAAAAGATTTTATTTATTTATATGAAATGTAGAGTTACAGACAGTGAGAGGGAGAGACAGAGAGAAAGGTCTTCCATCTACTAGTTCACTTCCCAAATGGCCGCAATGGCTGGAGCTGCGCCGATCTAAAGCCGAGAGCCAAGAGCTTGTTCCAGGTCTCTCATGCAGGTGTAGGGGCCCAAGTACTTGGGCCATCTTCTACTGCTTTCCCAGGCCACAGCAGAGAGCTCGATTGGAAGAGGAGCAGCCAGGACTAGAATCAGCCCCCATATGGGAAGCCAGCACCTACTGTGCAACAGTGCCTGCCAAAATGCTAATTTTTTTGTGTGGCTGTGATGTACGGAGGTATCAAAAGCTATGGGACCAGGGTAGAGCTCCTTAATCTCCTGGGTGTTCATAAGTAAAGAAAAGAAAAATTCAGTCAAAATTACCTCCAATAAGGAAAAGGCTTCTTTTTCCAAGAAGAAATATATACTTTATATATAGCTTATTGCATGTGCACTGTTGTTGATTTTAATAGCATAAATTTTTAATGATTTTACCTGTTTAACAAACATGGAAAACATTTATTTCTATCCTCAACTAAATGCTATTTCTGTAGTTAACCAATCAAAAATGATTTCTGCTCTTTACCTTTAGAGCTTGTTTAACATCAATTTGAGTCAGTTCTGTGATACTTGACATTGTCTGCCCTCTATTAGAGTTATTTGGGTATATATATCACCTTTCGCTTTTCATTTGTGCAATCAACAAATTTTTTTTTTCACAAAACAAAGTGGTAACAACTATGGTAACAATGCTAAGGTTAAAAAAAGTAATAGATTGTGAGCTTCTTGAAGACTGGGTAGCTACGTCTGGTCTATGCATGGATCAGAGTTGTATGCAGATACTACCCACAGCTACTAAATATTAGGGGCTTGAGAAGGCAACCTAAATGCCCATCAACAGTAGACTGGATAAAAAATTATGGGATATGTACTCTATAGAATACTATACAGCAGTAAAAAACAATGAATCCGGTCATTTGCAACAAAATGGAGGAATCTGGAAAACACCATTCTGAGTGAAATAAGCCAGTCCCAAAGGACAAATATCATATGTTCTCCCTGATCTGTGACAACTAACTGAGCACCAAAAAGGAAACCTGTTCAAGTGAAATGGACAGACACTATGAGAAACGGTGACTTGGTCAGCCCTTGCCCTGACTGTTGATGAACAACTTAATACTTTATCCCTTTTAGTATTTTTTCTGTTTGTTCTACTTAATACTATTGGTTGAATTCTGTAATTAATACACAATTATTCTTAAGTGTTGAAACTTAACTGAAAAGTGATCACAGTTAAATATACGAGAAGGAATAAGAGAGGGAAGAGATGTACAATTTGGGACATGCTCAATCGGACTTGCTCCAAATGGTAGAGTTAGAAACGTGCCAGGGGATTCCAATTCAATCCCATCAAAGTGGTGTGTACCAAGGCCATCTCACTAGTCCAAGTGATCAACTTCAGTTCACAATTGATCACACTGATAGGTCTAAGAGTCAAAGGGATCACACAAACAAGACGAGTGTCTGCTAATACTAACTGATAGAATCAAAAAAAGGGAGAGAATGATCCAACATGGGAAGTGGGATACACAGCAGACTCATAGAATGGCAGATGTCCTAAACAGCACTCTGGCCTCAGAATCAGCCCTTAAGGCATTTGGATCCGGCTGAAGAGCCAATAAGAGTAATTCTGGCATGGAAAGCCAAGACACTCTGGAAAAAAAAAAAATGACCTAAATGAAAGATCTCTGTGAGTGAGATCCCAGTGGAAAGAACAGGTCATCAAAGAAGGAGGCACCTTTCTCTGAAGGGAGGAGAGAACTTCCACTTTGACTATGACCTTGTCCAAACATGATCAGAGTCAGCGAACTCAAAAGGCTTCCATAGCTATGGCAACTCATGACAAGAGCCTAGGGTGATTACTGACGCCATAAACAAGAGTGTCAATTTGTTAAGTCAACAACAGGAGTCACTGTGCACTTACTCCTAATGTAGGATCTCTGTCCCTAATGTGCTGTACATTGTGATTTAATGCTATAACAAGTACTCAAACAGTATTTTTCACTTTGTGTTTCTGTGTGGATGCAAACTGTTGAAATCTTTACTTAATATATACTAAACTGATCTTCTGTATATAAAGAGAATTGAAAATGAATTTTGATGTGAATGGAAGGGGAGAGAGCGGGGGGTGGGAGGGAAGTTATGGGGGGAAGCCATTGTAATCCATAAGCTGTACTTTGGAAATTATATTCATTAAATAAAAGTTAAAAAAAAGAAAGAAGGCTTTCATATACTAAGTCTTCAGTTGAAAAAACTTAGAAAGTCTACCTGCGAATTTTGTTTTAAGAGTATGATGTAAATTCCATTTGAATACAGTTTAACATCAGTTAGATCTTCCTGCTAACCTTTGATATGTTTCCTTCTAGGATTTCCAAACTGTGTTACCATCATTTGATCTCTTCTCAAAATATGGAAAATCATATTCAAAAACTGGACAGATTATATAAAGGTATGCATTTTTGCTAAGTTTAATTCAAAAATTATATTAAATAACATAAAAAGTCAAATGAGTTTGACCTTTCAGGGAATTTTTGAAATGATACTATAATATTCATATCTAATAAGAATGCTTAAGCTTTCACTCTAATCTAATGGTTTCTAACATTTAAAAATAATGGGTTTTATTTTCCCATTGTCTTCTCCAAAATATTTAATTAATAAAACAAATAGTTATATAAATTATAATCAAAAATAATAATGGTATCCAAAAGCTAAAATGCTTCTTTGTACTGTATTTTTACAATATCATTTAAAATAGTGTACTAGACATGCACATTATTTGAAGTATGTGTCATCTTTAGGGGCTCCCAAAGAAATAGAATCTAGGGTCTCTGGTTATCAAAGTTTACAGGATAAACAAGGATAGAGATAATCACAAAAAAATTCAAGAGCATAAAGTTAGCATTCAACAAATATTGTATCTAATATGTTTTAGAATAGAAACATAGTTATAGTTGAAGTGAGAATAATAGAAGGCATTCTTGCATTTTTCAACTAAATTTAAAGGAGGTATTGAGTAAAGAAAACAAAGATTACTGTACTTGAATGCAAGAGGCAAGAATGATAAATCATGCTGGTTAGAATGTCCCTGATATCCTCTCAAACAAAGAATCACCCATCCATTGGAAATAGCACACAGGATAGATTCAAGGAACTTAAGTTCCTTATATTTAGTGTGAATATTTCCTCCACTCCACTTACAACTCTGAATGCTTCAACTTGGAAGTTAATACATTAAATGCAGATACTATTATCCACCTTTTAACTCCTTTGAAGGAATACACAAAGGGAACGATGAAATATTCTAAGCCAATAGCAAAATGTATATCTAATACCAAAGGATAATGCTGTTTCCAAAGTGTATAAAGTATTATTACCCATTAGAGCCTTCATCTGGCATTTATGAGCCACAGTGTAAAGTAGTCTAAATAAAGTGTTACATATTTGGGTATGACTTCACTTTTTAATTTAAAGATACATTAATCCTATTTGTAAAGGTGAAATGTTGAAAACAACCTGAACTTTCATTAATATTTGCTAAGTTAAATAAATTATTAAACATATAATGCAGGCATTAAGAATGTTAACATAAGTCTTTACCTATTAATAAGAAAAAATGCCTAAAATATATTTTTTAAAAAAGAAAGCTCAATGCAAAGCAATCTGTATATTCAGATTTCATTAAATAATATATATATACATACATGAATGCTTATATTGATATGTCTGTGTGTAAAAGCACACTTGCATATGTTTATATATTAATATGCATACTTTTATATATTGAAAAAATGTTAATGGTGGTCTTATTTGAGTGATATGATTGTGAGTATCTTTTTGGGAGTTGCTTCTTTGTATTCCATGTTTTGATATTTTTTATGTAATCAGACAAAAACAAATTATTAAAATACTCCAGTAGGGAGTATTTGTTTTACTCTGCCAATTATGAAAACGTCTTGACTTTATCCTATCTAATCACAATCATTTAGAGATAATTATCTTTTTTCAGAAGACAAAATAATTGCTTGTTAAATTATTTATACAGTAAGGCAAGAATGAGTAACAAATGTTTCCAATTATTAATTTAAAAATGTATGCAATGCAAAGACACAAATTTGTGACTGAATCCGTTCTAGTGTTTGCTAACTCTGTCCTTGTATTTTAAACTGTGTGAATCAACAATAATATCGAAATACCACCTTCTCCTCTTAGATGAGAGAATGAACATTGAGTGTTTAATTTTGGTAAGTGAAGGGTAGCAGCCTCAGCTGAGGCTCTCTTATTAAGATTTAATTTCACCAAATACAGAGTGCTTCTGCTCTTTGTAAAGAAGGCCAAGATGAGGACACTAGCTCCAAACTGTTGAATAAAGATGCTGTAGACATTTTTAGAGCTATCTATTTGATTGCCTCGGCTTCAAGGTAGTTCATCACTTCACTATAATTCATTTGACATTACCTCTTACACCCAATACTACATTTTCCCATCAGTCCGATTAGAAATAGTGATGCCTTTACCATACTAATCTTTCTTTCCTTTAGCAGTCTGAATTTAGGATAAACAGAGCCTGGACTTACCCATTACCATTAATGCGCTAAGGGTTTACCCACTAAAATTGCTCAGAGAGAATTAAATTTTACATGCATACATATTTTAATACTACCCTGACTAGCGTATTATGCTTCCTTTTATTTTCTTTACTTTGTCTATAAACGGTCACTTTTTATAGCCTTTGGTAGTTTCCCCAAAACACTTTTGTCTAAATCAGAGTGTGCTAGTGTGCTATGTGCTGTCAGAGCACTTTGCCAACGTTTTAACTCAATTCATCTTTCCAGGCCAAAGAGTCTCTATAAAGATTAGAGTTGAAAAAATTAGCAAAAAGGGTGAAGTCATTGGTTATAGTTTTCTGAATTGAAAAATGTATCCAATTTAGTCTGGCATCAAGTGAATTTCCATGCATTGTGTGCTTCTTAATTTTTTCAGATTTTTCTTTGCAATGGGCTTTGGTCCAGGCTGGCTTCCTGCTAGAATGTGGTTCATTCTGAAGCCAGATAAAATGAATATTAATCAAATTACTTGTTAGACATGAAAAACAATGTACCATTTTTCCTTTTCCATAAGAATTTGGCATACAAATAACTCAAACAGAAATAAAAATGAAAAAGAAAAAGAAATATGTTTAGAACCTGGGTTGGGAAAGGGGTCACATCCTATTGTCTATATCCAGAGGGAAAAGAACCTTAGCAACTGTGTAAGGAAAAATAAGTTATAAGAAGAGGAAGTAATAATCAAGCATTTAAATTATGTATATTTCTCTTGGGAGTTGAAAGTTATTTGAAAAGAAAAATTATTAAAATTTGTCAGCTTGGCATTGTGTGAATTTTTAAGCCTTTTTAAGTTTAATCATAATAAATTGGCAACGAAAAGAAAAAAAATATCTTCTGTATCTTTCTCTTGGTCAAGTCGTCCTTTACTAAAGATTTTATAAGTATCTCACCTGCCTATAGGAATGTGTTTTACTGTGTTTTTCCATTACTGAGACAAATTTGCTGAGTACTCCATGTGTCTAGTGGCAAACATGATCAGGATTGTTCATCAGGATCTACAGTGGTACAAACAGTTCAGAGAACAGGATAGACCCAGTAGGAGTCATGTCAGGGACATGTCAGGGACAATCACCTCCCAGATCCTAGCCGAGCTAAAGCCAAGAGAGAAATATTTAAACAGAGAATTTGACAACTCCTGTTACTGAGTTTTCTTTTCTCCTCTTATGCTACTGTTTTGTTTTTAGAAACTAAAAGAAGACAAAATGTAAAACTAAGGTTAAGATGTGAAGTGGGTGTGAAATAGAAGACCCCACTCTGGATTTCTGGATTTTACCTCTAGGGCCAGTGAGTAATCATGACATGAGGCTGTTTCCTCTCCATCTCTTATCTGTCAAGAAAAAAATTGAAACCATTTCTTGTTCATTTTTTTAAAAATCCTGTATACTTCTAAAAAAATAAAATTAGGACCCTATAGGAAATACACTTAAACCATACTTACTACAACCCAATAAAGTATATTTTATAGCCCTAGTTATGAATTAATTATTGTACGTGGCTGTATATTAAATCTCCTAGATTTATCTTTTATAATAAATGCTTAAACTTGAGTCTTTTACCTCTGAAAAGTGTGTCACCATCACAGCCCCTCATGACCAAAATCACAGTAAATGTTTCCACTAAAGTGTCTATATTCTGCACACATCACCCTGATCACAAATGGCAGGATCAGTGTCTGATACCTAAAGTAAGGGGAGCTAACATGTAAGTAGGAATGAGTGATTTGAAGTGTGGATCATATGAAGTACTTTGGCATAAAAGTAATTCCTAAAGGAAATAAGGACTCAAATTACAAACCACTCAGGATATTGAACTCAAGACTCACAGGCACGAGAGACATAAACTAGAGGGTTCAGGAGTAGAACTACAGGTGCTATTAAATAGAGGAGGTATCTGCAGGTCTCTGGTTTGAAGAAAGCACACCAGTAATCTGTTTTCTAGGGCAATGTCAGAACCCGCATGACTCTGAATTATGATTGGTTTCCCAGAAGCTGGGCTTTTGTGAGATTTTGCTTTTTATTAGGGGCCTAAATTTTCCTGGAATCCTCAGATGTTAATCCAGCAATAAGATTCCTATACCCTTTGCTTTCATCCCATGTATATGCTTACAATAAAATTTCCCACTAGAGATAGAGTAGCCCAAATGAACCTTTGTATCCTGCATCTGAAGTGTATACAAATCTCGTTGCATGTGATTTGGGGCCTAGAGCCAATGATAGCATACAGAGACAGAAAACCTAATTTATTGATCATAAAAGCCTTAATTTAAAATTTGTAGCCAGCAAAACCTAGACTCTGTGAAATGTTACAGGCCAAATGACCTGTTTCTTCAACAAACTTCAACAAACTTTTCTGCAGCAAACTGGAGAAAGAAAAAAAGGAACTTATTAAAAATACGTATCAACCAATCACATTATGTGCACACTTTGGTTCCTGACCTGAATAAATTAAGTGTGTGTGTGTGTGTGTGTGTGTGTGTGAGAGAGAGAGAGAGAGAGAGAGAGAGAGGGAGAATCAGCATTGCAGCATAGTGGGTTACCCACCTCCTGCAATGCCAGCATTCCATGTGGGTGCCAGTTCCAGCTTGGCAGCCCCACTTCTGATATAGCTCCCTGCTAATGGGCTGGAAAAAGCAGTGGAAGATGGCTCAAGTGTGGGGGCCCCTGCACCCACGTGGGAGACCCAGAGGAAGCTTCTGGCTCCTGGCATCAGCCACTGCGGGCATTTGGGGGACTGAACCAGCAGGTGGATGCTCTGTCTCTCCCTCTCTCTGACTTCAAATAAATACAAAAATAAATATTAAAATTAAAAAGATCCTTTGATATAATTGTTGGAAGTTTGAATACTGAATGCATATTCAGTAATTGAAAGGAATTATTAGTGTTTTAGGTGTGATAATGATATTATTTCATTATAAAAAGACATTGTTTAGAGTTAAATATGGAGATACTTATAGATGCAGTGATATGATCTCTGGGTTTTAATTAAGGAGGCAGAAAAGTGGAAGTATATATGAATGAAAAATAGAGTTTATTTTTGTTAAAGCTGGTGATTGAGTATATATGTGTTTATAATATGGTTTTTGTCTGCTTTTGTAAAGTTTTAATAAATTTTAATAAAATAAATACTTGGCCATCTCTATCCGATTATGAAGCCATTTCTTCCCATTAGGTTTATGTAAATGACGTCAATACCCCTAACTGAATCAGGTATGAATGGCTTTATTTTTGAAGATCCATCCATCCATCCATATATACATGTATACATACATCCTTCCATTCATCCATTTGTTTAATTAATTTATTTTAAAGTCAGAATGACAGAGAAAGAGGGAGAGAGACTCACAAAGAGAGGTCTTCCATCCACTGGATCACTCCCCCAAATGCTTTTGTACATCTTAGGATGGGCCAAGCTGAAACCAAAAGCCTGGAACTCCATCCTGGTCTCCTACATGGGTGTCAGGGGCCCAACTACTTGGACCGACATCCATCTGCTTTCCTAGACATATTAGCAGGAAGCTGTATCATCATTAAATACTGTTGTTTTTCACTTTGTATAATCCGGACTTCTTTCAGTTTCTTAATGTCTTTTTCCATTCCTCTGGCTACCATATCTGTTATTCTATTAGCTTGAAATGCTATCCCTACATCCACCTACAAAATAGCTTCATAAGTATTCAACTAAGAACCTAAAATCACTTTCTCAGAAATGTTTTCCCTGAGTCACAAAAACTAAAAATCTTCTGCTATCTTGCTTGTAGCAGTCATATGTCTCCTTTCATATAAGATCAATCTTGCAATTCGTTGACATTCTCACAACTGTTATAAACTCATCAAATCTCAAATCTCTCTGGTTCCCCAATGAATCTTACCACTAATATCTGGTATGGATCAAGCATGTAATAAATGTTTATTATGATTGTTTCTATTAGGCCTACATTTGGAAAATTGTTGTTTTACCATTCACAATGGTTTTCATATATGTAATCCTGGTGATTACTGAATTATTTTTATATATAATATTATTCCTCAGTTTTATTTATATATATTTTGCCTCACATATTACCCCGTATCTTGTGGACAGAAAGTTATTTCTAAGTGAAAGACAATTTTCTGCCTAATTAGATGGTGAAGATTCAGAGTATATCTTCTAGCTTTCTTATTCTCTACTAACAATTAGCAATCAGTTAGATATTTTGTAGTTCCTCAGTAAATAGTCATTGAATCTAACCTTAACACAAATTTGTAAGACAATTAGCTGTAATTGAAGACAATCAAAACATTGCTCACTTGGAAGCCATATGACAAGTCTTATAATTCAATCCTTAATTATGCTCATTTCAATATAATATTTGGAGCTGGAAATCTTAAAACTGTTTTATGTAAATGAGGTATTATGCAAGAGTTATGTTTTGTAAATTTTTTGTGAAAGATTCATTTTAGAACATCTTCGGTGTTACTTTATCCTTTTTAAAAGACAATAGAGTGGGATCTGGCAATCATAGGGTGTTATGGTGCATGCTCAGAGCTCCTTGGTTGCCTAGAGGAGTCATAGCAGAGAGAACAGTGCTCACAGGAGGTTCTGTGCCAACCATATGTTCAGTTCATACAGCAGTGTGGATGAGATTGAACACACTGGGAGCTAACACCCGGGCACTCCTCAGCTTGGAGGAGAAGGAGTGGTCCCAACAACAGAGGTAACCATTCCTCTCCACCCAGTTAACCAGAGGAAAGCTATAAACTTGATGTTACCCTGGATACTCACCCCATACCGAAGCACTGACCAGAACTCCCTGGGCACACACACCGCATACCTCTTGGTACTGAAAGTATAAACATTCTAAACATTCCAATAAGCCACAGAGGCAAAGCTCAAGGTAAAAAGCCAGCAGAAGAAAAAAAATTCTAAAAATACCTAAAAATAATGCAAAAATTCAAGAAACAAGAATAAGGAAGATCATTATGATGTCTGCAAAGGAGTACAAAAAACACTTCAATATTAGAATCTGAAGATGAAGAGATTGAGGAAATTCTGGAAATGGAATTCAAAAAACTAATCATGGGATTACCCAAAATAATCAGAAGCAAAAGAAAAGCTAAAGAAAACCATATATGATGTGAATGAAATTTTCCCCATGAAATTGAGATTTTAAAGAGAAATCAAAATAAAATACTGGGATTGAAGAATTCAATATCAAATAAAAAATTCAGTAGAAAGCCTTATCAATAGAGGTGTTTAGGCAGAAGAAACAATATCTGAGCTAGAAGACAAATCTCTGGAAATTTTACAGTCAGACCAAAAACAAGAAGAAGAAATTAGAAACTTAAAAACAGTTTTGGAGATATATGGGATACTATCAAACAACCCAACATACGGATCTTAGGGGTGCCTGAATCAATGGAAGAAGAGATGGGAATAGAAGGCCTACTTAGTGAAATAATTACATTAAACTTCCCTAACTTGGAGATAGAAAGGAAGGTCCAAGAACAGGATGCACATAAAACACCTATCAGATATGACCAGAAGAGCTCTTCACCATGACACATTGTAGTCAATTTTTCCACAGTAAAGCATAAAGAAAATATTCAAAATTGTGCATGAGAGAAAATACCAGATTGCCTTCACAGGATCTCCAATTAGACTTACAGCTGACTTTTCATCAGAAACCCTACAAGCTAGGAGAGAATGGCAAGATATAGTTCAAATCTTAAGAGAATAAAGTTGTCAACCCAGAATACTGTACCCTGCAAAATAAATGCCTTCAATAACAAACAGAAATTGAAAGAATTTATCACCATGCATCCAGCCTTACAAAAGGTACTAAAGGATGTGCTGCACACAGAAACACAAAAAGAAACCCACCATCATGAAAGAATGTGAGGCAGAAAATCGCCCAATAAAAGTACAAAATCCAAAGTAAATGATAGGAATATTCATGGAAAAATGTCAGAACCAAGTAATTACATATCAATAGTTACCTTGAATATAAATGGCCTCAACTCTCCAGTTAAAAGATACAGACTGATTGAATGGATTAAAAAACAAGACCCATCTATTTGCTGCCTACAAGAAATACACCTAACAAAGATACACTTACACAGAGAGCAAAAGGATGGAAAAAGATATGCCATGCAAATGGGAAAAAAGGGGAGCAGCTGTAACCATCATAATATCAGACAAAATAGACTTTAACACAAAAACTGTAAAAAAAAAAAAAAAGATAAATAAGAACACTATCTTGATTAAGGGGTCAGTACAACAGGAATACAAGACTATAATTACAATGCGCCTGGCTATTTAAAAGATCTGTTAGCAGTTCTCAACGGAGACATAGACTCCAATACAATTTTAATTGGGGACTTCAACACCCAACTTTCATCAATGGACAGATTAACCAGACAGAAAACCAACAAAGAAACAATAGAGCTTATCAATACTGTGGACCAAATGGACCTAATTAACATCTACAGAACTTTTCAACCCACAGTTGCAGAATACATATTCTTCTCAGAAGTGCATGGAACTTTGTCCATATTACACCATATACCAGGTCATAAAGTAAGTCTCAGCAAATTAAAAAACATCAAAATCATAGTGTGCACCTTCTTTGATCACAATGGATTGAAGCTTGAAACCGACAACTTGAGAATCTCAAGAACATATGAAAACACATAGAGAATGAACAACATGCTCCTAAATGAACAGTGAGTCATAAAAGAAATAAAAAGAGAGATTTAAAAATTTCTAGATATGAATGAAGATGACAATACCTCGTATCAAAACTTACGGGATACAGCAAAAGCAGTGTCAATAAGGAAGTTTATAGCAATCAGTACCTACATCAAGAAACTGGAAAGTCACCAAATAAATAATCTATCTATGCATCTCAACGACCTAGGAAAAAAACAGCAAAACAAACTCAAATTAGTAGGAGGAAAGAGATAATTAAAATAAAAGAAGAAATAAAACAATATTGAAACAAAAACATACAAAAGATCAATGAAATGAAAAGCAGGTTTTTTGAAAAAATAAACAAAATTGACATCATTGGCCCAAATAACAAAAAAAGATGAAGAAGAACAAAATCAATAAAATTAGAGATGAAAAAGGGAATGTAAACAGATACCACAGAAATAAAAAGAGTCATCAAGAATTACTACAAAGAGCTATATGCCAACAAATCAGGAAGCCTTGAAGAAATGGATAGATTCCTGTACACATACAACCTAACTGAGCTGAGTCATGAAGACATAGAACATCTAAACAGACCAATAACCAAGATGAAGATTGAATCAGTAGTAAAGACCCTTCCAACAAAGAAAAGCACAGGTCCCAAGGGTTCACTGTTGAATTTTACCAGACATTTGACGAACTAATTCCAATTCTTCTCAAGCTATTCAAAACAATTGAAAGGGAGGAATCATCCCAAATTCCTGCTATGAAGCCAGCATTATTTTGTTCCTAAACCTAAAAAAGAGACAACAGAGAAAGGAACTATAGACCAATATTCCTGATAAACATAGATGTAAAAATCCTCAACAAAATACTTGCCAATAGAATCCCAACAACAAATTAGAAATATCATTCATGTGGACCAAGTGGGATTTATTCCTCATATGCAGGGATGGTTCAACATCTAAAAAAAATCAATAATTTGATTAACCACATTAACAAACTGAAGACCAAAAACCATATGTTATCTCAACAGATGAAGAGAAAGCACTGGACGAAAGTCAGCACCCTTTAATGATTAAAACCATAAGCAAACTGGGTATCAAAGGAACATTCCTCATATAATCAAGGCAATTTATAAAAACCCCACAGCCAGCATCCTACTGAATGGGGAACAATTGGAGGCATTCCCAGTAAGATCCAGAATCAGACAAGGATGCCCACTCTCACTATTGCTGTTTTATATAGTCCTGGAAGTTATAGTCAGAGTCATAAGAAAAGAAAAAGAAATCAAAGGGATACAAATAGAAAAGGAAGATGTCAAACTATCCATATTTGCTGATGACATGATTCTATACATAGGGAACTCAAAAGACTCCACAAAGAGACTATTGGAACTCATTAAAGAGTTTGGGTAAAGTAGCAGGATATAACATCAACATACAAAATTCAATAGCCTTTAAATACACAGACAATACCATAGCTGAGAAAGAACTTCCTAAATAAATCCCAGTCATAATAGCTATAAAAAATTTAAATACTTTGGAATAAATTCAACCAAGGATGTCAAAGATCTCTACGATGAAAATTACACATTAAAAAAAGAAATAGAAAAAGACATAAAAAAGTGGAAAAATGTTCCATGTTCATGGATTGGAAGAATCAACATCTTCAATCCCATCAAGGTGGCATGTACCAATGCCATCTCACTAGTCAAAGTGATCAGTTTCAGTTCACAATTGTCATAATGATAGGATTAAGAGTCAACGGGATTACATAAATATGAGTAGTGTCTGCAAATACTAACTGATAGAATTAAAAAGGAGAGAACGATCCAACATGGGAAGCAGGATATACAGCAGACTCATAGAATGGCAGATGTCCGAAACAGCACTCTGGCCTCAGAATCAGCTCATAAGGCATTCAGATCCAGCTAAAAAGCCCATGAGAGTTTCTCAGGCATGGAAAGCCAAGACATTCTGGCAAAAAAAAAGACCTAAATGAAAGATCTCTGTGAGTGAGATCCCAGCGGAAAGAATAGGCCATCAAAGAAGGAGGTACCTTTCTCTGAAGGGAGGAGAGAACTTCCACTTTGACTATGACCTTGTCTAAATAACATCGGAATTGGTGAACTCAAAAGGACTCCATAGCCTTGGCAACTCATGACAAGAGTCTAGGGTGATTACTGACGCCATAAACAAGAGTGTCAATTGTTAAATCAACAATGGGAGTCGCTGTTCACTTACTCCCCATGTAAGATTTTTGTCCTTAATGTGTTGTACTATGTGAATTAACGGTATAATTAGTCTTCAAACAGTACTTTATACTTTGTGTTTCTGTGTGAATGCAAACTGTTGAAATCTTTACTTAATATATGCTAAATTGATCTCTTCTGTATATAAAGATAATTGAAAATGAATCTTGATGTGAATGGGATGGGAGAGGAAGCGGGAGATGGGATGGTTGTGGGTGGGAGGGAGGTTATGGGGGGAAAAAGCCACTTTAATCCAAAAGCTGTACTTTGGGAATTTATATTTATTAAATAAAAGTTTTAAAAAAACAAAATACCATACTACCAAAAGCAATTTATAGATTCAACGTGACACCAATCAAAATATCAACAACAATATTCTCAGATCTAGAAAAAAAAAAGATGCTAAAATTCATATGGAGGGGCCGGTGCTGTGGCGTAGCAGGTTAATGCCCTAGCCTGAAGCGCCGGCATCCCATATGGGCACCGATTCTAGTCCCGGCTGCTCCTTTTCCAATCCAGCTCTCTGCCATGGCCTGGGAAAGCAGTAGAAGATGGCCCAAATGCTTGGGCCCCTGCACCCATGTGGGAGACCCAGGAGAAACTCATTGCTCCTGGCTTCGGATCAGTGCAGCTCAGGCCATTGCGGCCATCTGGGGAGTGAACTAGCAGATGGAAGACTTCTCTCTCTCTCTCTCTCTCTCTCTCTCTGCCTCTTCTCTCTCTGTGTAACTCTGACTTTCAAATAAATAAAATATTTAAAAAATTATATGGTAGCACAAAAGACCCCTCATGTCTAAAGCAGTCTTAAACAACAAAAATAAAAACGGAGGCATCACAATACTAGACCTCAAGACATACTATAAGGCAATTAGATAAAAAACAGCTTGGTACTGGCACAAAAACAGATATGTAGACCAATGGGGCAGAATAGAAACTCCAGAAATAAATCCATGCATCTACAATTTATCTTTTATGTACCAATTTATTTTTTACAAAGTAGCTAAAATCAAATCCTAAGCCAAGACAGTGTCTTGAACAAATTTTTCTAAGAAAATTGTATCTCCAAATGTAGAAGTATGAAACAAGACCTCTACCTCACATCTTACACAAAAATCCACTAAAAATTTATCAGAAACCTAAATCTACAATGTGATACCCTCAAATTACTAGAAAACTTTGGGGAAACCGTACAAGACATGGGCATAGGAAAATTCTTCTTGGAAAAACCCCAGAAGCACAGGCAATCAAAGCTGAAATTAACAAGTGAAATTATATCAAACTGAGAAGCTTCTGTACTACAAAAGAAACACTCAGCAAAGTGAAGAGGCAACCAACAGAATGGGAGAAAATATTTACAAACAATGCAACTGACAAAAGATTTACTTCCAGATTTTATGAAGTGCTCAAGAAACTCAAAATCAATAAAACAGTCCAATTAAGAAATGGGCAAAGGACATAAACAGACATTTTTCAAAAGAAGAAATTCAAATGGCCAATAGGCACATGGAAAAATGCTCAGGATTACTAGCCATCAGAGAAATGCAAATCACAACCACAATAAGATTTTATCTCACCCCTGTTAGAATGGCTCTCATACAGAAATCAACAAACAACAATGCTGATGAGGATGTGGGAAGAAGGGAACCTTAATCCCCTGTTGGTAGGAATGTAAACTGGTACAGCCAATGTGGGAGACAGTATGGAGATATCTCAGCTGTAATATAGACCTACCATATGACCCAGCAATTGCACTCCTGGAAATTTATCCGAAGGAAATGAATCAGCATATGGAAGAATTATCTTTAACCTCATGTTCATTTCAACTCAATTAATAATAGCTAAGATATAGAATCAACCCAGATGTCCATCAAGAGAACACTGGATAAAGAAATTATGATTTATATATAAACTATGGAATGCTACACAGTGGTAAAAAAAAAAAATGAAATCCTTTCATTTGCAACAAAATCAGTGCAACTGGAAACCATTATACTTAGTGAAATAAGCCAGTCATAAAAAGATAAATGCCATGTGGTCTCTCTGAACTGTGGTGACTAATAAAGAACTTAAAATGTAGTCTATAAGAGCAAAACCGACACTTTGATATCTGATGATTTTAAACAGCCCTTGCCTTAACTGTCAGAGAATAAATTTTTCTTGTTTGTTTTTGTTCTTTTTTTTTTCTTCATACTAATTGGCGAACTCTCTACTTAGTGTAGGGTTAATCTTATGAGTGTAAAAATTAACTGAAAATTGATCCCTGTAAAAAATAAGAATGGGAAAGGAGGAGGAAGAAAGGTGGGAATGTGGCTGGGAGAGAGGTAGAAAGGGAAGAAACATCATGTTCCCAAATCTGTATATGTTAAATGCATGTAGTTGTGTTCCTTAAACAATTTAAAAAAAACAGCATGCATGTAGTCAAATTTGGTGAAAAGAGAAGGCATTATAGTAAATATGTGTTTGAAGGCAATTCAAATGAGTATCAAAGGCACATGCTTTCTTAGTAAGACAACATTTAAGAATTTATTGACATTATAAGGTAGAAAAATAAGAATGGAATAGAAAATATATTATTATTCAGTATGACACAAAATAATGGAAGAGAATAAAGAATTATTTTAAGTTTTATAGTATAAGAAATTCAGTAGAAATAGCTAAATTCAGAACAGAGAAGTTTCTTTTGAAGCATCAAATATATCCCATACAGCAAAATGCATAATTCACCTACCAAAATTCATTTAATTGGGCCGGTGCTGTGGTGTAGCCGGTAAAGCCACCTCCTGCAGTGCTGGCATCCCGTATGGGCAGCCCGTTTGAGACCGGCTGCTCCACTTCTGATCCGGCTCTCTGCTATGGCCTGGGAAAGCAGTAGAAGTTGGCCCAAGCTCTTGGCCCCTGTACCTACATGGGAGACCCAGAGGAAGCTCCTGGCTCCTGGCTTCAGATCAGTGCAGCTCCAGCCTTTGCGGCCAACTGGGGATTGAACCATTGGATGGAAGACCTCTCTCTCTCTCCCTCTCCTTTTCTCTCTGTGTAACTCTGACTTTCAAAGTAAATAAATACATCTTTTAAAAAAATTTCACTTAATCTGTAAACAACTAGTAAAAGAAAACATAAGGTGACATTTTTGGGAGGATGGACTATATAATTTGGCCTTGTATGCTACAATGGTTTGTAACTCTTCTAAACCTAGTGTCTTTTTTACCTCAATTCTTATTTTAAAAATTAGGATATATTGTGGAATTATTGATTGTGATTCTTTTATAATAATCATTTAGAAGAAAGAAATCTTATTCTAGTGTTCTTAACAAAACCAAAATTTGGGGACAACTCATTTTTTAAAAATTGATGTAAACGATTCAGAACTGTATCATGGCTTTAGGACTACACAGTTACCAATCCTTGGAAATCCAGAAACAAAAGCAATTATAAGATACATCTGAATTTTCTGCTCAGAAAATTTGAATTGGTCTATCTCAGGTTGCCAGTTCATGTATATAGTGACCAACCTTGCATGCTTTCTCCATCACTCTCTTTTTTCTTTCAAGTTATATCAATAGATGTAAAAAAATTAATTCCTGCTTTTGATATATTCTTGAACATTTCTAATTCTTTTATTGTTCAGAATGTCTGTTTCATATTTCTCACTGAGACCTAAGGTCTTTTTAAAAATTCTAACAGTGCTTTAAAGCCAGAGTATGTAAGTAATGCCATTGTTCTTCACCACTGTTCCCCTTCCACTACACACACATAAGCTTTTGATAATTATAGGGGTATCCTGATGAATAAATCACACTTTTGCATTAAGGAGACAGAACACTGAGATGGAATCTTATTAGAAAGTAGAACCAGGGAAAGGAAAAGAGTCTGTTTCTTGTGGAAAACTATGTAGTTCCATTGCCTTTTATACAATTTCCTTCCTGTCACGTCAATATGAATGACTCGATGATAAAGAAATTCAAAATGTTTCAAGGAATAGAAGCTCTAAAACAACATATGGCTTCCTAAGGTAATTCCATAAAAACACCATTGCTCACTTCAGTACACACATTGTGGTGTCTTATTTCTACTTAGTCTCATTAACTTACATCCTATGTAATTTTTAGATGTAGGTTTTGACATATACTACCTTGATTTATCACTAGGTCAAGTTAGGATTGCTGCTTGAGTAAAGTGTTCCTTTGAGAAAATATTTGTCATATCTAGAAACTTTGGAGTAATTAATATTTATGGAATGTAGTTGCAAACTCAAGATTATGTTCTTAGGGAAATTACTAATGTTAATATCAATTGCCTTCCTTTGTTATGCTGTTCATTCACAATTATGGTTCTTTGCAACTACATGGTATCCAATTTCTGTGCTTAACCTTATTCCCAATTTCAACTTTTTTTACCCCATCTCTTTTAACATTTTCCTCATGTTCTCTTCCATTCTGTTGCTTTTACATTGTAAGTTTGCACAAAAGCTTTTAGGAACAAGATGGAATCCTAACAAATTCACAAAGCAATGTGCAGAACTTCTTAAATACAGTAATGATGCCTGAAAAGTTAAAATATTGCTGTATCAGTAAAATTTAATTGGCCTAAGTTTCAGATTATAATAAGCCGCTACACTGGAAAATGAATGAATGAGTGTGTGAGTGAATGAACTACTGAGGGATGATTTTTCATTTGGTCTATTTTTTTTGTGATTTAAATTAAATTCCAGTTTGCTCCTTTATCTGCTCCTTTATCCATGCGTTACATCTTTTGTGTTACATTTTCCAGTACTCTTCTATAGTATACCACTGCAAGTGAAAGATTCTAAATGCGAGTGATGGCACTAATCTGGACTAACAATGGGAAAGATTGTTTGATGTGTCTTAAAAAGACTAAAAGAGTCCATGATGATAAAACACCTAACTATTCATTCCTAAAAAATAAATAAATAAAAAATAACTGTTCATTCCTCTCATTTTGTGATTCAAAATTTTTTTCTATGGGAATGCAGTGAAATCTCAATTTGATATGTGATTGGTATTTAGCTTCCTCTTTTGAGGCTCAGTTTCCCCAGCAGGCTCTCTCACAGAGTACAGTAGAGTCGTGCTAGGCACTCTTCGTGTATAAACATGTGTTAATGAAGAAATCACCTTGTTATTGGTCCTAGCAGGTGCAGTCACTTACCAAAACAAAACAAAACAAAACAAAACAAAGCAAAAAACAGTAAAATGAGTTTAATTTGTAGTTCCAACTTCATATTTGTGATCATGAGATGCAGTTAGGCATCCATTAGCACACCATGGGTGTTTAATGTTAATTTGCAAAATGAATTTGCTGCCTCATTGGAGGGACTGTAAGATCATTCAAATTGCAAGTGAAACCCTAACTCCTGTTATGAAATCAAATAATGATTATTTACTAGATTCGCATCACTCCATAACTTACCTGTTTTTCAGCTTGGAATTAGTGCTATTTAATGCATTTTCAAGGCATTTATATTTCATTCCACACTATCCCACAGAAATTAGTTATACTTCTGTCAGTGTGAAAATAAAACATGTAACTGAAAGAAACATGGAAAATACATTAATATAAAAAGAAAATATGAACATCCCTCATTCATACTTACTATTATACCATATTAATATTACTGATCAGGAAAAGAAAATAGAAAGCAATGTAATTTTCTGAATTTTTGAGCCTCAATAATTTACTTATTGATGTCATAAATTCAATAGAGAATCTTTCATTTTTGTATTAATAAGTAATATGAGCAAAGAAAGTTTGTTAGTAATTAGAAAATGGAATAACTCACTAGAGTCTTAAGAGTAACTAAAATTTTAAAAAAGCCTTATTTAATGTATACTTTTTAAAACTAAGTTTGCTATATCCCTAAAAGGTAAGACATATAGTGTAATGGAAATAGTTAAGGAAAATTTCGTAGAGAAAGCAAATATTAAGTCTCTAAATATTAAGGATCTTAAATTAACTGAATTGAAAATATGAGTGAGAGGCTTATCTGGCAAAGAAAATTACCTAGGCAAAACCACTGAAACAGGAATGTTCAAGATGTGCGTAGAAGGAAATTTTTAAAAATCTTCTTTGGGCAGGTAGCACAAACATTAAAATAGTTTGGTTTGAAATAAACTAAAGGAAGGAATTAAATAATTAGAAACAATATTCAAATGATATAAAAGCCATCTCTAGAAAACTAATAGTTTGAATCCATTCATTCACTCAGTGTTTTCAAAATAGCCAAATATCATTAAATATTTATAAGATTAGAAAAGTGTCTATTTTTCTTTTCTTTTTTTTTTTTTTTTTGATTTGACAGGTAGAGTTATAAACAATGAGAGAGACAGACAGAAATGTCTTCCTTCCGTTGGTTCACTCCCCAAACGGCTGCCACGACTGGCGCTGCGCTGATCCAAAGCCAGGAACCAGGTGCTTCTTCCTGGTCTCCCATGTAGGTGCAGGGCCCAAGCACTTGGGCCATCCTCCACTGCACTCCCAGGCCACAGCAGAGGTCTGGACTGGAAAAGGAGCAGCTGGGACTAGAACCCGGCGCCCATACGGGATGCCGGTACCACAGGTGGAGGATTAGCCAAGTGAGCCACGGCGCCGGCCCCCATTTTTCTTTTAAAACACATACAGTATACCCACAGCAAAAGCATATTTCTATGCTTTTGTTTCAAATATTTCTTTTATCATGTGAGTAGATCATTCTTCTATTAGACATTAGAGAGTAGAGTAATGAAGCCTAGTAGAGAAAGTTCTCTCTATGGGATATGCTTACATTTATGCCAATTGCTCAAATCTTTAGAAAATCCCCAAAGAGTCTATTTAAAAGAAAGAAGAAAACTTTTCAGTGAGAGAGTGCTGTTTCAGGGTGGTTCAGAGAGACCTTGGTCAGACGTTCCAGGAGACAGCAATGTGAGTGATACTTGGAGGTACAAATAGATAACAGTAATGAGTGGAGTTATTTTTCCACTTCTGCTTCCTGCTATGAAGGAGATATTATTGGAACAACCCTCCTGCCATAAAACAACTAGTAACACTGGCTAAAATACACCACCTGTTCAGATACATCAGGAGCTCACAATGCAGGACCATCTTTAGGGGCCAAGACACTAATGAGAAGAAATAAATTGCTTAACATGCTCCATTGCTCCTCCACTTGAAGCATTTCTGGATTTCTAAACACTGCAGAATCAAGAAACTAAGAATCAGTGCAGAAAGTGGAAGCTGAGAGTTGGAAAGTGAAGGTTGACAGAGTTTTATGGGGCTTGAGAGATAGAAACTGAAGTTCATATTCACAAAACAGAAGGCAACAGCACAAAAATAGTTAGCTACTCTACCACAATTCTAATCAATGTAGAAGAATCTGTTAAACAATCGTGAGTACAGGCTACCAGAAACAAAACATACACACAAATATGCCATTCCATTTACTAACATTAAAAATAGGCCAAAGTATTTTGATTTGGGGTGTGGTCATACTGATGGTGAGGAAACCATGGGTCTTCAGGGATGTGTGCAAATGTTCTACCGGGGCATTTCAAAAAGTTTGTAGGATGTCTTTTTCATTTGGGGGTGTCATAGTTTCTTCCTTGTTCTTGTTACCTCGGTTTTTGCGTTTGTTGTTTGGCATATCGGTTTCTTCACTGTGGTGTTTTTTCTTGTTATACTATGACTCTAGATAAGTGGACTGTCTGCTTTCAATGGAGCCTTAGAGGCTTGACATGGGTGTGGCCTGATAGCTCTGTTTGGTTCCTCAGGGTTGAGGGTGTGCCAAAGGTGACACTCCCAGGTTAGGCGTGATAAACCTCTCTCTTTCTTTCTTTATTTTTGATTCAAAAGGGAAGTAATTCCACACAGCTGAATGGAATTGGGGGTGGTTAGCAGGCAAATGATATACCCACAGGAGCCAGAGATCGGAAGCTCTTTCCCAAGGACCACAGAGGGAATCTCTGCAGCCCTCAATGTGGGTTCAAATTTTCCTGCAGTCTCACCACTGGGCTACCAAGGCTACTGAACTGTAGCGTCTCTGGAGAGTACTCACGTGGTGAATTCCATGAGTTCTCTCCCTCACAGTCTCTTTTTTCACAGTCTCAGTTCATTAGCAGCACACATTCATTAGGTTCTAATCACCTGTTATTTCACCCCCACGCCCAGAGTCAGGTTTTTCTGCTAGGCTCAGGGCTGGTGCAGACCTGAGGTCACCCTGCTTATGACGTATGTCCAAAATGGCGCCTGCTCTTTGTCTTGTTCACCTTTGAGAGGTGGGCGGAGAGAGAGAAACTCGTGTCTGTATCGGTCACTTTTTTCTTTCTCTCTCTCTTCTAGTTAGCCTGGTGAAATTTTCCCCATGGGGTTTCAAGCCTTGTTCGCTCTAGTCTCCTCTCTCCGCTTCCCTGCCGGTGTCTCAGGTTATTGAGGTTCAGCTCACCTCGCATTCCAGCACTGGTGCGTTGAGTCTGCCGCTGGTGTCCCGAACTGCGGGCTCCCACGCTCTCCTCAAAGGTCCACTGTGAATCACTAGTTCCGGAAGCATTTCCTCTGCTGTTTCTTCCCCTACTCTTCCTTGAACCTGCAGTATCTCCACTTTTATTAAACTGTCTCTCCCTGGACCATCAGTGTGCTCCCTTCCTATTCCGCCATCTTGCCACTCCCTAAAGGATAATGCCAAGGATAGCAACCCAGGGCTAGGGCCCTCACAGAGTTTTTTTTTTTTTTTTTAATTTTATTTTTGACAGGCAGAGTGGACAGTGAGAGAGAGAGACAGAGAGAAAGGTCTTCCTTTGCCGTTGGTTCACTCTCCAATGGCCGCCGCGGTCGGCGCGCTGCGGCCGGCGCACTGCGCTCATCCGATGGCAGGAGCCAGGTGCCAGGTGCTTTTCCTGGTCTCCCATGGGATGCAGGGCCCAAGCACTTGGGCCATCCTCCACTGCACTCCCGGGCCACAGCAGAGAGCTGGCCTGAAAGAGGGGCAACCGGGACAGAATCTGGCGCCCCAATCGGGACTAGAACCCGGTGTGCCGGCGCCGCAAGGCGGAGGATTAGCCTGTTGAGCCACGGCGCCGGCCTCCACTGCCCCAATTCAAGCCTACGAAGATGATGAGATAGAAGAAATGCAAGAATCAGATCTCAAAAAATTGATAAGAACACTAAGAAGTACTCAAAAACAAATTCTTGAACTACAGAAATCCTTAATGGACAAGGTAGAAAATCTCTCTCATGAAAATGAAATATTAAGGAGGAATCAAAAAGAATTGAAACAACTAGTAGACCATGAAAATGTGATAGTGACTAGAAATCATAATGAAATGAAGAATTCAATAGATCAAATGAAAAACACATTAGAGATCATTACAAACAGAATGGGTGACGCAGAAGAGAGAATATCGGACTTAGAAGACAGAGCACAGAAAAATATACAGTCAAACCAAAGACAAGAAGAGGAAATTAGAAATCTAAAAAATATTGTTGGGAATCTACAGGATACTATTAAAAAATCCAACATTCGAGTTCTAGGATTTCCTGAAGGCATGGAGAGGAAGAAAGGATTAGAATGCCTTTTTAGTGAGATAATAGCAGAAAATTTCCCAGGTTTGGAGAAGGACAGAGACATCCTAGTACAGGAAGCTCATAGAACCCCTAGTAAACATGACCAAAAGAGATCCTCACCACGACACATTGTAATTAAACTCACCACAGTGAAACAGAAAGAAAAGATCCTAAAATGTGCAAGAGAGAAATGTCAGATTACTCTCAGAGGATCTCCAATTAGACTCACAGCAGACTTCTCACCAGAAACCCTACAAGCTAGAAGGGAATGGCTAGACATAGCCCAGGTACTAAGAGAGGAAAACTGCCAGCCCAGAATATTATATCCTGCAAAGCTCTCATTTGTGAATGAAGGTGAAATAAAGACCTTTCATAGCAAACAGAAACTGAAAGAATTTGTTGCCACTCGACCAGCCCTGCAAAAGATGCTTAAAGATGTGTTACACACAGAAACACAGAAACATGGCCATCAACATGAAAGAAGATAAACGAAGGGAACCTCACAGCAAAAGATCACAGGGAATTCAAAGCATACATTTGGATAAAGAAATTATGGGACATGTACTCTATAGAATACTATACAGCAGTCAAAAACAATGAAATCTGGTCATTGCAACAAGATGGAGGAATCTGGAAAACATCATGTTGAGTGAATTAAGCCAGTCCCAAAGAGACAAATATATGTTCTCCCTGATCGCCCACAACTAACTGAGCACCAAAGGGGTGCAGTGAAATGGACATTATGAGAAACAGTAACTTGATCAGCTCTTGTGCTGACTGTTGTTGTACAATGTAATACTTTATCCATTTTAGTATTTTTTATTTTAGTACTAGTGGTTGAACACTGTAATTAACAAACAATTATTCTTAGGTGTTTAAATTTTCACTGAAAAGGGATCCCTGTGAAATATGAGTGGGAATAAAAGAGGGAGGAGATGTACAATTTGGGACATGCTCAATCAGACATGCCCCAAATGATGGAGTTAGAATCTTGCCAGGGATTCCAATACAATCCCATCAAGGTGGTATGTACCAATGCCATCTCACTAGTCCAAGTGATCAATTTCAGTTCACAATTGATCACACTGATAGGTCTAAGAGTCAAAGGGAACACACAAACAAGACTAGTGTCTGCTAATACTAACTGATAGAATGAAAAAGGGAGAGAATGATCCAACATGGGAAGCAAGGCACACAGCAGACTCATAGAATGGCAGATGTCCTAAATAGCACTCTGGCCTCAGAATCAGCCCATAAGGCATTCAGATCTGGCTCAAGAGCCCATCAGAGTATTTTAGGCATGGAAAGCCAAGACACTCTGGAAAAAAAAGAAGACCTAAATGAAAGATCTCTGTGAGTGAGATCCCAGTGGAAAGAATGGGGCCATCAAAGAAGGAGGTACCTTTCTCTGAAGGGAGGAGAGAACCTCCACTTTGACTATGATCCTTTCAGAATAAGATTGAAGTTGGCAAACCCTAAAGGCTTCCATAGCCTCGGCAACTCATGACTAGAGCCTAGGGAGATTACTGACGCCATAAACAAGAGTGTCAAATTGTTAAATCAACATCAGGAGTCACTGTGTACTTACGTCTCATGATGGATCTTTCCTTAATGTGTTGTCCAATGTGAAGTAATGCTATAACTAGTACTGAAACAGTATTTTACACTTTGTTTTTCTGTGTGGATGCAAACTGATGAAATCTTTACTTAATATATACTAAACTGATCTCCTGTATATAAAGATAATTGTAAATGAAAAAAAAAAAAAAACCTTGGTGATAAATTGGAAATTGCATAGAAAATTAATCAATTTAAAAATATATATATCATGTAGGATCTCTGTCCTTAATGTGCTATACATTGTGAATTAATACTGTAACTAGTAATCCAACAGTATTTTTCGCTTTGTGTTGCCATGTAAGGGCAAACTGTTGAAATCTTTATGTAATATGTACTAAACTGATCTTCTGTATGTAAAGAGAATTGAAAATGAATCTTGATGTGAATGGAAGGGAGAGGGAGCGGGAAAGGGGAGGGTTGCGGGTGGGAAGGAAGTTATGGGGGGGAAGCCATTGTAATCCATAAGCTGTATTTTGGAAATTTATATTCTTTAAATAAAAGCTTTATAATAAAATAAAAGTTTGTAGGAAATCTAAATTGCAAGGCAAAATTATGATGGTGCAAAAAATTTGGAATGCATTAGATTTTTTCATTATACTCATTTACATGAACTTGTTGGAACTCCTTCATGGTTTTTGCTCTAGGTTGTGGATACATTTATGAGTCTTACCATTTGTGAGAATTCAATGAACTATATTTTTCATGAATTTTATACCTCCCTATGTGTATGTTTTGTTTCATTACAAAGTTGGTGCAGTAACAGTGTAAGAGTAGTACAAACAAAAAACCAAAGCCCTGGGCACTATTCTTTATGTAAATGGCAGCTGTTCCTCAGCACCCCAACCTCCCGCCCTGATCTTGCATACGGAAAAGGAAGCCCAATAACTTACTGTCTAATTTTAAGAGACAATACAAATGTTAACATGAAATTCCTCATTTTTAGGTGTTGACAAACAGTTGTTATGAAAACCATACAAAGCAGAACTAGAGCTCGATTTTTCCTTTGGTTGACAGTTTGGGCAACTGCAATGGCTGTTTCTATTGGTTCTGACACACACTGTACATGTGATCTTGGCAATATTTCTTAACCTCTCTAAGCCTCAATTCTCTCATCTATAAAAATTAGGGTAACAATACTTTCCTCTTAGGGTTCTTAAGAGGGTTGACTGCATGTTAAAATCACTAAATCCTATGTCTCTAGTACAGTGAGCTCTCAATAAATGAAAAATATAATTATATATATAATATATATTTATTTTATATTGGCTATATATATATATGTGTGTGTGTGTGTGTATTGCCAAAGTACTCCCTGGGAATAACAGAAAGGAAAAAATTATAACAGCTTCAAACTAAAACATACAGCTAGTTCCCTACACCCATATTTTTCTATCACTATCTCCCTCCTCTTCCACTGATTGCATTCCAAGCTTAACTCCCCTCTTGCTACAGCCCTACTAAAAACCACTGAGCCACCCCAACTTGTACAGAATGAGATCAGATGGAGCAGGTGCGAGATCTATGTCACATCCAAACCCACTTTTTCCTCACAGAAATACCATTTTTCATAGAATTTTACTTATAAAATTGTTTTCTTAGTCTAGGGAGGAGTAGCCAGAACTAGAACAGGTGCCCATATGGGATACTGGTGCTTCAGGCCAGGGCGTTAACCCACTGCGCTACAGTGCCGGCCCCCTATTCCTATGTTTTGATATTTGAAGAAATAAGTGAAATAAAAAAAACACTTAGGTTGTCAGGGAGAAGGCAATCTTAAGGGTAATTCATAAAGTGACTAGCCATCATCTATGTAATTGAGAATTTGCCATACTATATTTTGACCACCTGCAGTTAATTTTAGGCATTTGAAAGCATTTTGGGGGTACTTATCCATATAGCTCTTTTACCAAATATATAAGTTGAAAGTCAGTAATATTTAACAATTAAATATTGGTTGCTTGATTCTGATTAATATTTCCAAAACTATGTGAGGTTAGAATTTATTATCCTGATATTCAGATGAAGAAATTAAGGCAAGAAAAGAAAATTAACTGATGTCACATGATAAATAACAAACTTGGGGTTGGACTCAGGTCTAGTAGATAACCATCAACTTGGGTCCTTAATTGTCACATTAAAATGCTTCTCCTGGTGCAAGACCAAGACCATGCTGTCTCCTTGGCGTGAAACAGCATTCTGGAAACCAAGAGCCTATTAATTTACTCCTTCATTTTAGTGAATAATCCCATTCTTTGGTTTGGTTCAGGATGATGGTGGTGTTCTCTCTTTAAGGTTCAACAGTGTCTACTCATTTCCTTGGCTGTTATGATGAAGGAAGAAAGAGATTTGTTATTGTTATGCATTATTTCATTATTGTAAGACAGAGTGAAAGAAAGGGAACATGAAAAATGAAGCAAGCAATATGTAATTGTGTATAACTTAGTATTTATGTGTGTGTGCACACATATAATAAAAAAAAATGTATGGGGCCAGTGTTGTGGCACAGCTGATTAAACAACTGCCTGCAACACCAGTATCCCATATTGGCTCTGGTTCAAGTCCAGGCTGCTCTATTTCTGATCGAGCTCCTGCAAATGTACCTGGAAAAGCAGCTGAAAATGTCCCAAGTGCTTGAGCCCCTACCTCCCATGTAGGAGATCTGAATGGATTCCAGGCTCCTGGCTTTGTTCTGACCCAGCCTTGGCCTTTGTGGCCATTTGGGAAGTGAACCAGATCTCTCTCTGTTTGTCTCTTTCTTTGTCTCTTTCTGTGTCTCTCCTTGTCTTTCCCTCTCTCTGAAGTATGCCTCTCAAATACATAAATAAAAATGAAAACATTTGAAATACCCTAGCAGATATTACACACAGAAACTCTATGTTTCCACATCTTCCCTACCGTAGTCTCTGAAGTCACTGGAAATGATATCAAAATGTTTTCCTTAAAAGGAAATATAAGTAAAAATAAAGGAAATAAGTCAGCACCAAGGAGAGAAAAAAGTGCAGATAACACACTGGGAACAGAAACTGCAGTCTAACTAGTGCCTCCCCACCTTCATTACCATCCTTCCAAATAAATCTCCCTGCTCCTCTTGAGCTGGCAAATAAAAAAATCAACCCACAAGATATATGTGTGTGCTTTTCCTGATGAGCATCACCATCCATCTAGAGTACGTCCCACATGCCAGCTTGAAGATGGGCTAGAGGGAGAATTAAAGACTTCAGAAAGTCCACAGCATAATCAAAGGAGGCTTTTTTCTTCTGACTACACAGCTTTCATCTCTGTCTTGTGTGATTTTCTCCCCATCTCTTTCACTTTATGGCAAAGATGCTGGTTTCTGATGGGACAATAACTGATCCAATACCTAACCTTCCAGGGCAACCAATTGGTTTCAAATCTATGGCACAAATCTTTTGACAAGCTTCATTTTTGGCATAGACTATTTGTTCAAATGTGTCCATATTCACACAATACAATCCTGAATTCTGACCTTAAAAATATTCTGTTAATTTCAAAAGTTTTTTAATTTAATCAAATATTTCCTAAAATATATAGCAGGATGCAGACTTGCCTCATATTGAGATGAATTTCAGTGAAAATGCTGAGTATATTAATTTATCCAAAATAATTGGATTTTTTTGTATGTTTGTTTCCCTGACAAGTGATCAGAGTATAGAAGGAAATGTTTTTCTTTGTTGGAGATTTGATGGGATATCCCTAATAAATCACTTATTCTAAATTCCCCACACCTGCTGGAATCTTGTCTCAAATATATGGAAAGTAAGTCTTGGAAGTCAAACTCCTCTCAGCAGAGTTTGTTCCATGTTGGGCTTTTCTAATTACTTAAAAGTTCTTTGTTGTATGGAGTATGCGATTTCACTTACTGGTACAAATTTGGTACTTTAGAACCAGTTGCTTCCCTTTGATTGTGGTTGTCTGTCAAGCTTTTGGAAAAGATACCTGAAATTTCTTTTCTCTGTGCTGAACATCTTTAGGTTCCACAACAACTTTATCCCCTACTTGTCTCTCCCACTATTTCTGCTTTGTAGTAATTTCAAATTAACATCCCTATTTCTACTGACCTGAGCTTAGAATCTCTCCAAAGGCCTCCCCAGACAGCCACTATTCCATTTGAATTGGTATATAAACTGAAGCCCATTTTTCCATCCTGCACATTCTGATTTCATTATAACAAAGATCAGTGAAGAATGGGAAGTGGAGTAAAACTCTTTAGCATTTGGAACATGTTCTAGTTTAGGTACTGATCCAAGGTTGGTGTCAGTGTATCCTCGACTCCAAATTAAACTACGGAATTCTTTAGGATGTCAACTATGCCCTTGATAATACAACTTCCATTAAGAAGAATTGTTCCTAAGCTGATCATTGGGACCGTATTTAGCAAGGTCCTCCATGTTAGATTACTAAGAGAACAAGAAAATAAAAACAAAGATCAACTGCCTGAGTGATAGCTCATTTAAGAAATGATTAATTAGATTTTATTCATTTTTACTCGTCTATATATTTCACAGCTTGTGTCAAACACTTAAAATTGAGCCTATCCTTGTTTGACAGAAATGTATAGCTAATGTTCATGTTAGCTTTCCTTTAGGCATGTATTTCTTTATCAAATACTTGTAGAAGATTTTTAGAAGGAAAATATTGCTCAGAAGCTTAACCTTGTTTTACAGTCTTCATCACCTTCTGCCAAGAGAACCTGCGAATGTTCTGTCTTTGTTGTATGAGATCATACACATCTACTGCCAAACTTCAGAGAGGTCACCAGAGTTTGTATTTCTCCATCTGTCAGCACCATGAAACCATTGAAATTTATGGATGAATAATCTTCCATAAATTGTGTGACTCTTCCTTTGGGTGCAAAGTTTTGAGAAGAAGTTAAGCATGCAAATATAATAACTAATTAAAATAAATCAACATGAAACTTAGTAGATTTAGTTATTTTCTATTTTTGTGAATATATAATACTTGCACAATTTTATGGTATACTGCAATATTCCAGCATATGCATATAGAATAAATTGATGAACTCAGGCAATCAGCTCCTCCACCTCCCCATGCCCCTTCCTCATGTTTGGAGCTTATCAGCTTCTCTTCCTAGTTTTAACATATTATATAATACATCATCATAACCTATAATTACCCCATTGTGTAGTTGAGCACTAAAACCTATTGCTTCCATTTTAAATTGTTATTACTTATTAGAGAAAAAGAGCACTCCCCCATCCACTGTTTCATTTCCTAAATGCCTGCAGTTTTTAGGACTGGGCCAGGGCCAGGGCCACAGCCAGCAGCTGGGAATGAAATCCAAGTCTCCCACATGATTGGCAGGAACCCAATTACCTACTGGGATCTTCATTGGAAAGAAGCTGGAGTTAGGACCAGAGCCATGGATCAGACCCAGCCCTCCAATGTAGTATGTGGACATCTTAATCACTCAATCAACTGCCTGCCCCCAGATCTTGTCACATCTGTCTGACTGTGTTTTGCTACACTTTATCCCTCCTGCCTCTATCATGTCTCCCCTACCCTTCTCAGTCTGTAGTCGTCACTATTCTAAGTTCAGATTTACATTTTTTGGTAACTTCTACATGTGAGAGAGATTATTTTCTTTTTTAAAACTTTTATTTAATAAATATAAATTTCCAAAGTACAGTTTATGGATACAGTGGCTTCCCCCCATAACTTCCGTCCCACACACAACCCTCCCATCTCCCGTTCCCTTTCCCATTCCATTCACATCAAGATTCATTTTCAATTATCTTTATATGCAGAAGATCAGTTTAGTATATATTAAGTAAAGAGTTCAACAGCTTGCACCCACACAGAAACACAAAGTGTAAAGTACTGTTTGAGTACTAGTTGTAGCATTAATTCACATTGGACAACACATTAGGGACAGAGATCCTACATGGGGAGTAAGTTCACAGTGACTCCTGCTGTTGACTTAACAAATTGACACTCTCGTTATGGCATCAGTAATCACCCTAGTCCCTTATCATGAGTTGCTAAGGCTATGGAAGACTTTTGAGTTCACCGACTCTGATGTTATTTAGACAAAGTCATAGTCAAAGTGGAAGTTCTCTCCTCCCTTCAGAGAAAGGTACCTCCTTCTTTGATGGCCCATTCTTTCCACTGGGATCTCATTCGCAGAGATCCTTCATTTAGGGTTTTGTTTTTGTTTTTGTTTTTTGCCAGAGTGTCTTGGCTTTCCATGCCTAAAATACTCTCATGGGCTCTTCAGCCAGATCTGAAGCAGAGAGAGATTATTTTTTTTTAAGTAGAAAAGTTGCTTCCAAATAACAGAGCATTTAATTCCTCTTCACTTACCTGTGTATTCTATATTTGCTGGTGATACAGACTAAACAAACATCAAGTATCTGTCAATGGCTGGACTTCAATGCATAGCAGTGTACGCATTTACTTAGGAACACTGAATCATGGTTCAAACGTCTTTCCTTAATAACAGTGGAAAAATTATAACTTTAATTATTCTTTTGGTGAAAATATTTTTAAAAAGAATGAACTCCAAAGACATGATTAGATGGATAAAAAAAAAAGCCTTGGAGCAGAATGAATGCAAACCTTGATGAAGAGTCCCAATGACTTGGACTAGGGCCTAGTTTCTGAAAGAAGATCAGTTAGTCTTAGATATTATATTTACTTTTAAGCGGCTTTTATGTATATGTGAAAGTTTTGGCAAAATATAAAGTTATGCATATGTAGTTTTGGTGAAAAACATGACCAAAGATATAAATTTAGATATTAATCAGGATATATTCATAGGTTATGTTCACTGAACTGGTTAAAAGTAAACAGCCTGGGAATTGGGCATAAGTGAATGCAAAGAAAACAAGAAATGGAGTAATAGCAGGTATGTTTTTCTTTAAATTTCTATTTATTTTTATTTAAGAAGAGAGAGAGAGAGACAGAGAGAAAGAGCGATCTCTCATCTGTTGGTCTATTCCCCTAAATACCTACAACATCTGGCATTTGACGAGGCTGAAGCTGGGATCTGGGAACTCAATCCAGATCCCACATAACAGGAGCTCAGCTACTTGAGCCATCACCTGCTGTCTCCAAGTGTGGGAACTATCAAGAAACTGGCATCACAGCAGAGCCAGGACTGGAACCCAGGCACTCCAGATGGGATGTGAGTGTCTTCAGGAGCATCTCAACCACTACACCAAAGGCCTGTCCCTGGAATCTTTTCAGTTGTCACAAAAACCTGAGGAAGAGAGAATTCAGAGTCAGTGGTCAACAACTCTGCACAGTGCCTAGCAATATGATATCAAATTGTTGGAGAAAAAAGTTCAGTAAGACTGATTTTCCTTATCATTGATTATAACAGTTGCTCTCAGTTTCCAGTAACCAAATAATTCTGTTTCTAATCAGCTGCTCTGTTAGTCACAATCCAACAGGATCCCCATCACTAGGACATGAACTTGTACGTTCTTTGGTTGAGTAAATACAATGGGTTGCATTATCCTCTATCCCCTGATGGCATCCTTCAGCTACTTAATAAGGATAAGGATGGCATGCTGGTTATGGAATGAAGTCAGTCTCTTTGTAATGATAACCTGATTGTACAAAAGTGAAGTTTATGACTTTTGGGTGACATAATTATCATGATCACCTGAGTTAACTAGCTTAAACACTTGGTTCAAGCTGTATATTGCCTGACTGCTTCAATGCTAATCAATAAATAGGTTTTTTTCAGTCAGAAAATCATGTTTAGTCAAAAAGAAGATAATTCTTCCTAACAATTTATAGCCTCCAAATAAAAGGAAGGGAGAAGCAATGTGGGAAATAATTTCTTCTAGGTAATTAGCTGACCAATATAAACTCATTGGTTACAGTGTTGATCCATCTTGTAAAAATGTGCTCCTGAAAGAAGTAGAAGACCCAGTCAACTCTTCATTTTTCTTTTCATCCTCTAGTCTCTTCAGTCTTCTGCTCAACTTCCTGCTCATCATGCAGTGATCAACTGATTTCTCAGAAGCAGATGGTGTCTTTTTCCTTAGAACTCTGACGTGTTCAAGGCCAGATGGCTTATCATCCTCAAATAAAACTTATGATCAAATTCTTCTTTTAAACACTGATGCACTTATTTACTTAAAAGAAAGAGATCTTCCATCTGCTGGTTCATTTCCCAAATGACCTCAACACTGGCCAGTCCAAAGCCAGGAGCCAGGAACCCTCTTCTAGTCTCCCACTTGGATGGCAGAGGCCCAAGTAGTTGAGCCATATTCTGCTGCCTTCCCAGGCCCATTAACAGGAAGCTAGATGAGAATTCGAGCAGCTAGGGCTTCAACCAGCACTTTGATATGGGAGCTTAACACTCTGTACCACAACGCCAGCCCCCGCCAAACTCTTATAAGGAATTATGTTTTAGTAATATAGACTTCTTAATGTGGAACAATACACATAGATGATTGATTAGACAATCTGAAGAAACGATTGGAAGATGTGAAGCAGTGGGATCACTCTGAAAGTAAGTATTGCATTGATATTAAATATTCTGAGTTTAAAATCTAATATAAAAATATATTTCAGGGTGGAAGGCCCAGTGATCATTGCCTACTCATGACTTGAATTTATCCACAGAAATCTTAAACTGACTACAGAAAAGTCCAAAAGATAGTATATAACACAGTAGGTGTTGGGAGCACCACTAAATTCCAACTTTGCTTTATTCCTAACATCGAAAACTTATTTTATGATATTTTGTCATCCAAAATTTACCAAGGAAATCCAGCAGTATTTTTAGTGCTGCAAGAATCTAGAGCGTTCAGGGAAGTGCTTGTCCACACATATGAGAAAGGAAATATATCAACCCTATGTATCAAACTGTAAAATCCACACAGAGTAGAACAGAAATATGCAAAGCTGCAGGCTGACTCTATCTTAACCATTCAAGTCACAATTTGGATATAATCTTATCAGAGAGATCTTCCCTGCTAACCAAATTGAACGAAAGTCTCTAACCCTTCAATCGCTATCACTTCTCAACCCTGTTTTATTTTCTTCATAGTTACTTGTAGTATATTACCTGATGTTTATTGAATTATTTCCCCTGGAATGTGTGCTTCCAAAGAACAACAGGTTTTCTGTCTTCTTATTAATGATGTCTCAGCATCTCAAACAATATCAGGTACATGGTAGGTACCATACGTGTTGAATGGATGAATGAGTGAATAAAGAGGAGATGGATGGTTTCCTTGACCAGTAAATCTGCCCTGGAATGAGGCTTAATGTATCTGAAAAAGGTTCAGTCACAAAGTAGATTATTTGAAACATAGAGCACAGAGTCAAAAGCTTATTGTGCCCATCCAGGTACTAGCCAGAAGAAAGGATACTTAGTCATCAACCCCTGGTGCTCTTACTATGAATGAGAACCAGCTTAGCTTTGCTTTTTTCCTTAGATGTGTCTCCATTTTCCCTCCCTGAAAACCTACCTTCCTTCTTTTCTTCTTCCCCTCTTAACAGAAAACATTAAGGAGGGGTGGGCACTAGAGCCTCTAATTTCCATTTCCTGGATTCCATCTTGACTCTGCAACTGAAACAGTGATCTTAGGCAAATTATGTAATCTCTCCCTGCATCACTTTTAAAAATCCCAAACAATGATGATAATCAACAGATCTGTTTTGAAGAAATACATGTTAAATCACTCATAATAGTCTAGCTTCTCTAACACGTAGTAAGCACTCATTAAATGCTATCAGTATTTCTTCTGTTGATTTGAACTTCTGATATATTGTAGGAAATCAAATATTTGATTTACTTTAATTAAACCCTAGCATTGCCAATGCCTATTACCTTTTGCCATAATGAATTTGTTCAGTTTTTTCTATATATAAATGGATTCTGTACATAGCTTTCTTCCTTTATTTCAGAATATACCTTCTGTTTCTACTGTTGCAGTTGATGAACAATCCTTATCTACTTCATACATGATCTGATTTATTTTCAATTCAGATGTTCAAATCTCTCTACCTCCATCTCTTTTGAACCTCAGAAAGTTTATGGAAAGTACATGTTATGAAAAAACTATGCTTGTATTTCAATTTTTTTGCACCAAAATAAATTTATCTTTAAACATTTTTATTTATTTATTTATTTGTGAATCAAGCAGATAGACAGTCACATCCACTGATTCACACCTCAAATACCCACAACAACCTGACTGGACCAGGCCAAAGCGAGGAGCTGTGAATTCTGAATCTCCCATGTGGGTGGCAAGGACCCCACCACATGATCCATAAGAGCTGCTACCCAGAGTATACATTAGTAGGAAGCTGAAATCAGGAGTGGAGCCTAGACTCCAACCTAGGCACTCTGACAGTGTTTTAACAGCTAAACCAAACACTAATCACTTATTTTTTAATTCCATTTTTTCATAAACATTCACATAAACATATCTGATTAAGTTAGCTATCTTCAAATAGCTATTGATAAATAAGTGATTTATAAAGTTATATAAGAAGATTTCAAATGAACACTTGTATGGGAACTTGATGTAGATTCCTGGAAAAACTAAAACATAAATGTAGAAAATTGTAGACAACATCCAGTTTCCTTCCCCAAAAGTGTCTGGAAGGAGCCAAACAAAGCATCCTCCTAAGTGATTTTCTCTCTCTCTCTCTCTCTCTCTAACTCTCTGACTCTCTCTCTTTGTCTGTCTGTCTCTCTGATTCTCCATACTCAAAAAATAATTAAGAATTCTTCACTGTGATACTTGTGTACTCTAGATTGTAAGATTAAGTTCAGGGTTTTGCCTCTCTTGGAAACCCTACCCCGCCGTGTCATTCTCACTGGCGGTCTCTGACTCTAATAAATCTTGCTTTTAAACCTTTTTTTTTATAAAGCTTTTATTTAAAGAATATAAATTTCCAAAGTACAGCTTATGTATTACAATGGCTCCCCCCCAAAATCCCTCCCACCCGCTACCCTCCCCTTTCCCGCTCCCTCTCCCCTTGCATTCACATCAAGATTCATTTTCAATTCTCTTTATACACAGAAGATCAGTTTAGTACATATTACATAAAGATTTCAACAGTTTGCCCTCACATAGAGACACAAAGTGAAAATACTGTTGGAGTACTAGTTATAGTATTAATTCACAATGTACAACACATTAAGGACAGAGATCCTACATGATTTTTTTAAAGAATTGATTTATTATCTATGCAATTTCCAATTTAACACCAAGAGTTTTTTTAATCATTTGCAATTATCTTTATATACAGAAGATCGATTCAGTATATACTATGTAAAGATTTCTCTCTTCCTGGAATGTAACTATGTTGAGCCTTATAAACGTACAAAGCATAAGGTCTTGAATCTCACTGAAAAGATGTTTGAGTAACTGACCATGCCACCCTATTCCTACTTCTTTAAACCTTTGTTACTGACATAAAAGAAATCGGGAGATTTTTCAAGTTTCTAATTGCTCTGTTATGCTTGGATTTAGAGGTTGAATTTAGACACCTTTAATTCACTCCCAAGTTGTTCAAAAGCCCAGAAGACATCCTCTAGAGGCAGAAGATGGAAGAGGACAATGAGAAGTCCTTTTAGAATTTTTCAAGTGAGATCAGAGAGATTAAGAGAAAGGAGAAGGAAGTGAGATCAGTTTTCCAAAGCTGCTATTTACTCTCTCAAATAATGTTGTCCAAAAAGGCTTTCAACAGTTTAGGCTATTTTGGCTTTAGTGTAATGTTTACTGAAAGCTGTGTAGCTGAGGAGCTCTCTGAATAGAACTCTGTGGTAATATAACCAATAAATATCAAATGTCATCAAGAGTAAAATTTTTAATAACAGTTATGGGGGATCAGAGAATGATGCCTCCTGAATTAAAGGAAACTGAAAGGTCTTAGAAGCTGCTCTTGAATCAAAATCTCTAACCTTCTGTGGTCCCCCCACCCCACCCCAAGCTCAGGGAGGGGCTTTTCTCTGAAAGTCCTTTATCTACCTCAAGACTGGATGCACCAAAAAGGGACACAGTAGTCTTCTGTCTGCTCCTTGAGGTTCAGTTAACCAGACAAGATTAAACCTACATCCAAGGACAGAAGATTGAGTACATAGACTTTGTCACAAAGTGCCGTCTGTTTTTTGGTCCATTCTACTTCCAGAGAGAATCACTGACAAATCACTGTCTGTCCTTTGTACACATTTTGTACCCACTCAATTCCCTGAAAATCATTTACTAATGTTCTAAATCACCTACATTCTGCATTTCTCTCTCCCTTATGAAGAAGGTTTATAAGTTTCTGAACCTCATTGAGTTATTGAGCAAGCACCTCCATGTAATGCCCCAGTCCACCTTCCTAAGTTTGCCTGCTTTTTGTCATCTCATTTCAGTAACCCTTCAGAGAATAGGGCGTTTTCCTCATTCCTATAAACTTGGTGAGGTATAAAAATTTTCTAGATTATTATGTGCTACTTAATTTCACAAAGAAAAAGCAATTCTGCTAGTCTCAATCCCCCTGATAGAAGTTGTACACAATCAGGACACAAAAATAGACAGTAATTTGAATAGAAAAAGTTTGCTAGAAAGAATTAGTAATAAGTACAAACTGCCCCTAAAAAGTCAGCAAAGCATTCCAGAGAAACCTCCACAGAGACTTGTCTGAGGCGTGCCTGGACAGAACTATTAGTCTCATCTTATCAGGCCTATTTGACTTGAGTAATGTGCACATTGGGTCTGTTTTGTCTTAGCCATCTGGAGCAACCTTGAGCAATCCTTTGTTCTTTATGTATCCCTTGTATATTCTAGACAATGTCCTTCTTAAAATTAATAAGTAGCCTTCTTTTCAGTAGCCTCTTTACAGAGACAGTACCCCTCCCTGTCTCTGAAAGGTGCTGATAGCCAATCATATTCTGAAGAAAATAATCTCTATCCAGTGAGAAATTGGCCCCTGATCACCTAAGCCTTCCTTTTTGGGCCAAACCAATGTATGCTTACTGTATGATACATAAATTCTGACTAGAATTCGGTCACTTTGTGGAGCACTCACCAAGACTCATGGAAAATCACTATGCTTGTGTCTCCGGGGCCTAGGTCTCTCATATTCTGCCCTGAATAAACTTTGCATTAACCTTTTTATGAATCTTATTTATTTCCATAAACAATAAGTATAACTTAACTCTGGCATTCCAAGGAACTGGCGAGTGAGAAGAACTGGAATTGAGTGAGCACTTGGCAGTTAAGATGCCTGAATCCTATATCAGAGTGCCTGACTTCAAGTCCCAGCTCTGCCCTCAATTCCACCTTCTGCTACTGCAGACCCTGGGAGACAGCATGTGACAGCTCAGATGATTGGGTCCCTGACACCCATGTGGGAGGTCTGGACTGAGTTCCTGACTCCTGGCTTTGGCCCAGCCCACTCTTAGTCATTCCACGTATTTGGCAAGTGAAACAGAAGAGGATGGAAGCCTCTTTCTCTCTTTCTCTCTCGCTCTCTCTGCCTTTCAAGTAGACAATTAAAAAGTAGAAATTTGGGGAATTCTAAGGAATATAAAACAGCAGATAAAAGAAGTCAATATCTTTAGGGCTGAGTTAGAGCATGCAAGGAAGAGCACCCACCACTTAGGATAGTTGAAACGGCAGAGAAGTTGCTGTGTGCCACCCCAGTAGAACTTGTAGCCTTTAGGATGCTGGAAAAAATTTTCACAAAAGGTGTCTCACCAGAACGACTCTGCTACAAAACTACCTGAGGGGTTCACTGGGAGAATCTGCTGGTTGTAGGTGCTGCTGACTGCCAACACTGCCGGACTCAGGCACTAAAGAAGCTGCTGGTACTTCAAGAGCCAGATGCTGGAAAAGCTTCCAACACTCTAGGACACTGGCATGGCGGAAGTCATCTGTAGCAACTTGGCAATGAAGTCACAGGAGCTGAGGGCCTACGAAGTGGCCCATCTTGGAGAAGCAGCACCTGCTGCAAGGGCCTTGGGACACAAAGAACCTGGGAAGCGAGGCCCTCCCTCTTGAGATGTCTCTCTAGTGCCCTCTACTGGCAAATTTGCCATGGTGCCAGCTGACAAAGGGGAAGTGTCTAAAAGACCCAGATCTATTTTTACAGACCAGGCATTTTATGTAGTGTTGGAGCTTAGAACCAGTGAGTTAGTAACTGGCAAAAAGAGTACATTCTTTAATGCAGTCTATATACTTGGGATGTGTGTGTGTTTGTATTTATCTGTGAGAGTGCACTCTGATAGGTACACTTGACTGATTACTTGGAAATATTGTCCTCTTCTACCTCCTCAATTTCTTGAAAATGTTTACATTTGAATGCTCAGTAGAAAGGATAATTTTGTATTGTTAACATGCTGGTGAATCCACCTAAGTCTCCACATTCCTATCTCTCACACAGACATAGCTTTCTTTTACTCTGAGTGAGCCCATAGCTCAACCACTCGGAGCCTTCTTTTCCTAGACAAGTATATCCTAACTTTATGTTGCTGGAGGAAGTCTGGTGGACAGTATGAGATTGCTCTTATGCTGGTTAATTTGCTGGCACAAGGCTGAGTCTCAGGAATCATACTTTGTTGCTTTTAATTTTCTTTGCCTACAAGAGGGGTTACATTGCTTCAGATGGTTTTACACAAGGATTCAATGTCACAGAGGACTACTGAGATATTTTCACTTTGAAAGATACAGTTTTAAGAAACTGTTGCATTTATTGTATTTTGGAAAATACAACATATAAAAATGTATTTGAATAATGAAAATTCTTTGTATATATCTTCAGTGTTAAGTACTTGGGCACTTTTATTTCACTTACTCAGTGGTCTATCCACCATAATTAGTCCACAAAGCCTGAAGAAAACATTTGATTATAATTTGAACCTGAAGGCATTTTCAATGCTACCAATATTCACTCAGTACTCATTCATGTACGGATTCATTGTATGTAAGTATATATTGAACATATGATTCACTATGGTTGGTACTGAGGAGAAGCATGACTACAGATATGCATGACAGATTTTGTATCTGGACAGCACTTCAAATCAGGATAGAAACATAGCACACCTGCTAAAGAATTTCACAACAGTAAACTGATCAGAAATGTGAATTTTATAATCTAAGAACCAGCTAGTTAAAAATAGAATTTTAAGATTAGATTCATATAAGAAAAAGAGGATCACGGTGCACTGGAATGTCAGCTCCTTAAGGAAGGAAGCTTCTTGGGTTTGCCATTGCCGCCCTGGCTCCTGCTAATGGTGGGCTCTCTCTGTGTATTTAATGGTTGTCTATATGCACATAAATTATCTAAGGGGTAACCATTTAGCTATGTGGAGTAGCTATGAAAAAGATCTTATCTGTTCTGATTCTGCTACAAAAAAGCTGAACTTGGAAAAAATTCTTGTGCTTAAGGGTCCCCAGGATCACCCTGAGATTCAGTGATTCTCTGGAAAGAATCGTAGCATCATCAGCTAATGCCCCAAGTCTCAAAAATCTTGATCCTGAATCATTTCTAGTTCAAATCCCTAAAGCTTTCGAAGCCCCTGATGTCTTTCCAAGTTGTTTTTCAGTTACATTTCAAGAGATTTGATCACAAACCATTCTGAACTGGCCAAGACCCTACCATAGAAGTGATGCCTACATAGATGGGCCCAAAAGTGTCCAAAATTCACCCTTTGCCTGATTCTAATTAAGATAAAGTAATAAGATCTCTGCCCAGGAGGATACTGAGCATCATTACTATAGCAAAAGTTCATTGTGTATCAGAGCATGTTTCCAAACTGTGCCTGTGTAAGCATATATTCCCCTCTACATATAATGACAAAACTTCCCCTTTTCAATATTCGTGCCTCACCCAAACTAAGAGAACCTGATTTCCCTTACTCAGGGAGCTATGGCTTTGGAAATGATTCCCCATGATCTTCTTATTTGCTACAAATAAAAAAAATACTTTGTGTGACAACTATTTCTGGTGAAGGTTTCGTTCTCCCCTCACCAAGAAAAGAACTCACTTTATATAAGTAACAACAGAACTCAGCCAAGCTTTTATGATCATGGTTACAGCTGTTATACAACCAAAGGATATAGTTTAAAATCATCCACAGAAAAGGAAGAGCATGTGTAAGGTGAAGACACAAGGCATAGTTCCATTTGTTCACTTCCAGTAGAGATATGTGAACTTCACACTACCCTACACTTCTCCCACAGTGGTGCGAAGACATCCGGGAGCACTGCCAACAAGGGAAGCTTACCTGAGCCTTGGCATCCAGGGTTTGCACATAAGTGTTGCTGAGTACCCATGAGACTAACCTTAGTCCCAACCCCCACCAGAGGTCAAGTTGATGGCACATAGCCCAAGGCTTCTACCATAAATCACATATTTAGTGTAGACTTTCTGGCTGTCTGGCATGGTCCAAGACCTCTACCATTAATCACTGTGTTAGCATAGACTCTCTAGCATGGCCCAAAGCCCCCAGATAAACAAAGGCATTCTTATCAAGGGGGACATAGCAGAGGCTTTGAGGTTACTTCCAGGAACCTGGCAAGACCAAAACCTTGTTTTGAAATGTGCAGGGTATTGGCAACCCTATGTCAACCCTATATTATTCATCATTTAACCTCTGTCTTTGCCCAGTTGTCTCCATCTATACCTTGGGGTAAAAGCAAACTGGGCCAAAGTAATGATTAGTAACAGTGCTTTAAATTTTTAAGTAAACAACACATAAGTAAGTTTTAAAAGACCATTCTCATTCAACAGATAGTTTAAGAAACACCAGAGAGTGAAGCAAGGACACATTTCAGTTGGGGAATAGTTATCTTTTTCTTCATGTTCAGCTTGCAAAGACAAATGGTTCTGTTTTCAAGCCACACTCCTCCTGGCCCTACACCCTACCTAGAATCCCCACCCAAATCTCTGAAAAATGAGTGCCTTGCAGGAAAGTTTTGAAAATTAGCTCAGATTAATTGCTGCTGGGTAAATAGGGCTTATTAGCTGTTTAAAATAAGAAGGAGGAATAAATTAAAAATAATAAAATAAAACTGTACCTATGAAATACAAAAGAAATAAAGTAAAATAAAAGGAGGGAAAAATCAGCAGGGGTGATAGTGGATAGATTTATATTACAGATGGAAGAATTTATGTTCAATTTAAAGACAATTTGCAAGGAACTTCAACTAAAAAAGTTATCAAGGTTTATGGAGTCTCCTGGTCTATGAAAACCTCAGAAAGTGTATTCTTTTATGTTTAAATCTGACCTTACAAAGATGCCATTTTTGTTGTAACTCCCTAAACTCAGGAGTTAAACCACATCCAAAATAAACTCAGCATCTCAGGCTCCAAATGCAGACTAGAAAGTTTTAGTACACAGGGCATATTTATGGCACTTTCCATTTCAGTTTAAGCTTCAGCTTGAAGATGGATTTATTTTGAATATTACACTGGGATGAGAAATGATAGAACATAGAATTATGTTTGAGTGAGTATTCCAGCTCTGTGTAGGAATAGGCTTTTGCTCAAAGGAAGATAGAATGAATTTGAAAGCCACAATTACCATGCTTTTATAGTAATAGATTTTCTGTCTGTAGAGCAAATCCATAAGTAACTAGTCCAGCACATAAACTTGACTCAGCATGGGGCAATGCCAATTAACATAGTAGTTGCAGAAAGGTGTGACACCTTTCCTTACCCATCAGTAGGGACACACCTATAACAAAATACAGGTTAACAAGAAAAACAAGCACAACGCATTTGTTTAAACAAAGTTTTCAATAACACAGGAGACTTCATAAATGAATATTTAAAGACTCAGGGAAGGTACTAGCATAGTTGCACAGTGGGTTAAGCTGCCACCTGCATTATCAGCATTCCATACGGGCACCAGTTCATGTCTTGGCTGCTCCACTTCTGATCCAACTCCCTACTAATGGCTTGGGAAAGCAGTGGAAGATGGCCCAAGTGCTTGGACCCCTGACCCCATGTGGAGATCCAGAAGCAGCTCCAGGTTCTTGGCTTCTGCCTGGCCTACCCCTGGCCATTGCAACTATTTGGGGAGTGAACTAGTGGATGGAAGAGCTCTGTACATCTCTCTCTCTCTCTCTCTCTCTCTCTCTCTCTCTCTGTAACTCTGCCTTTCAAATAAAATAAAGTATTAAAAAGGTCCAGGAAAACTGTTTTTATGCTTTAGTTCAATGAATAATGGGAAGCTGTACAGAAATAAGATTGGACAAAAAGGCTGTGAGTGAGGTCTGTCTGTTCAGATTTTTCTTGACTTCTCTGTGTGATTTTTCTTCTTTTTGAATATAGAGCTTAGTGTATTCTGGAATGAATATCTTATCATTACCATCAGTCAATATAAGTCAAAATTTTCTTTAGAGCCAGTCTTTATACAAAAATGTGGGTGAAGATTAGAGTAATATTTCTAGTTTTATGGGTGGCTTTGGAGCAGAGGGTTTCTTGCTTGTGGGAAGAGAGGGGAGCAAGAGAAAGAAAGGTAGACAAAAGTCAGAAAGATCTTGCTTCTGAGACTCTTTCCTTCAGTTCAAATTATTCCATCTTCCAAGGCACCATGCTTACCTGAGTCCCAACAACTTCCACTAATACACCAAATGCTTGCTGCTTGATTGGCACTTCATTCACTGGTCTTATGGAATGGCATCTTTACAAATATTGTAGCATGTTGCCTTAGAAATCATTACTCCTGGAGGAGACCAGGACAATGTATCATTAAAACTCATCATGTAGAGTAGGTATGATGGCCAGTCTACAGTTTGTGTAATTCTGGGACAATCCCATCAACTTAAGAACTCATTTATTACCAAAATGAGAGAAAGAGAAAATGACAAAGTCACCAAAGAAGAAATGTTCTTGATCTAAAGAAAATTTGTATTAAATTCACTAAGTAGTAAAATTCAGTACACAAACACAAATCATCAAAGATTCATGGAGGAAGTAATGGTAAATATATTCTTCCTAGATCATATCAGATCAGGCACAATCAGAATCACATGGCCGTAGACATGGTAAATATATTCTTGATATGAGCTCATTGACTGATTGTCAGACAGTGACACTTTACCTAAGCAGTCAAATGATTTAAGTATAGTAATACAGGATCAGAACGGTTTCCCTGTATGCTCTCTCACAACCAATGATCACTAGCATCAGCATTGTGCTTGGAAGGTTGTTAGACGTGCAAAATCAGGCCCCAGTGCAAAACTGCAGGATTCAAATCTGCATTTTTCACAAGAACTTCAGTGTCATATGCCCATCCAAGTGTGAAAACCACTACTTGTTTATCTGGCTAACTGCCTCTTTTTATAGTTTATGAGTCACACTTTTTGCATTCATTCACTTCTTGCCCATGATGTCTTTTCCATTACAGTGGTATGATGAGTATTTGTGACAGGCTGTATGTTCTACAAACCCTAAAATATTTATTATCTGGCTTTTACAGAAAAGGTTTGCTGATCTCATGAGTCTACAATATTTTTCCCTGTTTTGTTGAGATAGGAAGGCAACTGCCCTTTAAAAAAAAATCTAGGCTAACATAGGCTTCAAGATCCAAGATTTTCAGAGCTGTTGTGGCACAGTGGTTCAGTCACTGCCTGTGTTGCTAACAATCCTGTATAAGTACCCATTCAAGTTTCTGCTGCCCCATTTCTGATCCAGCTCCCTGCTAAGTTGACTAGGAAAGCCGCGGAAGATGGTCCAACTGCTTGGGCACCTGCTAACCACGTGGAAGACAGAGATGGTATCCGAGACTCCTAGATTTGACCTGGTCCAGCCCCAGCCATTGCAGCCATTTGGAGAGTGAACCAGAGAATGGAAGATCTTTGTCTCTCCTTTTCTATCTGTAGCTCTGCCTTTCAAATAAATAAATAAATTTTTTTTAATGTAAGACTTCATAGTTTTTATACTGGAATTACTCTCCTTATCCTTCTCTCCTTTTAAAGAGATTTCAAGCTAAGTGAAAGAAAGGGAATGAAAATAATTTGAAAATTTTTGTTTTATAAGCTGTGTAAAAATAATCTATGAAAGCCATCTTATTTTCTAGAGGGAAGTGTGAGGTACTAAACACAGGCATTTTATACCTTAAAAAAATTATCTTAAGGTGCACTGCAAGCGTAGTGCCATGCATGAAGTCTCCCTTCTCTGAACACCGGGATTTAAATAATAGAGATACCAACTGCAGCAGTCAGTTTGTATTGTTCTCTTATAATTTTCTGAATGTAACTCTTACCTTCCTACAAAGATGACCTTGAGAAGCAAAATAATAATTGCTGGACCCAAAATAAAGGTCAATATGTGATTCTTGGTTGAGAAGACACAATCACGTGTGGCCCTGTTTCTGCTCCTTAACACACTGCCCTTTACATAATCAACACTGAAGAAATGTCAGTTGTATGATCTCTTTGAGAAAAAAAATAGAAATTAAAAAAGCATTGTTTAACAGAAGTCGAAAAGACCCAAAATTTCACTATATAAATGCTGTCTTCAAAAAGAAAATAAATTATATTAAAAAAGAAAAGAAAATAGCCAGTAAGACAGAATTTCCATTCATGACAGAGGTATGCAGTACATTTATGACTGTCCATCCACTTCCCAGCCTACACTTGTCCTGTTGCTCTTTGGAGACCATGTCAGATCTATCACCTTATCAGAATTTATGAATATGTATTGTTTGTTAGCCATCAATATGAGTATACAAAAAAAGGCTTTATTCTAAATAATGTTGACATTAACTTGGGCTCATGACCTTATCCAGACACCAAATGCTTATTACAGCCAGATGGTAACCTGATCTTAAGATTGGGAAAAAAAAAATGATGGGCTTTGATTTCCATGTATCTCTGCCTGAGAGTTAGTAGCAGGCTTTCTGGAAGATTTTACTGTGAAAAAAGGTGACATCTTCCCTGGACATGGAAAACAAACACAATGGCTATGCTTCCTAACATTATAAGTAGCTGTAGGCTTATTATTCTAAATACCTAACATTTATCACAAAGCAAAGTCAAGTCCTCATACTTACTGAAAGAGTCCAGGGTATTGCACCTCAAAATATGGTACCTTGGTATGCTGATTATTTTTTAATATGTATTTATTTATTTTGAAATTCAGAGTTACACAGAGAGCGGAGAGGTAGAGAGAAAGACAGACAGAAAGAGAGAGAGGTCTTCCATCCACTGGTTCACTCCCCAACTGGCCACAACAGCAATGCAATCCAAATCCAGGAACCTCTTCTGGGTCTCCCATTTGGGTTCAGGAGCCCAAGGACTTGGGCCATCTTCTGCTGCCCTTCCAGGCCACAGCAGAGAACTGGATGGGAAGTGGAGCAGCCAGGACTCAAACCAGTGCCCATATAGGATGCCGGCACTGCAGGCAGCAGCTTTACTTGCTACACCACAGCGCCAGCCCCTGGTATGCTGATCATTTTAAATTAAATGTCTGTAACAGTAGGTATTCAAGGATGCTTTACTCTGATACTTCCTTGTGTGCCTAAAGAATGGACCTGACAAAGAAGAAAACAATTACTTTTGGTCCTTTCCTTGAGTTGTCGTTAAATAATTTCATATCTGCAGGAAGGGAGATTAGAGAATCTAACTACACCAGGCCAAATTTTTGTCACAGTTTGTTGTGCATCTCCTAGGTTCATTGAATTCTCAAAGAGAATCATTTACTATTGTCTGAGCATTGGACACATTCATTCACTTAAAATCATTTACTACTCCTCAAAACTGTAACATTTCTCATCACCTTCTTCCCCCTGAAAAAGGGTATATAAGCATCTTAACCATACCAGGTTGTTGGGTATATTATTCAACTTTTTGTTACTACAACTCAATGATAAAGATAAGGTCCTTATGAAGTTAGGAGGTTTATTTTGGCTCATGGTTTTGGAGGTTCACAGTTCAAAATTGTGCAGGCTCCATTGGTGCAATTGTTTAATGAAAACCAAAGATGGCAATCATGGAGTGCATAGTGAGTTGGAAAGCAGAGATTCAGTGGCCAACCAAGCCTTGATAACCAACACTCTCCTGATGACTACCAACCAGGTACACACTCTCTGAGCCAAACATCTTCCACTAGGCCCACCTTCTAGGCACTGTAATCGAATTAACTTTGCATCCTGCTGGTGCCATCAACATTTGACTTTGGGGTTTAAACGTTTGTATGAACTGATAAACATTTGTATTGAACATAAGTCACGTTCAAACTCTAGCATTGTGTAGTAATACTCCTGTGGCTGCCCCTTGTGCATAGTAAATATATTTACATACCTTTTTCTCTTTATGTGACTATTGTCAGTTCATCCCACTGAATATTCAGAGAGTGAAGGGGAAATTTTCCCTTCGCCCTCATATTAGCCTTGAAGATACTAATAAATGGCCATTCATGGCAATGGCTTATACCATGTGAACTAAATAGACATAGATCTCATCTTTGGAAAATTGCTATAAAAAAGATCATTTCTTTAGTATACTCAGTAAATATATATACTGAATCACTTCTTTGCTGAGCACTATTCTATAAGCTGAAGATGTAGTAATAATTCTAGGAAACACAAATTCCTCATCTCTCAGGACTTAAGTTTTAAAGACAGTAAAGGATAACTAAAATATATATACAGAAACAAGTTACAAGTAAATGTATAGAGATAGTGCAAAATGGCAAGCAGAGCTAATAGGGGGAGAGTTGGAATTTGACATAGGGGTCAGAGAAGGTCTCCCTAGGAATGTAGATGGCCAGTACCAACTATCTAAGATCTCACTGTGAGGATGATTGATTTAGGAGTGGGTAAGCTTATCTGGTCCACAAGTATAGTGGAAAAAGGAGGAACAGCTAGGAATAGAAGGCAGTAAAAGCAGACACTGACACTGTGTACAAGTATCAGCCAGAGTGTTAGCCAAGAAACAAGTGTCTGTGTCGAGCTTGTACTTCATTATGATGTTGTCATAGAGGAAGTGAGATTGGAGGAGCTCCTTGAAGAGAAGGCTAATGTAATCTGACTACATTGTAATGTTTCTCCAGAATAATAATTTTCTCAGTACAGAGTGTCCTATCCGTGGAATGCATTAATTGAGAATTTTCAAATTTATCTTTTAGCAAGATAAGTGCAGCCAAACCAATTCATCCTGTCCTCACCCTCCCAGTCCTTCCATCTCCCCAACCCTCTCGCTCCTGAGGTCCAACTCCACTCTAGAGCCTTGGAGAAACCTAACAGAACTCCAAGTAGACCAGTCTCATACTTCCACATCAGGGAGAACCAAAGAAGGGGGCAAATTCCAGGACAGTTAAATCAAAGGAGAATAAACAAGATACATAACTTATTACACCAGGTGCTCTCATTTTTTTCATTCTGCAAAGATGAAAGAGGCCACAAAGTTCTCCCCACTTTACAATAAAATGCTGATCTCCATTACCAGCTGGTACCAGTCGGGTGTCACTTCTGCTTCTTATTACTGTGAGCCACATATGGCTGTGGCTAGGACCCCACAAATCATCCAGTAAGCTCATTTTTATTAGTAGCTTCTGTTTAATTAAGAGATGCACTATGTTCCATCAATCAGCTTCTGTGCATTCAAGTCATCCCCAGTAACTCCACTACTAATAGATATAGTTCTGTGGTTTAGAAAAAGCAATAGATCTTGAGCTTACTGGCTCCAAAAGTCAAAGGGGTAACAACTGACAGCAGAAACACTATTGTGGCAATCCCTTTAAACATGAGAATGACTGACTACAGGGCCAAATAGTAGGGAATGCTTTCAGGGCCTCTACCCTGCAGACAGAAGCTTTGATTCATTGGACCAGATGCCTACCAAATAGACGTTGCCCTAGCATATTAATATTAGGTACTAAATTGTATAAAATAGGGTGAACTATGGGTTCTCATTACTTAGAGAACACATACTACAGGATAGATGGAATATCCAAAGGCAAAGTGCCATGGTAAAAATGAGACCCGTATATGTTTTTAATCCTTTTGTTCCTATTGGAATTCCTTATTCAAGGCAAGGCTCTGAGTCAGAACTACTACTTAATGACATCTTTAGCCTCAGTTCATTTCCAAAAACGTTCAAAGTACAATCATCCTATGATACTCTCTGATGATTGTTCCCAGGATGCCAGCCCCCTCTTAAAATACCAAAATCTCTAGATGCTCAAGTTTCTTATTTAAAATGGAATAGTATTTGATATCACCTATGTACATCTTCCTTCTCATACTTTAAATCATGTTTAGATTACTTACAATACTTAATATGATGTAAATGGTTATATAAAAAGAAAGTAGTGCTGGTACATGTTTAGTATAGAGGCAACCATCCTAAGGCTAGCTATATATATATATATATATAACCTGAAACAAATGGGAAGCAAAGAGTGCTCAAATAAAGTGTGCTGGAGAAAGACCAAGGGTCTATGAAGAGGTGAGGTATCACAGAAAGGTGTGCCTATATAACACTTCATTTTTGTGGATTCAGCAGAGGGCATGCAGCAAATCTAAATTTTGCTTTGTGGAACTTCCCTGGTGGAATATATAATAAAAACTGACAATGCCAAATACAAGGAACAAGAAATTTCAATCATTGCTAAAAGGGGTAGGAAATGGTACATCCATTTTGAGAGACAATTTGATGTTTTCTGGTATAGGTAAACATACATTTAACATATAAACCAACAATCCTACTCCTAGGTATTTACCTGAGTGAACTGAAAACTTATGGTAACACAAAAGTCTATATTTTAATGATTTATCTATAACTGCTAAAAGCTGAAAACAACCAAGGTGAATGGATGGTACATCCTTATACTGGTTTACTGTTCACCAAGAGAAAAAAAAAAGAAAGCATAAGCTAATCAATTCATGCAATAGCATGAAAAAATTTTAAATGAGTTTTGCTAAGTGAAGAAGAAAGAGCCAAAAGCAACATAGTATATTATTAATTTAATTTGCATGATGTTATGAAAAGAGGAAAATTATAGTGATGGAAAATAGATCAGTGATTGCCAGGAAATCTAAAGGGGTTGTCTATCAAATAGCAAGCCTTCCAGAGTGAGCCTTTTTGTATGGACATTTAAAATAAAATCAACCAAGATATTGGGGATCCCAAGAAGGAATAAAGACTGTACCTAAGAGTATTATAAATGTATGGTACAATGAAGGCATGTGTATTGGAGAGGAAAAGCCAAACTGGGTAATTTTGAGAAAATGATGTTGGATTGAACTCTGTAAAGACAAAATAATTATGCATAAATACTGTATTCTGGTTGATAAGTTTGTTTCTCACTAGGGTATGTGTTATCAATTCTGAAACTAATTTACATGAAGACTAGGATTGAGCAAATATGTAAAAAAAACTTCCTTGCTATTCCAGAAATAAGTTACAAATAGGCAATCAGAGGTTGGGGTAAGCTAGAATACTTCCATTAGTGATGCCTTAGACTTGGAGATACCAATATGATTTACTTTAATGTATACATAAATAGATGAATTCAGAAGTACCTGTTTACACGTTGGATAGTTTACATATATTCTAGTACCATCTCCAGAGGCAGGCTAGATAAGTGATACCTCAGTAACAATGAGCACATTCAGTATCCAATCTTGTTATCTAAATGCCATTCTCAAATAACAGGAACCAGCGCTCCTCAGAGAAATAGCAGATCCTAAGTCTGTGCCAAAAAATAACTCCAAAATGCCCAAAAAAAAGACCCAACAAGGCAATTCTAAAGCATTTTAGTGACACAAGTAAAAGAGTACCTCCCCCCCAAAAAAAATCATGGGACTATTTCAAAAAGACTCCCAGGAGCCACAGCTAGAGTGATTTTAGCAATAAAATAATAATAATAATATTGAATTATAACTCAAAGAATAATTTCAAGTGCACATTGTTGTAAATAATTAAATGGGAAAATCAAGTCTTCCTTACCAAAAAAAAAAAAAAAGTCCCAATTCATATAGGTAGTCTCCCCTGCAGAAGATGCTTATTTCCCCTCCCCTATATGCACTAGACTTAGTAACTCACTTCCTAAGAACTGACTTGGAAACAGAAAAACAGTTACCTCATAGTGGGGACAACTGGTGGATCACCACCTTAACTAGATAACCAAGGTTAGCATCACCTTTGATAAATCATGCTGATTTCTTATAACCCCTAATATGATCCCCACTTCACCTCTCTGGTATTTTTTCCCAAATTCTTAACCCTATTTTAAAATAAAACTGAGGGGAATCTTATAAAATTCCTGAGTAGCATCTTTCAAAAATGCCAAGATTATTTTAAAAGATGGAAAAACTATGAAACTATCATAGATTGGAGGAGGCAAAAGAGACAATGCAAACGAATGCAGCATGGCGTTCTGAATTGGATCCTAGAATAGAAAAAACAATGTTAGTCGAAAAGCTGATGAACAAAATCTGTAATTTAGATAATAGTATTAAACCAGTAGCAAGCTATTAGTTTTAACAAGTTTGGCTATAACACAATTATGTTAAAACATTAACTTCCAGGAATGCTTGGGAATGTTGGAACCCTCTATACTATCTTGGCAACTTCTCTGTAAATCTAAACTTATTCCAAAGGAAAAAGTTAAAACAAAGGGATCCATACACACCCATGCATCATATATAATTGTGTAAGATATTATTTCAAGGAACGCTTTTTTCAAGCACAACGAGAAATAATGTTGTAGTGCCAAGAGGGATTACAAAAATAGGAGAAAACAATCAAAATTATCCCCTGTGACCTACATACCTTACTTGTTTTCCATTCAGATTTTATAGAGGAAGGAGAAAAGCAAATATAAAAAGAAGGAAAGGAATAGAGGAGAAAGAGATGGAACAACCAGTGAGAGGGGAACTATAATGAAAACTTCCTGAGCTCTACAAATCATGATTAGGCTTTTATAACAGACCTGAGTTACAAAATCAGTATGGCTCGGTACAGCAGAAATAATGAGGCCAGCAAGACTCGGATACACAAGTGGTTCAGAAAGTATCTGGAAGCGCTAGTGGTGGGATTCTGAAGTCAGCAGCCATATATACACTCATACATCAGATTATCACATGCTGACCAAGTTCTTCTGGTTCACATGCTGGCCAAGTTCTTCTGGTTGGATGGTGCACACAAAGATATTTGAGGGGTCTTCAAAATTCTTAGACAATGGAACTAAAACTTAAGTTTATTTCTGCACAAAAAATTTTGAAAACATTGCAAATGAGGAATCTTCAAAAAAAGTTCATGGAAAATGTGTATGATGAAACAGTTATCTATGGATTTCAAAACTTTTATACCAAAAGAAGTTTGTGTTTTAATTACATTCCCCCACAAACTTTCTGAAGTACCATGGAATATGTAACTGTTTCATTCATGAGGACAAATCAGAACATCTTGATAAGCAACTATTTTGCTCTCCTCCTTTCCCTGTAAATATATTCTACTCCTCCGGGTTGTCTGCCATTGGGTGAGGATGCAGGCAAGTCCATGACTTTTTCAGTCATGCTCAGATCCTGAAAGTCCTGACGATCTCATTGAGACACAAAACATCCTCCCATTTCAATAACTAAAGTACCCCATTGCTTGTAATAAATAAAAGTTAGAATTGCAGTGTCTCTCCTTCCTTATCTTGGGCTTTCTCTAATTGTTTTCTTCTTCCCTGGCCTCGCCTTGTTCTCTTCCTCTTCCTGTCCCATGCCAACTGCAGGATCTGGTCCCTTTGGTTTCAAAGAAGAGGAGAAAAAAGAGAGCACAGACACATTCTCACTTGGTTGGTACTGCCAGGTGATTGAGCTCAGCGCTCTTGGACCTGACAGATGTTTCAGATGACTCTTTCTCTCTTGGGATATGTCAGGGATTTTCTTTCAGTGATTTAATACCACAGATACATCCCTGGCGTGCCCTTGGGTTCAACCATATTCTGGCTCCCCTGGAATTCTCTCCTGATCTGTGATTCCTCCAGCCACTGGTCATCTGAGGCTCCACCTCTAGCTGGTTTCTCCTGAGGTTTTCTTGTTCCTCCAAGTGGATTTCTAGGGAGTAAGAGCAATAAACTGTCAGTTTGTCCCCAAATTTGTAAAAGTCCCTCATCTGAGGCACAGGGTATACTCACATATTGTTTGCACTGAAGATGTTCCAGATCATAATTCCTTCCAAGCCACAACTTCTCCTTTGCTGCCACTGGCCATCTTAGGCTAACACTCTCCTTACTTCTCAGAAACAATTCATATGCCCAAACACCATGCCGGTTATGCAGTAATTTATTCAAGCTGCTGTTTTTATTTTTAAGATTTTATTTATTTATTTGAGAGGTAGAGTTTCAGGCAGTGAAAAGGAAAGACAGAAAGAAAGGTCTTCAGTCCGTTGGTTCACTCCCCAAATGGCCACAACGGCCAGAGCTGCGCTGATCTGAAGCCAGGAGCCAGGTGCTTCTTCCTGGTTTCCCATGTGGGTGCAAGGGCCCAGGACTTGGGCCATCTTCTACTGCTTTCCCAGCCACAGCAGAGAGCTGGATTGAAAGTGGAGCAGCCGGGACTAGAACTGGCGCCCATATGGGATGCAGGCGCTGCAGGAGGAGGATTAACCTAGTGCACCACAGTGCTGGACCTTCAAGCTGTTCTTTGAAGTCTATCTTCTTGGCTTTAGGTGAAAGAAAGACCCATCACCATTTCTCTGGGGTGGAGTTGTATTCACAGCATACCTACCTTTCCCTAATCCACCTCCTAAATCCTCCTCCAATCTCCTGCACTAGCCCTCTTATACTCGCAATGTGAGGGAGAGATTTAGGAGTTATGAAGAGGCTTCTCAATCATTTGCTGTAAAAATCATTTCCTCTCAATCTAGCATCACATGCACCTCAGTCAATGTTCCCATAATGTTCCGTTTACATTAAAGTGATTTTTTATTATCATTTCTTAGAATACCTACAGTTTGATTCCCAAGTTCTGTTAATTCACAGAATAATCACTGTGCTATTTCCCAGAATACAAGATATTTTAGATCAGAATGGTTCATTCTGTTTCATTTTTAGAATTATCAGCAGTCATGTTTAGACATCTTTGGAGCAGAATGAGTCAGTGATAGCATCACTTGAAGAAACAGCAAGAAATGTGGTTATAAACTCTTAAAAATGACATGCACAGGCGGCCGGCGCCATGGCTCACTTAGTTAATCCTCCGCCTATGGCGCCAGCATCCCTTATGGGTGCTGAGTTCTAGTTCCGACTGCCCCCCCTTTTTTTCTTTTTTTCTACAGGCAGAGTGACAGTGAGAGAGAGAGAGAGAGAGAGAGAAAGGTCTTCCTTTGCCGTTGGTTCACCCTCCAATGGTTGCTGGACAGAATCCGGCGCCCCGACCAGGGCTCGAACTCGGGGTGTTGGCGACGCTAGGTGGAAGATTAGCCTATTGAGCCGTGGTGCCAGCCACTAACTGCCCCTCTTCCAGTCCAGCTCTCTGCTGTGGCCTGGGAAGGCAGTGGAGGATGGCCCAAGTGCTTGGGCCCTGCACCTGCATGGAAGACTAGGAAAAAGCACTTGGCTCCTGGCTTCGGATCAGCGCAGCGCCGGCCGTAGCAGCCATTGGGGAGTGAACCAATGGAAGGAAGACCTTTCTCTGTCTCTCTCTCTCTCACTATTTATAACTCGACCTGTCAAATAAATTTTAAAAAATAAAATTTAAATTAAAAAATGACATGCATAGTCCAGGGTCACATGTGGGCTTTTGTATATAACGTCGCCATTTACTCCAATTTTCTTCCATGCTGAGTGGTGCCAAGCTCTCTTCCAGGGATAACAACACTCAGGGGCCTGTTGAGAAAGCCATTCAGTGGAGTCCCACACACCGTTCACTTGAGAGGAAAATCAAATTTTCTTTCCATCCTCAAGCAGTGAAAAGGTGGCACATTAATGTGAGGCCACCTCGTCAAAATCCATGGGTCAACAATTTTTCCACACTCCTTTTATCCTCTAAGCATTTTATTATTATGATAGGTATTAAAGGGTCTTATAAACTATTTAGAAAATATGAAAATGCCAGCCAAACACTGAGTATAGTATTTTTTGTAATATAGATAAAAACATGTTACTATATGTTATAATACATATATGAAGGATATTTTATACCAGAAGTGTGTATCTTCATCATTGCCCCTCCCCCCACATTCATCCTCAGAGAGGATTTTCTCCCCCAGGGACTGTATTAAGAAGTTTTGTGACTTTGGGAAGAGAATATATAGATGCTGTGATGTAGCCTTAAGCTTCCTCCACCTGCCACTCTTTGTGAATTGAGTTGGATTATGTCATTTCCTCTGATGCCCTGTAATGCAGCCCTAAGAATAATGACCCTGCAATGTGGCTCTGCTGAAAATGGCTTTTCCAGTGCCAGAAAAAGATGATTCATACTTGGCTTAAGAGCCATTTCTGGAAACTGCCAGGACAAAGGACAGAAGTAATTCACTAAGGGGCTCAATCATCATCCAATCCAATTTGGAAATGGTGGCACATCACTAAATACAAACATGTTAATTGATATATGTGTGTGTGTGTGTGTTTATACATATGAATTTCTGCTCCATATGTAGAGGTATGTAGTACAGATATGTTCATACATACACATACAATATTATGTCTTTATTTTAAAGGTGTATAAAATTGGGAAGTACAATTGTTCCTCACTCCTTCATTTGAGTTATGTAGTCTGAAATAAGCTAATACTCGTACCTTTCAACTGAAAATAGGAGCTTGTTTGAAATTGTAACTCTGTCCTGATGCACTCGGGAATTTCTAAAATCACACGATAAGAAGATGTGCCTGGTTATCTTGTCTGCTTCCACACAACCTGCCACTGATATTCCAAGAGTCTCTGGCCACTTGGCTCACCAGTGCGCCCTGCGGCAGGGCGTCCCCCCCCCCCCCCCGTCGTAGAGAATATGTATCCTCAGGGAAGGCATTGAGGAATTCATCTCCCCGTTCTGAAGAACGCCTTCTTGGCGGTGTCTCCCAGACCTCATTTGACCACCCAGCTATCAGACTCCTCCCTGGCTATGTGTCAAGCTGCACATTTATTTTTCTTAATCTTTTCTCAAAAATCAATTCCCTGACTCCCTTAATCATTTTTATTGATCTCTTGAGTTTTCTCTAATATGATGGCCCCTATCTGCTCCTGAGCACAGGCGTTAGCTCCCTTTCTCCTCTTTACCATCCCACTGTCAGCTTCAGCTGGGTGCCACTGAGTGTACAGTGTGGTGGGGTCAGCCGCCTCCCATCTCCTACAATGTCCACTTCCCACCATTTCATGAGACTCAAAAAACACAGCATAACAGAGACCCAACAATGTGCTGCTTGCTCATCTCTGATGTCTCCTGTGTTTCATTCATATTAGATTCAGCTATGACCATAGCTTCCCAAGTCACATAGCTTTGAATTTCTAAAGCCACTTTTTTTTTGGCAACTCTATTTCTTAACTCTTTGCGAAATTGTACAACATGTCAGCTGAAAATTGTAAGACTACATTGGAAGAGGAACAAAATACAGATGCTTGTCCCAACTAAAGTATCTTATTTTGCAAAGGTGGCAAGCTTATAAGTGTGACAAAATTATCTGGGAAGCAACAAAGAAAACTTGGGAAGCCTTAGGTTCCTTATTAGTCCCAGGGAAGGGACAATTTACAAGGCTCTCTGGGCAAGGGATGGAATTGATAACTTGTACATGATAATAATTGCTGCCATTTTGTGAGTGCTTACAAGGTGCCAGCTGGTAGTCTAAGGTGTGTTTTTTTTTTTTTCACAAATCTCATTTAAATTTAAAGCAAATATCTTGGAGAGACACAATTATTTTGGTCATTTTGTAGAGGCAGAAACTAAGGCACAGAAACACTGAAAATGTGCTGAAGTTTGGTGTAGTTTAAGTTGGCAGAGTGCAGAATTCAGATCCAGGCAATTTGCTCAAAAGGCTGCAGACCTAATCATTTGTTAATGTCCCATATAAGCACATATTTGTAAAACATAGGTAAAGCCTATAGATCAGGTAGCTATCAGGTGTCTATCCTAGCCTTGGTTGTCAAAAATGTATGCGTTCTACTTTTTGAGAACCAAGTTGCCAATAGTATGATCTCTACTAAGCACTGAAAGGGAAGTAGACAAAAATGACTAGAAGAGTGAAAACTTTATTTTGATTAACTTCTTATTGTAAAACAACCAAAAAGCAAAATGCTACTTTATTATGGCCTCTTTAAAAATTCTTTGCCTGGAGAATGACAGATAAATTTCCATCCAAAAGAATATTCTTGAAACTATTTCAGATCCAAAAATCTTTCTTTGGGAGCACTACCTCATACATGTACATCAAGTTTCCTCACCATTCATTTGTGCAAATCAATCTCAGATGAAGGACAGAAATTTGCCTGGAAAGAATTAATCCAGAGGGAAAGGCAATTGATCACTAGATTCTTCTCAATGTACCGTTTCCCTTTGGCCTTCACTAGAAAAGCAAGAGTGAGTCTCCATCCCCTATTTGTTAAGAGAGGCTAGCTCAGCTCTGCTAAAATCAAATCCATATTCATCAAATCTCCCTGTTTGGGTCACTTATTATGTTAAAATGAAAAGTAGTATTTCAAGGGGATTCAATTTATGATCCAAGGGACATAAGAACCAGCCTTAAAATATGAACGATTCCTGCAATGAATTATTAGTGGCAACCTCTGGTCAGGTCTCTTAGAACTGTTCCAAGGAACTAAAGATGAATTTCCCATTTCTCATTCCCAGAGTTTAGAGGCCTACAAGAATGAGTTTTTTAATCTATGACTTACTGCCTGTTACTAAGTGATTCTGGCTGTGTCAATAAATTTGTTCACAGCTCTAATTGTGTTAATGAATTGAACTTAATTAAACTTACAACATGTCATGAGCTTCTTCTGGCAGAACTCAGTAGATTTTTCAAAAAAAGATCTCAGTGGGAAAACAAATAAATGTAGAGAACAACTTCTGCCATCATCATATAGTCTCAGCACAGAAAAGACTGAGATGAGGGATCCTGAAATCGGCTTCATGAAGAATATTCCTCTTTGAGTAAAGTGCTATTCAATTTGTAGTGAGTGTGACCTGTCCTTTGATTAAATCCAATAGGTTGTAAGCTCCTTTAGGTTAAAAAGTATGTGTTATTTTATTATTTTTTCTTTTCCCCACTCAGTTGAGGGCTTATTGCAGAAAAATGCACTGTGAATGAATGTGGCCATGTGAATTGATTCTGTCTGAATCATTTCATTTGGAGGCTCATGGAGGGAAAGGATCCTATTATTTATTTGTTCATCTCCCATGTGCTAGTCACTAAACTCAGAGCTCTCATATACAAAACAAAGCACATTGAAAAGGATCTGATAATGTCCTTTTGATATGTGAAACAACTAAAGTTCATATAGGTTGAATAACTAACCCATGCTCAGATGTCAGTAAGTAAGAGACTTGGGATTCAAATCCCTATCTGTTAGCAAGGTGGTTAACACCACTTGAGATACCTATATCTCCTAATAGAATGCCTGGATTCAAATCCTGACTGTCCTTTTGATTCCAACTTCCTGCTAATGTGTGCCCTGGAATGACACAGTGATGGCTTAACTAGTTGAGTTTCTGACACAGATGTGGGAGATCTGGATGGGATTCCAGACTTCTGAGTTTGGCTTGGCCCAATCCTGGTAGTTGCACATATTTGGGGAGTGGACCCCTAGTTGGAAAATCTCTTTTCTCTCTCTTTTTGCTTTTGAATGAATGAATGAATGAATGAATGAAATGCATGTCTTTTGACTCTAATACACATATTCCTTTCATAGCTGCATACTACTTTCAGAAAATATCTAGAGTAGATGTGCTTGTTGGGTTCCTGGATGACAAAAATACTCTTTGAAAAGTTACCAGAAGTTCTCTAGGCACCAGATACTTCGTTTAAATGGTTTCCGTTTGCCTAAATCATTTTCCAAAAAATAAAATGCATTGGTAAGTAAAAGATACTTGCAACTATTTTCAAGAGATTTTATTTACCTGATGTCTTCAACGTTAAGGGCCATGACTTAACATTTCTTTCCTATCTACTACAGTGTAAAGCCTGGGTCTTGAGCACTGTGAATGTTTAATAAGTGCTTCCTGGTGACAAATGTTTCATTTGAATTATTGTTTTACAAAATGTAGCTGCCAAAAGAGCACTGCTTTTAGCTTACAAGTCCTAAGAGCTTGGTTTTTGACAAATAAGGGAAAAGGAGTCAAGACCTAGGCAATATACATTACTTATGGGCTCAATAAAAGAGACAGAAAAATCCACAAACCCCTGCTTTAGTCAGAAGGCTTGTGTTCTCTTCAGTTTTGCTAGAACCATTCACAAATAATCTCATAGGGTTATTAGACTTTCAGCTCTTTTCCTAAGGTTGAAAAAATGTGAGACAAGGAGAAGAGGAGAAGAAACAAAGCAGTCAAGAGTTCAAAAGGCTAAAATAATCTTCATATTTATCTGCAGTCTCCAAGTTCCTTCAACATGCTCTTCTGATTCTAGCCCAAGAGGAACAGTCATGTGAGGAGGCTGAGAAGTTACCACTATCCCTGTTTCATACGTGAAGAAACAGAGTAAATGAGCATTATGCTTAAAGAGCTCAACACAAGGCTCACTCTCCTCCTTCAGCTCATCGCCCTCCGAAGATCATTATGCTGGGGCTCCTCCGCTGGGAGAGCACTGTGAATTCCAGGCAGGCCAGAACCATGGGGCAGGAGGCAGCAACAGTGCATGCTACTCCAACAGACCCACCTCCCGAAAGCAGGGAGAGGTTGCACTGAACTAGGTGAACTCCATGTCTTGGGAGAGGCTAAAACTTTGAGAAGGTAAAATGTATAATTGAAGGCAGATCAGGTAGCAAAACAGATCAATCTGTTTAAGGAGCCAAAGAGAAAATAATATAAATTAGACAAGTCATCAGTGGCCTTAGATATCCAGTAAGTGTGACTGAACCCAAATCTCCTGCAAGTTTAAGTTTGTCTCAGAATAGGTTTCTTTTCATATAAGCACAATGATACTTTTAAAAAAAAATAAGATATTACATTTGGGGGATTGTGTCAATATTGTCTCTTAATTGATTTTTTAAGCACACCTTTTTAATAAAGAACAGTCAATTCTTATCAAGCATGGATTTCATATTTGTGAATTTGCCTGCTTGCTAAAATTTATTTGTAAGCCCCAAATCAATACTCATGATGCTTTTCATGGTCATTTGAGGACATGCATGGAGAGGTGAAAAATTGGAATCACTCAACATGAACATTCTCAGTTGAGGTCAAACACAGTGATTCTCTGCTTTGTTTCAGTTGTCTTATGTGATAATCTTCTCTGTGGTTTACTGAATACTACAGTTTCCATGATTTTGTGGATTTTGTTAGTGATTTTGCTTCTTCAGATAGATCCAAGTGGAATGGTAGGAGTCTATGTAGTGCTTCTAAGCCTAAGAAGGCAATGATGTGCCTTAGGAAGAAAGCCCATGTGGGGACCAGCATTGTACTGTAGTGGGTAAAGCCACTGTCTGGTACATTGCATCCCATATGGATGCTAGTTCAAGTACTAGTTGCTCCACTTCCAATCCAGCTCCCTGCTAATGGCCAGGGAAGGCAGCAGAAGTGGCCCAAGTGTTTGGGCCGCTGCCACGCATGTTGGAGACCTGGATGAAGCTCCTGGCTCCTGGCTTCAGCCTGGCCCGCCCTTGCCATTGCAGCCATCTTGGCTGTGAACCAACAGATGGAATATCTCTCTGTCTCTTCCTCTTTACAACTCAAATAAATAAATAAATTATTGAAAAGAAAGAAGGAAGAAAGAAACCACATGTATTAGATAAGTTTTCTTTAAGCATGAGTTATAGTACTGTTAGGTATGAACTCAATGTTAATGAATGGACACTACATGTTAAATAAGGTGCAAACAGATGCACACATAAAACAGGGTTGTCTGATCAGTTGACAAAAATGTTGTTACCAGAGGCTTGCAGGAACCTAAATTGGCATTTCCCTTAGGAATGAAGGTTCATTATTTACTAATTTGGTGTTTGCAATTACTTCAAAGAATAAACTACTGCAAATAACTAGAAACAATTAAATCTTTTTAAGAGTTAGTTTAGGGGCCGACGCTGTGGTGTAGCCGGTAAAGCCACCGCCTGCTGTTTTAGCATTCCCATATGAGTACTGGTTTGATTTCTGGCTGCTTTTCTTACTATCCAGCTCTCTGCTATGGCCTAGGAAAGCAGTAGAAAATTGCCCAAGTCCTTGGGCCCCTGCACCCATGTGAGAGACCCAGAAGAAGCTCTTGGCTTCCAATCGGCATAGCTCTGGCCATTGTGGCCATCTGTGGAGTGAACCAGCAGATGGAAGATCTCTCTCTCTTTCTCTCTCTCTCTCTCTCTGCCTCTGCCTCTCCATGACTCTGCCTTTCAAGTAAATAAATATTTTTTAATTTTATTTATTTATTTTTTTGACAGGCAGAGTGGACATTGAGAGAGAGAGAGAGACAGAGACAGAGACAGAGACAGAGAGAAAGGTCTTCCTTTGCTGTTGGTTCACCCTCCAATGGCCGCCGCAGCCGGTGCACCATGCTGATCTGAAGCCAGGAGCCAGGTGCTTCTCCTGGTCTCCCATGCGGTTCAGGGCCCAAGCACTTGGGCCATCCTCCACTGCACTCCCTGGCCACAGCAGAGAGCTGGCCTGGAAGAGGGGCAACCGGGAAAGAATCCGGTGCCCCGACCGGGACTAGAACGCAGTGTGCCGGCACCGCAAGGGGGAGGATTAGCCTACTGAGCCACTGCGACGGCTCAAGTAAATAAATATATTTTTTTAAAGTTAGTTTAATGAGAGCCCTGCTAGTGACTGCTGACTGTGAGTGCTAGTGTAACACTTAATAAAAACTCAATGAATATTTTAGTGAATGAATCAATGAAGCCAAAAGTTTTGCACCCTAAAGCTTGGTAATGGTGTTAGACAGTGTCCTGTGCTCACTGGTAAGTGAGAATGCTTATTAAAGTTCATGGAAAAATGGAACTAAATGATAAGTTTATTTGGGTGCAAAAATTGAAATACTTGCCTAGTTTTTTTTTTCATAATATACATTTTTCCATGAATGTTTTGAAAAACTCTGGTATACAAACTACATAGAGAAATTGGAGAGAAGAGGACCAAGACAGCAGGAAGTAGCTGAAGCTGACTCACAGAGAAGGAGGCTACTGGATAGCAATCCATTTGCTACAACTCCAGGAGCTGCAGAGAGACTTGAAGGTCCAGAGACAGAAAGATATCCAAGGAAATCAATTGCAAATTCCAGGGTAGAAAACTGGCAAAACAGATCTCACTTTGGAATGGCTATAGGAGTGTATGTTGAGAGTGGAACAACAAAACAGAAAGTTATTAGGAGTAGCTTCTCTAATCTTGTGGAAGTAGTCCTACCCCCAATAATGTGCCTGATAGGCACACCAATCTCAAAGGCTGGAGTCCTCATTTATTCTCATAATCACTGTGGCCAACAGATAGAACAATGCCCCCTAAAATATGCCCATGCTCTAATCCCCAGAACTCATGACACTGTTATGTTACATGGCATAAGGGGATTTAAGTTGGAAATGGAATTAAGTTTGCTAATAAACTGACAAATCAGGATATTATCCTGGGTTATCTGAGTGAGCCCAGTGTCATTACAAGGGTTCTTATAAATGCAAGTTGGTGGCAGAAGAGTCAGTGTCAGAGTGTTGTGATGTAAGACCCCACCATCCACTGCTGGCTTTGAAACTGGAAGTGGGGAGGGTCATAATCCAAGGAAGACTCTCTTCCAGAACCTCCAGAAAGGAACACAGCTCTGATGACACCTTGATTTCAACTTGGCAAGGCCTGCTTTGGATTTCTGGCTTTAGGAATAGTAAAATAATAAATTTGTATTGTGTTAAGCTACTAACTTTGGACCAATTTATTTACGGCAGAAACAGGAAACTATCTCTCTATTTTGTATGACACTTCTAGTGTTTTTAGATACTTTAATATATGTGACCATGCATAATCTTTTCAATTTCTGGGAAACACAGAGACTATAGGACATCCCAAACTTAAGAGTCTTTAGCTATTTTTAAGTTGACCTGGACTCTCAAATGTATACTTTCTTTACCTATGTAAAAGGATACCTAGGAAATTCTAAAATCTTCTGAAATTGACCTGGACATTTGGGGACCTCCAAGGGATCCCTTTACTGAATGTGAATGACCTCTTCCAACCTACCTAAGTAAAAAGGTAAATGGGAATCCAAAACTCTCCACAGTAGGTCACTGTCCACTTCTCTGAACTACCGCCATATTAGAGGCTGCTTGATAAAAGTGATGACCAAAATGTAAGCCTCTGTGACCTCCATCCTTTGGGATTATGCGCATGAATACGTGATGATGCATGGAAAAAGGAACTTGAAGATTGGGAGATTATCATAGGTTATCTGGCCAACCTTGTGTAATGATATGAGCTCTTTAAAGGAAGACATTTCCCCTGTTGATAGCAAAAGTGGAAGAAGGCAGAGAGATGCATCAGAACGAGTTGTTAGAGAAATTTCAAGCTCAAGAGTTTTGAAACCATCTCTGGCTTGGAGATGGAGGGGGTCATGTGAAGACTGTGAGAGGGAAATGAATTTTATCAACAACCAAGGAACGTGGAAGAGGACTTGAGCCTCAGGTGAGAACTGCTACTTTGGCAGATACCTTGATTCTCAGCCAGCAGTACCGTAAGCAGAGAACCCAAATGAACCACGCTGTGAGCAGACTTCTGACCTACACAATGGTGAGACAATCGTAAGTGTGGATTGTTTTAAGCTGCTAAACTTGTGCTCATTTTTTATGACAGAAAGAGCAAACTAACACTTAGGAAATGGCCATAAAAGAGACAGAAACAAAGGAACATCATTGTAAAAAGGGGGCAAATTTAATTTGCAATAGGAGTCAGGAATAATTCTGGATAAACAAATAGGAAGATTAAATGTGGTTTTTAAAGGGTAGGTTTCAAATTAAAAAAAAAAATGGACAAATGGGGTAGGGTTCGAGAGAAATTTTCCCAAAAGGGAACAGTTGAGTTAAAGGCAAGAAAGTGGAAGCTCAGTCAGTACCTGTTTGGGCAACAGAAAATCCTCTAAACATACCCTGGGTCATATTCTCTTTGTCTGCACTCTGAAGGATCATTTTGGTCTAATCTGTGCCAAGTGTGAGAGTCCAGAAGGAAAATTCTAGCCTGGATGTCAATCAACCTCATCCTGAGACCTCCAGCTGAGAATAAGAAAGATAAATTACAGTTTGGGTTCAGTCCCAGGTTAGCTTCTCTGTGTGTACAGATCTCAGCACTTTAACACTTATCCGAGGTCTCTCTCAAGCTTACCCCACAGGCTGGTGCTGCTGGATAAGAAGCTGGTGCTGGAGGTTGGGTTGGACAGTGAGGGGGACAGTAATGTTAGATACTAGAGCTCTGCTTACTCAACTTTCATCTTGGTAAATAATGCTCAATTGATTCATTCATTGTTACAAGTTCTGTTGCATTGAAAAATACACTAGGGAATATAATAAAACAAACATTTTCTACTTGTACAGAATTAGTTGTTTTTGAATGGTGATTGAGTGGCAATTTGTAAGCCTAAACAGAGTGGATGGTTTAAATGACTCAGGTACATGCTAAGTGGAAATGATGACTTGAGTACTAATTTAAAAAAAAAAATGTTACTATTTTAACCTACTTGAAAGGCAGGGAAAGAGAGAAAAAAGATATGTCCATCTGCTGTTTGATTCCCCAAAATGTCTTCAAATAGCTAGGGCTGGGCCAGGATGAAGTCTAGAGCCAAGAACTTCATCCACATCTCCCACTTGGGTGGTAGGGGGTGGGGCCGAAGTACTTGGACCATTGTATGCTGCTTTTCCAGATGCATTAGCAGGAAAATGGATCAGAAGTGGAGGTTCTGGGACTCAAACTAGAATTTTAATATGAAATGCAGAAGTCCCAGGCAGCAAATTAACCCACTGCACCAAAACACCTGCCCCAGTAGGTGTTTCTGATGTGCAATCATTTGCAATGACTGCAAGAGCAATATCCTTGGTGAGATGACTGGTGACCTACTCCCACATAAACCTGTCCCATCACATGTGAAGATTGTGAACTCCTAGGGTGAGAAAACACGCCTCTGAGAAACCCCTGTCTTCCCCTTCCTCTCTAATCACATAGATGCTTGAGAAATGTTTCCTGTCGTTCTGTGGTGAGGATAAGACAACAATGGTTTCTGCATGGAAGCTACAGCCAGCAAGGAGCTGAAGGTCTTTTAGGTGAGTTCAGTCTTGAAAAACACCCATTTGTCCTCTATACACCTTCCTGGACTCATGTATCATGTTTCTATGGAACATTTACACAGACTTTTAAAAATCTCTTTTGTACAGGAGATGTTTGTGGGGGTCACAAACAGCAGATTCACAATGCATAGACAGGGCAAGAAGGCTGAGGATGGAAAGAAGTTCCCAGCAGAGGCAGGGAAGAGGAAACCTCGAGTATTTAAGAGGGACCAGCAAATGTCCTCAGAGAATGGCATCTGTCCCAATATAAAGGATTTTCAACATAAAGTTTGTGATAACATTTTCTTGAATTTTTCTGACTTAAACTCAAGAAGGTACTGAAATTAGCATGGGCCATTGAGTCTGGAGGATTTCGAGTTCTGGCTCTACTGCTGATGCACTGCATGTCTGCCTTAACCTGCATCCTTGAGGATCCAGAGAGCTAGCATCTGTGAACGTGCTTGCAGAGTACTCACGAAGTTCCTGGGGACCACGTCTCTGCCTTAGGGAATTCCTCCTCTGCTATCTTGGAGTGTCCTGTCATGCAAAAGAGTGTAGGTTCCCCACCTCCTTTGGAAGTGGCAACTACAGCAGGGACATCCTGTCAAGTGGCCAGCAGCAAATGTGCCCACTTTGTGGACATTATTTCACTTGTGTCTACTCCAAGGGAAATTTCTTTCTCTGTGAATGCAAGCCAGGCTGTCACCTTCGCTCAGGCATCCTGTGCTCTCTGTCATGTCCGTCACACATATGGTGCCTGGCAGGGTGCACCTCCACTCCAAGGCCCTTTCTGGAGAGCATCTGCTAACCCTGCCAGCCTGATGCCTCCAACCTCAGCACCACCTTTACCCAGGTTTCTTGCTGAATCAACCAATTAGCTCAAATCGTCTCTGACTGCTCTGAACTATGTCTTGTTAAAACATGGGTGGATGGGGACCTGGTGAAGTCCAAAAGTCACTCTGAGAATGAAGTCTTCTGAAACTGCTCAGATTTACTTAGTTAGCCATCTCAGTGCTCAAGCTTTCAGAGTGACTTCTGGCAGAATCCCAATAAGGATCGCCAGCAATGCTTCCCTGAAGTATTTCTTGTGACATTTCCTCCAGAATCATTCCACATCTTAAAATCTAAAGTGCATGACTCATTTTGAAAAACAAATTAATAACTGACTTCCTGCTCAAGGGATCAATGGTATATTATATCACAGATTATCTCTCCTTTGGCAGCTGCATCTCAGCTCATGGTATCCTTGTGACAGTCCCAATACCTGTGTGCAAGTCGATCACACGGAAGTTTCAGCTGCTGATAGGGCTGAGCTCCCTCCGAGATGATAGGATTCCCTGCACTTTCCCAAGGAAAGTTTCCATAGGGGTATCTTGCATTTTTACACACCAGACAGTGTTGGGGGTTAGAAAGGTTAGAAACCCCATCTAGTAACTTGGCATTTTGCCTTTGGAGTTGTCCTGATTTCAAACATTCATTTTAGTGTCTAGAATGGTGTTAAGGACAGTGCAGAAGCTAACCAGGAGCTTAATATTAAGGGAGGCTGAAACACATGCTTTATGTAATATAGAAAAGATTTTCATAAGCCCCGAAATGACTTTTGCAGGTGTTTATTTGTTATACGTGTTATTGGTGCTCAGTCTTTAACTTGAGAACTATTCTGGTTTGTTATTCATAGGATGTATCAAGCAAGTATATCAGTCAATTGCTCATCCTGAAACTTTTACCAGTGCATAGTTCAGCCAGAAAGCACAAAGAAAACCTACATTCTAGTGGTGTTTTCTGCCTTAATTGTTGACCAATAGCCACTGTGAGATCACAGTGAACACCATGAAGGAGATGAAGAAGAAATATACGTAAACAAGCTTTCTCCTATATTTAAACGATTCATCTGACTAAATGGATTATTTTAGGTTTGCACATTCAGTGTAATTAGTGCATATGGTCCAGCTGTGAAGAAATAGCTGAGGACTCCTAACTTATTATTAATTAGGCTCATTAAAATGCAAGTAAGAGAACGTTGCCTAGGTAAACAATACCTTATGTCAAAAAGTCATTACTTGACAAGAGCTACTCTTCCTAACTAAAGTCATTACTGGTATTTTTTGGAGGCTTTTTTTGAAGGCTCCATGGGTGCCAGTTAACTACTTTTGACTGACATCAAGGACAGACGTGCAGAGCTGGAAGGAGCCGCTGGTAGGGCACAGCAATGCTTTTCACAGCATTTCAAAATATGTCTGGGGGAGGTTAAAGGTTGACAGCCCAATGACGGGCCTTCTTCAACTGCCGTGGTGTCACAGCAGGAGCATGTCAGGAAAATTTCCTGAGCCCCTCTGAATCTCTTCCATGTTCACATTTCTTTTCCTGTCTCACAAGTACAGAGGGATTGGCAGCTTTATGACAAACACCTGGGAAAGAAAAATGCATTATCCCTGTTAGGAACAGGCAGGTGTGGAGGTGAAAAGCCAGCTGAGTTTCAGTGTGGCGTCTCCGCTGGTCCTTTGCCAAACGGGAGGGGAGAGCAGGCCTGGCCAGTCCAGGGAGACATCACACATGGGCCCTACCTCCTAGAATTGTGGGCCCCTTTCCAACAGAGTGTATAGATTAGCCATGGCCTCTGACCCTTGGGGATGCAGCTCCACAGCCTAGTAACTCAGGAATCAGCTCAGCAAACCTGGTGAAGCCCTCCCCAGTTTGCTCAGAGCACAAGGCCAGAGGCTCGGCAAGTACAATTTGCAGGATGGATGCTGAGACTCCACATCTGGGCCCTGGAGAGTGAGTGGCTTTCCAGCCAGACGCTAGAATGAGAATCTCAGAAGGATTCAGGGATTAGTCCCCAGGCATACGCTTCTCCCTAGGATTCTTCCTGTGAGAGCCGCAGAAGCAGCAGCACACATGCCAGCTGATTTCTCTAGTTGTAGAAATGTTTCCCTGTCTTCAAAAGTCAGTGCACGCTTCCATCTAAATCACTGCAGCCATGCAGGCTCTGGTCTAAATGGATCAAAAAGGTCTATTGACAGATGCTGAAATGAGTGTCTACCTTTAACACCAGGTCAATTGATAAGTGTCTGACCTAGACGTGTGACTGACATGAAGAGCTGTCAAGAAGAAATCTTCTTTTCCAGTGCTGACAACAAGACAGGAGGAGAGGGGAGAGGGAAAAGAGAAGCCCAGGAAAGGATCTCACTCCCTGGTGGACACAGCTGGGCCCTCTAGATGCACCCCAGGCAACTACATGTTTATAATGGCATTCAGAACCTATGCTGGATAAAGGAGGGCAGTACATCCAAGTCTGAGAAGTCCATGAATGGGATTTGGAACAAAGCAAACATTTGTCTCAATTCAATATAGCATTATCATTCATATTTTAATCCCCTTTCCAAAATGACTATGGGAATAACATTAGATATAGAGCAAACTTTCCCTGTGCTATCATACAGGAAAGTTTACAGCTACAGCCTTGAAAAAAACATGCAGTGAATGTTAGAAAGGTCCAGAAGTGTCCTAAACTGCGTTATTCCTATTTTAGGTCATATTTGGACCCATGACCTCTTCAAGGAAAATGCAGTAGAATGTATGCTAGATTGACCATATCATTTATTCTGTCCCTATTTTTTCTAGGCTTTCCAACAAATATTTGCAAAGTTATTTCACTTAGCTGTAATTTTAAATTTCAGATTCTCTCTTTTGAGTTGTGATGATGCCTCCAGACAAATAGCAAGATTGTTGGTAAATCGTGCAGTCTCCCCACCCCAGCCAAAACTAGCCTGTCCTTTGCTTAGCAACATTTGCTGTTGCTCCTCAGAGATGCTTCTTCCCCAGCCAGATACTGTGACATCAACTTTCATGCTCACCACCAATCTTTGAGAAGCTGACACCATCACAACCTCTTTAGAGATGAGCAAGCTGTGCCTCAGAGAGGCTAAGTAACCAGCCCAAGGACCAGGTACACTTGATTATTAATACAATTGGAATTATACATAAAAGAATAAGACTGTCAGCACCTTTGGGATGTCATCACACTGTGAAGAGCAGCACAGACCAAGCTGGAGACAGATAGGGGATGGTGGGTCCTGTTTATACTCACAAAATATTAGTCCTTTGCTATCCTTTTCTAAAATTAATATTTTGGGAAAGTGACATCCTAATCACACTATTACAGGAGCACAGAGATGAGTCTAAATAATCCCCAGACTTGAAGGGGCCAGGGGGGTTTGGGAACCCCCACCCCAAACTAGTCTTGGAGTAACTAGAAGAACCCTGTGCTCATCACTTCTGTTGCCCCATCTCCATCTTGCCCTGCTCTTTGCCCAACAACACTGATCCTCAGGGACTGCTGCAGTGGGCTGTGGTGTCATCCAGCCCTCAACAGCAGTGCTAGAGTGTAGAGCAATCGAAGGAAGGAGCTGAACAAGACTCTGGTTTGGGCCAGCGCTGAGGTTCAATAGGCTAATCTTCTGCCTTGCGGCACCAGCACACTGGGTTCTAGTCCCGGTTGGGGTCCGAATTCTGTCCCGGTTGCCCCTCTTCCAGGCCAGCTCTCTGCTGTGGCCAGGGAGTGCAGGGGAGGATGGCCCAAGTGCTTGGGCCCTGCACCCACATGGGAGACCAGGAGAAGCACCTGGCTCCTGCCTTCGGATCAGCGCAGTGCGCCGGCTGCGGCGGCCATTGGAGGGTGAACCAATGGCAAAGGAAGACCTTTCTCTCTGTGTCTCTCTCTCTCACTATCCACTTTGCCTGTCCAAAAAAAAAAAAAAAAAAAGACTCTGGTTTGAATTTTCCTAGTTCCTCACGAGTCACCTCTACAGAAGGTCATGGAGCCTCTGTAGGAGGCTATTCTTTATGGCTCTTCTTTCTTCAAGAGTCCAGACATTTCTCCTTCCCCTCTTTCTCTTGAACCTAGGAGCGGTGACTGGTCTGCTATAGCTGACCATTGACTCTCAAAGTATCCTTAGTGGTCCCCTTCTTATTGCTTAGTTTCTTTACAAATTAATACTTCTTGAATATTCTTTTTTGGGGAGCCAGGCATACCAGCTGTTAGGACTCTGGCCTGTATAAGCCCGGTACTACCTATACCTCCTCCTTGTGTTCCTACAAAATTGACTCTATCTCCACTTGAAAATCAGACAGGGCCACAACACAGAATAAGTTCTCAAAGTAAAATTTTTCAGGCACTTCCCTTTATAACAGTGTAGGAGTCAATGAAAAGTCCAGAAGCACATCCTTTTGCTTAGTGTCCACTAGTGCATTACATCTATCATATTATTTTATCTAACAGAATTCTTAACAATACCATCTTAAGAAGTCGTGGTCAGTTTTGTGTTGCTATACCAGGGAATCTGATTCTGGGTGATATATAAAGAAAAGATGGTTCTTTAGCTCACAGCTCTGTAGAGTCTAGGTCATGGAGCCAGCATCTGCTTGCTTGGTCCCATGGTGCATGGCATCAGAAAGGCAGCAGTACCTGCAAAAGAGATACACGTTGAGACAGGAAGCAAGAGACTCAGCACAGGTCAGGATTGTCCTTTTTACAACAACCTGCTCTTTTTTAATTTATTTTTTATTTATTTGACAGGAAGAGTTATAGACAGTGAGAGGGAGAGAGAGAGAAAAAGGTCTTCCTTTTCCGTTGGTTCACCCTCCAAATGGCTGCTATGGCCGGCTCACTGCACCAATCCAAAACCAGGAGCCAGGTGCTTCCTCCTGTTCTCCCATGCGGGTGCAGGGCCCAAGCACCTGGGCCATCCTCCACTGCTTTCCTGGGCCACAGCAGAGAGCTGGACTGGAAGAGGAGCAACTGGGACTAGAACCTGAGGCCTATATGGGATTCTGGCACTGCAGGTGGAGGATTAGCCAAGTGAGCCACGGTGCCAGCCCCCAACAACGTGCTCTTATAGGAGCTAATTCTCTCTGCTAGTCCAGCATTACTCCTTTGGAGGGTGGTTCCCCCATGATCTAACAACCTCCTCGAAGACCTCACTTCTGAAAGTTTCCACCATCTCAACACTGCCACACTGGGGAAAAGTCTTCTAATACATGAACTCTTGAGGGCCACACTCAACTTAAAGCCAAACCATAGCAATAGGCTGATTTTCATCCCTGTTTTATGAATGATGAAACTGGGCCTAAGCTCTGTTACTTGTCTGAAGCCACACAGTAAATGACAGAATTTGAAAATGGCCAGGGACAGCAGTCCTAAATTATCTGAGTAAATTTGGCAAGTTGTGAAAGTGGGAGAGGCTGGCATGACCTGCAGGGCAGTCTAAAAACATATCATATTTGGCTTTTCAAAATATGGAGTCTTAAAGTGTTTTATTCTGCATTAAATGAGTCCAGGATGACACCAGAATAAGTTGCTTTATGGAAATTTGCATGTCCAGTTGCCTATGTGACATCTCATCTTCAACATCTAAAGATACTTTAATCTGAATGTGCCTTAAACGAAACTCTTCATGCCATTCCCACTGCACACTTATTCCCCTTGCCATCATTCCCTTTCAGTAAGTGAAAGCTCCAGTTTTCCAGTTGCTTAGCCAAACAACTTTGGATTATCTTTGCCCCCTCGCTTCTATCTCACTCATTGTACCTGAGAATCCTGGTAACTGTCGATGGTGGGTTGAATAGCACCACCTCCAAAATTCTTATCCACAAAAATCTCAGAATGTGACCTGAAAATAGCCATTGTAGATGTCATTAGTTACGAATAAAAGTGTGATCACACTGGATTAGGATGGGCCCTAAATCCAATGATTGGTGTCCTTGTGAGGAGAGTAAATACAGAGTCAGAAGAGAAGAGGCTAACATGAGATTGGGGTGATAATGCCACAGTAAAGGAATGTCAATGATTCCCGGCAGTCATTAGAAGCCAAAGGAGAGCAGCCATGATTCGACTTTTCCCTCCCAGTCCTACAAGGAGCCAACCCTGGCAGCACCTTGACTGAGTGCCTGTAGCTGCCTGAGCTGTGACAGAGTAAGTTTCTCTTGATTTAATCTACTATATTTGTGGTAATTTGTTATAGAGGCCCTAGGGAACTAACACGTGGTCCTTTCAAAAATGATCAAGAATCAGAGGACACTTTCCCACCTCCTCCTCCTCCATAACCCTCAAAGATACCATGTTCCTGGATACTGCAATAGCCCCCTAAGTGGTCACCCTGCTCATCTCTCTATGGTCTATTCTCAACTTACCAGACAATAACTCTTCTACAAATAAATTGCATCACATTATTCCCTGATCAAAACACTACACCAACTCCCAGTCATCTCCATAGAGTAGAAGCCCAAGTGTTTTCAGTAGTACAGAGAGTCCTAATCAATCTCCCCTTCCTCATTCTACTCTGGCCACACTGATCTCTACACACTCCCTCTGCATGTCAGATGTGTTCTGCTCCTCCCTTACTCCTCCCCTACCACACCCCAGGTCCCTGCAAAGGCTGCTCCCTTTGCGTGGATGACTCCACCTCCTGATATTCTCATGGCTCACTGCTTCCCTCCCTTCAGGCCTCTATCTTGAAGGTCACCCTCTCCATGGGGCTTATCTAAGCACCTTATTTTACATAACCTTCTCCTGCCCCTCCTACATCACACTTATTCTTACTTTGTTTTCCATCATAGTCATCATTCTTCTAACATATTATACAATTAATTATTTATTGTATATGATAAGAATTGCCCTTTCCCTCAACTTAAACATGATGAGTGTAAGTAAGCTCCATACTGCAGGAACCTTTATTTTGTTCCTTGATATATTTCATGTGCCTCATAGCATGCCTAGAACATAGAAGATACTAAAAAAAATTTGATGAGTAAGTGAATGAGTAAATGAATGAAGAGGGGTAGTAGATAAAGTTAGAAAGATGTACAAAGCCTTTTTATCTAGGGGCTTTTTAAACTCTGGGAAAAAATTTAAATCTCCTTCTGAGAACAGGAGAAACATTGCTGTCTAACCCGTGTGAAGTACTTAATTCTTCCTTTGCCTGTCTTAGGGTCCAATTTTCTCTGTCCTTAAAGAAGGTCATTTAAAAAACCCTCAGAACTTGTTGATGACACCAGGATCTTAAAAAGTCTTCATTCTGGACTTGATTCAGAGCAGAACCAAGGGTTTATATAGTTGCCTCAGAGATAACTAAATGATTAGTTTTAAAATATGAAAAAGGGATGATAAATTCAAGAAACATTCACCGATCCAGTAGTCAAATCCTCATGACCAACGACAAGAGTGTTGATTCATTTGTAATCAGCAGAGTGAGTTCAAATGAGAGCTCAGAGGAAAAGGCAATCAGCTTGTGCACCATGCTCGCAGTCAGCAGCCACATCTGACTCCCTGGCTTAGGTGGCTCTTTTAGGGTAGCTCTGAATGTGGCCAAAGAAATGTTCAGTAATTGAGAATTGCTTCAGCCTTGGCCAGCATCTTTTTCTGTTTGTTCATAAAATGTTTGTGCCTTTATCCCAGAGGGGGGAAATTGCCTTTTAAAAGCCTCATCTAACTTTCCTCTGAGCTAAAATGTGCGTCTCCAGTGAAATTGGTATCATTTCCCCTTCTGTTTTAGTGCCGCAAATTGGTTATCAAAATGCTGCCTGACCTTCCCCTTCCCTCTCCATCACACACTGACACTTCTAGCCTAAATTTGCGTCTTGCATCACCTCAGGAAACTCATGGCTAATTTCATTATTTGGGAGAGAAAAATGCAAATGAAGCCAGACAGCTGGTGCTCTCCTCGAGGCTGAGTGTGATGGAGGGGCCGAGGCCCACCTCATCAGAGGCCCCCACACCCTCCTGCTCAGACAGGCCCTGGCGGGTAGGGAGTGAGGAGGCTGCCGCAGCAGCAGGAACAGATGGCTAGGAGGGGAAGACGGAGAAGCCCGACTAGCTGGAGAGACTGGGGAAAGGTGGAGGGTCGGCTGCTGGGCGGTGAGACGCAGTGCACCGGCCAGGGTGCACACTCACTGTCCTTAAACACCGCACCTTCCTAGACAGCAGTGGAGCCCTGGAGTTGTGCTTAATGGCATTGTCTGCCAATGGCCATGCGTTATTTGTCTGCTCCAGGCCTATGTTCCATTTTCTCTTTCTGTGCACTCAACATTATTTTTCCAAAAAGGAGATGTCAACAGACAGAGGAGGAAAGGAAAGGGGAATGGGAGTCCATTGCTTCCATCCCATATGAATGGCAGTCTGCCAATCCAAGTGTGTAAGACATATCTAACTTTATTTTTCTGTTAAATTCATTTCATTTTCTGATCAGACCCTTCGGGAATGATGGAAACTTTATTTCATTCAGCATCCTCCCTTCCTCTAGAATTTATTAAAATTTCCAAAGTGGGTGAGCCTGTGGGACAGCAGTTAAGTTGACTCTTGGGACACCTGCATCCCTTAACAGAATGCTGGCTTCCAGTCTCAGTTACTCTTCTTCTAATCCAACTTCCTGCTAATGTGCTCCTGGGAGACAGAAGATAATGGTCCCTGCCAACCACATAGGAAACCCAAATGGAGTTCTAAGTTTCTGATTTCAGCCTGGGCTTTTGGAGAAGGAACCAGCAGATGGAAGATATCTGTGTGTGGTGTGTGTGTGTGTGTCTTTCAAATAAAATTAAAAAAAGAAAAACTATTTTTTAAAAAATGATCCAAGGAAAACACACTGCATCCTGTGTCCACATTGCTCACTGTCCATCATCCCCTGCAGTCTTTGGCAGTGGAGATCTGTAGGGATTGCTGCTTGGGAGTGGGGTGGGGCTTCTTTGGTTACTCCATTTCTTCTTCCTCCCTCCTCTTTCTCTGCTACACACAACTGTGGGTCTTATGCACCAAGGTGGCACCAGGCTGGAGAAACTGTGGGCTCCTCAGGTTCCATCCAGCCTCTGACCCTCTGGCTCACAGGTGTTATTCCATCCCTGCCTTTCTTCCTCAAAGGCACAAGGTAGGAAGCACTTTCTACCAACACCTGCACACTTGTCACAGACCCACAGCATCGCTATAGAGAAAGCTTCAGCTAGCGTGGGACAGTAACAGGTCATTGCTCATTCTGTGTTCTCCCACAGTCTCAGCCAAGATGTAGGCTTGAAGAATAGGCAAGAAAAACAATCTACTGAGGGTAATATTTCAAAGATATTCATCAGACAGAAAAGATGAACATGAACCAGGTTAGATATTCTGTTAGCTGATGCGATGATTCAGGTCAGACCTGGCCGCTGGGTCCACCCCACAGTCTCTGATCACCATGAGCCTTCTCAAAGACCCCTCTGGCCTCCTGGAGGATTCAAGTGGCATTCTTGTTTGAAGAGTAGTGTGGGACTCCCATGGTCTAATGTTTGGGCACCTAAAATCCTGGAAATGTTGGCCACTGCCTAAACTGCAGGATCACATTATTAAAAAAGCAGAGAGAGGAGAAGTGAGGCAGAGCTTGATGTAGAGATTTAATCACGGCTTCCAATCACCTCACTGATTACAGAAAGGCTGGAGAGAGCTTGCTAGAGACTTGTAATCATGCCTTGCAATTGCACTGGGCCTTTTACATGTTATAACCCTTTTGCTTTGATTATCTTGGTTTGTACTCACAACACCCCTGTGAAATACAGTCTATTTAAAGGCCAAGAACAATGCAGAGCTGGGATGTGTGTGCCAGGGTCCTTAGTGGCTTGGCTGGGTGGTGTCACTGCTCTTGGTTCCCTTCCGCCTCCTCCCTCCCCCTCTACACCATGCAGCCCTGCAAGCTTTGTCTTCTTCCCATTACCCTACTTTGTTTGGACCTAGTATTGTGATATCATCACTTCTCACCCTAATGAGCTAAGTCAGAAAGTCCTTCCTGGTTCCACACCCCTAATCCATGGTTAAGTCCTGAACTGACAGCAGTTTTACTACTATCTATGCTGTCTACTGAATGGGCTTCCAGTGACTATGGCCTTTGGAAAACACTGCCTTGGCTGCTAGGTGTCAGCACAAGAAGCATTCTGTCTTGTGTAGGAACAATGTAGAAATTATGCCATTTCTTTAATCCTTTTGGAGCACATGAAGAGTCAAGTATAAATGCTTGCTGAATGTCTTCAAATGCCTCCCACAGCTTTTCCAAAAGTGTCTCCCTTCAAAACACCAAAAATTTTGATATCTACACATCTTGGTAATATTCAGAGGAAGGAGAAACTGAGGCACAACAGAAGTTTTCCCTCACAGCCACTTGAATTCACATGGAAAAAATCCAGAGCCTCTAAATTCAGACATCTCAATGGATACACCTTTTTAACCTTAAATACATTTTTCTCTTTCTCATGTACCTTTTTGACCCATAGGCTATGATGCTGGTTGGCATAGATGATTGCTTTATTGTTTATTTTTCTAGGTAAGAACAGAGAAACTCTGACCCACCTGCAGGGCCTCCTCTCCCTGCCCCGCAGCCTGTGCAGCATACCCTGGGCACCATTGTGGAACAGCAGCTGCGGGGAAGTTCTGTAAAAGCTGTAACAGAACTTGTTAACTGCTTCCACATGATTTTTAACGTAAATGTCACATTGCATTGTAACAGTGAGCTAACAACCCGTCTGCGGGCTCTCATTCTCACTCATTCACTTCCCCAGCGCTGAAGTACAGTGATGCCTGGGAGGATAGCAGCGTTCAGAGAATTACTTGGCAGCTGGGCCATTTACTTCTTTACTTCTCCCCTGCTGCCTTGCTGGGTGGTGTGTGAAGTTTAGTTATTGCCTGGCTTTCTCTCAGGCTGCTCTCCCAGGAGGAATGTAGCGATTGGCATGAGGAATCAAGTTCAGGCCTCTTTAGGGACAGGGGCCTCACTCTGGCCCAGCTGCTGAAGGGGCCCATGGTCCCATTTGTCCTCTGCCATGCCATCAAGGGGTGGAAATGGAGTCTGGGTTGCTGGCTCTGTGCTTGCCCTGCGTAATACTACACGGGAATAACTAAGATCCACCTCTGACCCCAAACTCACCTATGTTGAATTCCTAATTACTAGCACTTCAGAATGTGCGCTTGTTTGAAAACAGAATCATTGTAGATGCAATTATTTAAGATGAGCTCATTCTGGAGTAGCGGGGACCCCTAGTCTGATATGACTAGTGCCCTGATTTTTAAAAAAGCATGACTACAAACACACACACACAGGGAGAATATCCTGTGAAGACGAGTGTTTCTGTCACAAGCTAAGGTAAGACTGGAAGCTAGAGGAGAGGCATGGAAGGGATGCCTGCCTGAAGCCTTCAGAGTAAGCATGGCCCTACTGATACCTTGATCTCAGCCTTCTAAACTTCACAATTTCAGGGCCTGGCGCTGTGGCACAGTAGGTTAACACCCTGGCCTGAAGCGTCGGCATCCCATATGGGCACCAGTTTGAAACTCGGCTGCTCCACTTCTGATCCAGCTCTCTGCTATGGCCTGGGAAAGCAGTAGAAGATGACCCAAGTCCTTGGGCCCCTGCACCCGCATGGGAGACCCGGAAGAAGCTCCTGGCTCCTGGCTTCGGATAGGCGTAGCTCCAGCCATTGCGGCCAATTGGGGAGTGAACCATCGAATGGAAGACTTCTCTCTCTCTGCCTCTCCTCTCTCTGTGTAACTCTGACTTTCAAATAAATAAATAAATCTTTAAAAAAAGAACTCCACAAGTTCTTCACTAGACAAACAAGAGGTTTTCAGTTTTTAATCACCTCAGTTTGAAGTAGTTATGGAAGTGCTAGAGTACTATACAATCCGATACACATGTTTCCGATTCTTCCCACCCAAAAAAGCTTCTGAGAGAGCCCCCAAGAAGTTAGAATATCCCTGAAGGGCTGCTGTCCAAGTGGTGACTGCAAATCTTGGACTTTCTGCTCAATTAGCCCAGTCCACTAGAAACCCATGAAACAAAAGAGTCCCAGGATTCCCCTGTGGAGTTCTGGGAAGGAGGGTCTTAGAGGCTGGTTTTAGCCAAATTATATCTACATTGGGGAGAACAGAGTCCTCAAAGCAGTGAGAGATTTGCAAAATCTGCCACCTCCACCTGCATTCTGGAGTCCCCTGCATACTTAACAATGAGACTTCATTTCTGTCTCCACCCCCAAGGTGATGTAGCATTCTGTTTAGAGTAGTGCAGCAGTGATATTGTCCGTACCTGATTTTACTAGGTTGTCTTAATGATAACGATGGTGGAAAGAGCATCAATAACTACCACCACAGTGACTCAACCACTCATTGTGCAATAACGATATGCACGTATGTGCCTTGTCTCACTTCCTACTAGGAGACTCTGGAAAACTCACTTAATCTCTCTGTGCCTCGGATTCTTAACCTGTGAAATGAGTATGCTAACACACAAAATATCTAAAAGTGTTACGTTTTATTATATTATTCATATATACAGCAAGTATGATTTTCTTGTTTTAAAGAAGAAACAGAAAGGGTCTGCACTGTGGCACAGCAGGTTAAACCCACGGCCTGCAGTGCCAACATCCCATATAGGCACTGGTTCAAGTCCCAGCTGCTCCACTTCTGATTCAGCTTCCTGCTAATGTGCCTGGGAAAGCAGCAGAGGATCGGCCAAGTCTGTGAGTCCCTGCACCCATGTGGGAGACCCAGAAGAAGCTTCTGGCTCTTGGCTTCAGATCAGCCCAGCTCTGGCCATTGCAGCCATTTCAGGAGTGAACCAACAGATGGAGGACCTCTCTGTCTATATTTCTCTTTATAACTCTGTCTTTCAAATAAATAACATAAATCAAGAAGAGGAGGAGGAGGAGGAGGAGGAGGAGGAGGAGGAGGAGGAAGAAGAAGAAGAAGAAGAAGAAGAAGAAGAAGAAGAAGAAGAAGAAGAAGAAGAAGAAGAAGAAGAAGAAACAGTAGAAAGGGGAAGCAATTTTCTGAAAGTCACTGTCAAGGAAGTGACACCTGTTAGCACCTCTAGGAGAGAAGTCCACTGGATGGCAGACAGCAAAGAGCATAACAATGCCTAAATCAAAGAATAGTCAGCCTAGTATGTCAACCCATTGCACGATCAGCAGGTGTTGGTGTCATCAAGAAAGTCATGACTCACACAGGCAATGATAGCATAATATTTCCCTACAGCAACATGTAGAGAAGAGACAGAAAGATTTTCTCCAATTGTGAGCACTTGTCCCTGTAGCCAGCTGGTCTCTCACTGCAGTCTATGCAAGGAAACTGTAGGTTCTCTGTGCTTGCCATTCCCTTCTGACCTGGAATGGATGGAGCATTTGGGTCAGCCAGGTGCCATCTGATGCACACACGTTAGAACAATAAAAAAGGTATATATCAAATCTACAACAGGGATTTTCCCAAAAGAACAAATATGCCCAGGACCAGCTGTGAGAGCTCTTAATCTCTTTGTAAGAAAATTTTTCCCACTCCAAGGCACATTCTTAGGTGACTATTCAGGGATTGATAGACTGTATGCCCATGAATGCCTTGCCCAATAGTAACACAACTAGTAACTAGTAGAGCCAGGGTTACCAAATTTTCCAAATTGTTCTGTGTTTACTGATTGTGTGTAAGACACAGTGCTCGTCACTATGAGATCTACAAGACGGAGACACAGAAGTCAATATTTTCCTCAAAAGGCTTTGTCAAAAGGTATGCTCATGAATAAAACACAGGTTTTCTTTTATTTTGAAATACTATCCTTTAATAGTGTATTAAACATACTTTTATTGAGAACTTGTTATTTGTAGGGGTTATTCAAGGCACTGGGGTATAACAAAGAATCAAACATGATTCTTGGGGCCGGCACTGTGGTGCAGTATCACATATGGGCCCCGGTTCTAGTTCTAGTCCCAGATGTTCCTCTTCCGTTCCACCTCTTTGCTATGGGCTGGGAAAGCAGTGGAAGATGGCCCAAGTCCTTGGGCCTCTGCCCCGGCGTGGGAGACCCAGAAGAAGCTCCTGACTCCTGGCTTTGGTTCGGCTCAGCTCCGACTGTTGCAGCCATTTGGGGAGTGAACCAGTGGATGGAAGACCTTTCTCTTTGTCTCTTCCTCTCACTGTCTGTAATTCTACTTCTCAAGTGAATAAATAAAATCTTTGAAAAAAAAACACACATGATTCTTTCCTACAGAGCAGACCATGGATTCACAGACCTGTAGGAAGAGAAGGAAGTAAACAAATAACACGCCAACATTTATGTGAGACATTGTGCTGGACCCAACAGATAAACACCAAAATAAATAAGTAAATAAATAAATAGGCAAATACATTAACACTTGAACCTGGAATTTTGGTCCTCACTAAACATGAACTCCAGAAGTGAGATGGAGAACTGTTGGGCAATTACAGAACTGCAAACACCATGAAAGGAGGTGTGCAGTGTGCTTTGGGGTACATGAAGGAACATCTCAAAATGAGGGTGTAGGAAGGCTTTCTGGAGAGATGATTGCCAGAGTTGTATTGGAAGAAAAATAGATTTTTCACCAGATTAGTAAGAAAGGGATACATTCTCCCAGGAGTAGACAGCAGTGGCCTGTTCTGGAGTACACTGGGATTAATCAGCCTGATGGTACACAGAGTTGGGTGCAGTTTGGGGGAGAGGGGTGGCAGTGAGGAGAAAGGCCAACATTAAAAGGCTTATGTAGAAATCTAACAGGACACAGAAGCTTGGTGCTAGAGTGTTAGCTTAGAAACACGGACAAATGCTTTAAGGATGGACAGACAGAATCTGAAAGAGATGTGGACCCATGGGGTAGAGAACAATGGGCACTCTAGATAAAGGGGTGAGTTTGGCACAGCTGGTTATCACATGATGCCAGGGGTGGGGTAGACCTGTTCAGTTAAGGTTTGAAGCCACCACGTGCAATAACCTATACATTTTTGCATGCTGGGCATTCTCCAAAATGAACCAGGCATGATCTGCAAGTACACACATATGTATCTGGTACATGGGTATCAGTGGCCAAAATGTGAAATGGCCCCTGAACTGAAAAGAAATCTTGAGACCTATGACTGAACAAGGAAGCTCCACATAAGAATAAAGAGATTATTTGGGTAATTTGCATACAGGATATAAGACTGGGGCAGACCAGATCTGGTCAGGAGCTGCATGCAGCAAGATTTTTTTCCAGCTATGATGGCAGTTGAGGGAAACATTTATATATTTGCAAATCTAATAGGGAGACAGAGTGATGGCGTAGGAACTTGTTTTACCAATTTCCTTTTCTGTATGCTCTAGGAGTTAGCTCTTCAGGTGGCTTGCTTCTCTTCTTGACTTTATCTTGAAGACTTGTGAGGGCACTTAAGCTTTTAGGACAAGCAGCAACATCAGCTGGATTAGCAGATAATCAATATTCTTCTAAGGTTTAGGAAGAGGTCAAAATGGAGGGCTGAGACACAAGATGGCTTCACTAAGTCACCCATGGGCAGACTTTAAGACACCTGAAGTGACTATATAGTGCTATGTTTTTTATGCTGAATATCTCCCAATGGCCCACATGCTAAAGAGCTGGTCCTCGGAGTGATGCTATTGAGAGGTGATGAAGTTCTTAGAAAGGGGGGTTGTATGGAAGGTGCTTAAGTCAAGTTCTCTCAAGAAGTTTGTTATAAAGGCCTAAGCTTGGTCCCACCTCGTGTCTTTCTGCTTCCTCTCTGTGTGATTCTTCCTTCACACATGCCCCACAGTCTACCATGGGCTCTTCTCTACAGCATGCATCAGGCCATTTGGACATACAGCCTCCAAAACTGTGAGTTAAAGAAACCCCTCTTTCTATCATAAGTAGCTTATCTCAAGTATTTCACTGTACTAAGAGAAAGCTGACTTATACAATCATTTATCATCATCACGGGGATGCTGCTGAGAGTAGGGGGTGTAATATATAAAAACAGTAGGACAACAGGCATAAACCTGGACAACTTTGGAAGCTGGAATGCAAGATCAATCCAAATAGATCAAATAACCAAATAACAAATAGATCAAATATTTCAAAGATAAAACCAATAGAATAGGAATATTTAAGGAACACTTACTGAGGTAGAGTTTGTGGTAATTTCTGAAAAGACAAGGTTTGGGGAAGTCATTACTTGTCATATGTTCATAAATATATACATATATGCATACAATCAAGTATATTTATAATACATATTAAATAGATATACAAATACATAACTCAAACAACAAAAGACTTGCTTTTTTACAGACGATTTATTCTTTTTTCCCTTTCAATTATTCTAGGGCAGTAAAGAATAGTAGTGATAGGCTTTAGAATCTCAAGTTGTGGTTCCATTCCCCACCTACTAACAAGCAGTGTGATCTGGATTATTTAACTTCTCTGAGGCTCTCTTTCTGTGGAGTGAGGGCAACAGCATTTACTTCAGAGGGGTGTTGGAAGAATTACCTACGCCCATTATTTGGAACATACTAATCCCCGCGGACATGTCATGCACCTCTTTAAATAGCTTGTGAAAGTACATAAAATGTATTGGTTGACTATAGAACATTTTTTGAAATGCAAAAGATTTAGAAAATAAAAACATATAGAAAATGAAACACAATCAACCCATTAAGTTATCTACACAATGTAGCTTGAGTAAAAAGGGAATAGTTTTACTCAGCTACCTGAAACGGTCAGGAGTTAGATCATCAGGAGTGGATGGATCCAGAGATGAACCCCTTGCCATCTTGGGCGCTGGGTTCTGCATTGCTACCCAGTATCTTATTGAAAGGAGCACAGTAGTTGCCACGGGCCTTAGATGAGCATAAAAGTAGAAGAGTGATCCCAGTGGAAATTGTTTCGTCCCAAAGAGAACTCTAAAAAAAAATTCTGAGAAGTTTCTGAACAGCCCATCTTGGCTCTTGCCTAAGTTCTCTGACAGGCAATGCCAGGGCATATGTTTGTTTCCCTGACTGAGAGTGGGGAGGGCAGTCACTCTTACCTGAATCTAGGAACAGGGACTTCTGGTATTGCCAAATGGGATGATTAATGCAGCCTGAGACAAAGTCACCCATACCCATGGAACATTTTCTTCCAGATGTCTTCTGTACACACACACACACACCACACGTACACACGCACACGACCTTTTAAAATGTTTTCTTGCAAAAACAAACTATAGGGCATGCCATTTGGGAAAAAAACAAAATATCATGGACTTTCATTGCAAATAAATACTCATAAGACTAACAAATCTCTTTAAATGGTTGCACAGTATTCCACTGCATCACCCTTTATGTAACTAGCACTGTATTAACGAAGTGAATGGGATGCACCCACCTTCTAGGAGAGCAAGCAGTATGACTGATGAGAACCATGTTTTCCATCTCTTCAGATTTGTGCCCTTCGGTGCAAGTGCACAGGAGAGAGGCTCAAGGCTGTATACATGCTCCAAGGTCCTAGAAAATGCCTGCACCCTTGACACAGAAGGGCGCTCAGAATTCACAGCCACCTGGCACCCTGACAGTTACTGCCGCCAGCAGCCTGTGGGCCCTGGCGAGCACCTGAAGCCCATGCGGTACACCTAGCACGCCTCAGAAGGGGAGAGACATCTAAGTCCCGTGCTTACCTCTAAGACAGAAGGGCTCACTTCATGAACTTACACTTTGGCGTCCCGGTATATAGAAGTTACATGAATAACCAAAGAAGAGATGACATCTCTGTTGCATGCAGTGAGCAGGTAAGGGGATTTATAGGAGTCCAGAAAGAAGGAGGGAATCATCACGTGTGAAGTCTGAGAAAAAGAGAACACGCTTATTACATAGACACACACACACACACACACACACACACACACACGAGAGCCAAGGTTAACTAACTCAGATTACTTTTTAAACAATAGCCATTTCCATATTTCCTAGTGACTCGCGGCCAATGTTTTTAAACAGAAGGCTGCCTGCTCCTGCTGGGCGTCAATCTCACCGGAAGGTCCCCTTACTCGTCGCCGCCAGTGCGCCGGGGCGCGGGGCCGCAGGAGCGCGGCGGTGCGCGCTGACTCAGCCGAGCTGACTGCGCTCGGCGGCCGCGCTGTGCGCCCGCGGCTCTCCGGGCCTGGAGGTCCTGGGCGCGCCCTGCCCCGGGGCGGGCGGCAAGGATCCATTGCCAATCTCCCGCCTCCCCGCCGCGAGGGCCAGCGAGAGGACCAATTAGTGGGAGCTGTGATGTGGAGATGGGTCCGCTGGGGACGAAAACCGCTCCCTGGTCTCTTGGCAGAGGCCACTGGCGGGGCCGTGGGATGTCAACAGCTTTCCATCATCACTCCCGGCCGACCCAGGGGGCTGCCCAGCTCCTGGCCCCGACGCAGCCCGGCTTTAGGATTACGCCCCGAGTTCCCTGCCCTTCCAGAAGTTAGAATGCATTGGATATGGGTATACTTGGCTCGTTAACTCGAAGGCAGGGCTCCTGAGTGAACGGAAGCACTTTAAGAAAATAAACAGAGGCATTAGGGGGTTTTTTGTTTTTGTTTTTTTGCAGGATAAGGGAAAGCCCTTGACGAAATCAGAAAGGAGTATGCTGTTTTGAGAGCGTCTGAACGAAGGGAAGCACACGTTTTAGGCCGGCCCGTGCACCGATTCGTTACGTATCTGTCCAAAAGGAGTTGTTTAATAACTCTGCCAATGAGAGTAGCTGATCAGATCCTGGCCAAATTGCTTATGAATTAGAGGTTACTATGGAAGATAGCAACTATTTCAGACACGTAAAATGGTTTTAGGGGGAGTTTGCTTTGTGCATAAGATTCTCTCTAGTGTTTCCTACAGGCAGATACAAGAAGACTATAATGACCAGCGGTGGGGTTTTTTTCTTTAATCAGCTCTTCATTTTCTTAATTCTATTCGAAAGGGAAAACAGGCATAGAAACACCCCCTCCCCCAAAAAATACCCAACTAATTCAAAATATGTTTCTCAAGTTCTAAAGCATGTTACATGTTCTTATACAGCAAGGAAACAGTTTATTAGCCAAATGTAATGCTGCAGTATTTATGGATTTTTTCTCCCTGGAAAAAATATTATCTTCATGTGCATATATAAAATGTCTACATTTATTCTGTTCCCTTGGAGGGCAGGGAAAGGCTTGGTTTGTGACCCAAGGAACAGGGCTCCCTCTAACTCTCTAACTCACCTGAAATAGCACTAACCATACACAATCTAAAGAAATGGCACAATTCAAAAATAAGTAGTAAATATCATTGATGATGCAAGAACTCAGTGATTAGTAAATTAAGCTCAAGGTCCAGAAGTTCACTAATTGGCTAAACTTTTTAACTTCAGGTTTTTCTGTCAGGAATCCATATTATTGGAAATACTTAGCATGATTCCACTTTGGAAATATGAACAGAAATCCATTGTACTCTTACTAGGACCTTCTGTCCCTCTGGTTACCTGCCTCATTTGCTTAGTCCACACTACTCTTAGGCAAATCTTGATATTTCAATAACTCTCTTCCCACTCTGTCTTAACTTCCTGTTTCTCTAATCAAATTGTTATTTTCCTTCACCCAACCACTATCTATCTCATTAAGGTCTTGGCCCTCTATCTACTGCTTGCACAGAAACATGCAAACCTCAGTCCTTACGTGAAGTATCCCATTGATGTTTTGCCTGCCTCTATACAGTTTAAGCAGCTGGACCAGCAGTGTTAACCATTGCTTTAGAAAGCTGTTGTGGACTAAGACCCCACATCCCTATCTCTTTGTTCAAAAGCCTTAATCTAGGGCTCAGATAAGAAAGACTGAAAAAAAAAAAAAGTTTATTCTTTGTTACTGAATAACCCCCTCTCCCTGCAAGGGGGAAAAATATCCGGCTCTAAAGCAGAAAGAAAGTAGATGAGAAGGCAGAAACACCCTGCTTGGTGTAGCTGGGGATCTGAAGGCATAAACAGATGCTCAGTTTCACTCTTGAACCCTGGGAGGGAGCAAGTCTTAAGGAGTTGCTCTCAACTCAAGTGGCCTAGAGGCGGTAGGGCAGTGATGCTTGACGAGCTATTAGGGATTCAGTAAGGTGCAATCTCCCTCAGCCCCAAAAGAACAAAAGGGTCTTTATGATTCCCCAGGTCCTTACCAGCCCCAGGGGCTGAAAGTTGAGTCAGCTGATAGACCTGTAGGGGCATTTGCAACTGCGTGAGGAGCTGTAAAAGAAGAATCCGCCTGGGCCAGCCAGGGAAGATCAGTCATCATCTGTCAGCAGAAGTTCCGTGGAGATGGGATACCTGAAAAACACATGGGAAGAGTTACATGTTAGTAGATCACAGGTGTTGATCCCATGACCCTATGCAATCCCCAGGTGCAGGAGAGGGGAGGAGCAACAAATCCTGATTTTGCCTGAATTTAATACTAATGTGATTGATCAGTAAGTGAATTTTACCTGGAATTATTAAACTGCCTTCCTTAAAAAAAGAAAAGGGGGCTCAAGAGAGCAACTCAATTTAGTCCTAGGAAACAGTTCGTATCTTGTCACCTACCAGCTTTGGGGACTCCAGTTTGTATGTATCATACTTCACTGTCTTTCTGACACATTGACTCTTTGAAACCTCAATCTTCTAAATTCTCTCCTATCCCCAGGCTGCTGAACCCTGCTGAAGAAAACAGCACACCAAATGAGGGAGCTTGAAGCCCTAGAAGGTGAGACAGATGAGCGTTGAGGTCTACCTTCATTTTAGGGGCAAGATTTAGGCAGGTGAAGGAAGGAAAGTCATATGAGCTAACATCTATGTGGGATGTCACAGCCTACAAAAAAAAAAAAAAGGCATCTTCATGTAAGTCGTCATACTTAGCAATCACAATAATCTAGGAGGGAAACAAGTCTCCCATTATGTAATTGGCCAAGGACATGCAATGCACTAGCGACAAAAGCTTACACTTGATAGAACTTTCCAGATTCTTATTCTCACATTCTTTTCACTGTCCCATGATCAGGATCTTCCTTTGGTGTCTAAAAGTTTGCCTGTGGGTGTTGTAAGTTTCCTTTAGTTCAGCTGGCAAAAGGTTAACTTTCACCTTCAGAATCCCATTCAATCCTAATACTGTTATTCTGTTTCACAAATGAATAAACTAAGGTTCACTCATGTGTTCAAAGCCACAATACTGTCAAGAGTTTGAGGCTAGGGTGAATGTAGTCTTTCTGTCTCATAATTCAAAGCCCTATTATAGCTTATTAATACATAGTGATACTGGCACATTACTAATGCTATATTTGTAGAGAAGAAAAAGGTGCCTCATTCGTGATGAAACATGATTGAATGGTGGCACTTTCTCCCTTAGATTCTTACAAATGTCACAAATACATCACAATTGGAAAGAGTTATTTTTGATCAGATTTCCATTTCTTTTCAGTGAGCTCCAGTATAATCACATATCTTAACCTGAAAAACTGAGAAATACAAATGCAATTTCTGTGAAAAATGCCTAACATGAGCAAAGCACTACTCTCTAAGTAGGAACCATTTCAAGTTAAGTGCTTATTATTGTTAACAAAACCAATTTCTCAAAATTAACTTTAAAGCCAGTTTATTTTTTTAATCGTTTCTCACTAGCTTCCTCTTTTTTCGATCATTTTGCTGCACTTGCAATTTTATATCTCATTCATGGCTCTCATGTCTGCAAACTCTGTTTAGTGCAAAGCTCTGCAAAAAAAAAAAAAAAAATCTCTTATTTGACCATGAACTTTCGATGATCTAGTTAGCGTTACTGTCAAGCTTCCCGCCGTCTTTTTGAAAAGCAGGACTTGTCCATTCTGCCCTCTGGCCAACTTCAGTGGGACTAAAGCCCGAGCCAGAGCCATCAAACTGCCTGACGGCTTGTCACCAGCGAGACTCCATTAATTTACACACATTTCCACTGTTTGGCATCTACCATGATAACTCTTTTCTCTTCCAAGCAGCTCCTGTTTGCATTTAACACTTGGGTTAATTTTCATCAGAGTTTAAATTTAGCCATCAGTTATTTCAGGGGAGCTGTCAGCCAACATATGGAGAGAGGGAGAAAAAAAAATCCTTCTGAATTTATAATAAAGTGGAATCTGTTGAATGTGAAACAAAAACCAACTGCAATATAGTGAGGCCCCGGTGGGGAGAGCGGGGTCAGCAAAGAATTGCAGAGTGGATTAGCTGTTCTATTCACCAGAGCCGCATCTGGGCACCTCCAGAGCTTCTTGATATATCAAAAAATGATGGAAAGACACAGTTCAATTTGTCCCCCTTTTATAAAGGATAATTAACCTGTCAGTCTTGCTACTTTAACAACTTCATTAAATTGGAGGCGAAATGGGTGCTGAGAAGTCTTGTCTTTATCCAAAAGGAACACAGGGCACTTGTGTAAATAGTGGGGGAAGAAAGAAAACACACACACTACGCACCTCGATAATACTGTGTGGTTCCTGAAAAATGGAACATGCTTCTTCCAATTATGTAATAATCCTGCCTTGACTATGACCTGCTAAAAGTAATTTTCTCAACTCGGAAGGCAGAGGAAATAATGTCACAACCCAACTAGGCCAGCAAAGCACACCACTGAAAAATTGAGGTTATAGGGTTTCAAGTGCTGTGGGGCCAAACTATTTAAGACCTCGAGTGATGGCTACTAAAGGTGAACAGCATTTCACAAGTAATGAAAAGAAATGAAAACAGAGCCCCACAATCCTCACCCTCTTCTCTCTGCCACCCCCACATTGGCTTCCAGAGTTTGTATCTTGGCAACAAATCCCAGGAAGATTCTGAACTTAAAATATGTTCATTCAAGAGGAAAAGAGCAGTTAGATCAATTTAATGTTTAAGACCTTAAATAATCACACTCTTTTCCTTCTTAATGCTAAAATATTGGACATTTTAAGACTGAGATAGGAGTTTCATTTATGGTTTCCTCTTTAGAAATTCTACTTTGTAAAACTAAGCACAAATACACAGAGAAAAATTAATTCTAATATTTTCAAGTCTCATTAAAATGAAAATTATGCTATTTTCAGTCAAGTGGGAATTGCTTTATGAGGTGAGTAATTCTGTCCTACAAGATCACTTTTAATTATGACAAAATAATGACGTAATCATCACAAAATAATCATAAAATTTTTAACTACATATATTAAGAATGGAATTTAACATGCTTAACACAGTCAAGAATTCTAGGTGTGATAATATAATTTTCAAAGAAGGTATTTTAAGTTTAAATTCTTAGTTAAAAATACTATTGGATGCTTACAATTACTTGTTTTTGTTAATGTTATTTAAAAACATTTAAAGGTAGCATTGGCCCTTTAAAGATTATAAACCCAAACTAAATTAATTCATATCCATATAAAATATAGTATTTTTATTGCAAAGTCATGTAAAATGTTTTATTTTTTGATAATTTGTGAGTACAGGGAGGCAAGAATAGAGAAAGCCATGTTTCTTTTAGTACAATAGATGCCACTTGATGAAAACCTTTAAATTTTATTACAAATGAGTTTTGGAAAAGGGATTGACAGAGTTATTCACTAAAACACTGACACGTTTTATTTGAGGAAGTCAGCACTCATCTATTTTTTGTTTTATCTAAAACAAGATTTAGTGTCATTCCTGGAGCAATTCAGCTACTACAAAAGCTTTTCAACTGACATGTAAGAACATAGCTTTTCCTTTTCATACTTTTTAAAGTAGAAATTGTCTAATATTTTATGAACAATCATTTCAGAAAATATGATACTTTTGGATATCAATGGCATCCAGAGATTTTTTTTTTTCAGAGCACGTTTAGTTTGGGTTTTATCATCAAGTAGGGGATTTCTATTTACCTCACTTAATTAAGGACTGTATCTCTCCTTAGAAGACATTTTCATCACAGTATTTGGAAAGAGAGATGGTCCTTAGTCATCTCCAAAGTGACTTTTTACCGTTCCAGAACTTGCCTGTCTCTGCAGTTAGACAATAATTAAGATGAGGCATTTTGTATAGTTGCATGCCAGACCTCTGTCTGCACGCATTTACAAAGAGGAATTAAAAGCTTTATTAGCCCTATTTCCACAGAATGGTAAAAAAGGAACTGTGATTCAGAGTGGCAACTGTTCTTGCCGCTGGTGCGTTTCCAGGTTGTCCTGATCTCAAAAATCGTGGCGGTGGACAAGCAACACCACTAGTGCTTTTGCGAAGCGGTGACATCCCACCTTTTTATAGATAGCACTTGGCATGTTTGCTTGCTGTGTCTTTTAGAGGAAAGACCCAAGGGCCATTGAGATTAGCAGGCTCCTCAGCCGTGTCACCCTCTCCAGCTGGTCTGGCACCAGGGGCACTGCAGACCGAAAAGTAAATGACTCTGATCCCTCTGGACTAATGTTGGGAGACTGGAAATGTTAAGAAGGAAAGCGGCTTCAGTCAGAGCTTATTGGTCATTCGCTAGGTACAAATGAAACGGAACAGGGACGAGAGAGAAGGTTTGCGAGAAAAAGCCTACTTTAGCATCCAGGGGTAGGCTCATTTTACTGTGCCTCTGAAAGAAGTGATAGAGAAACCCAAAGCTTAATTTAAAAACCAAGTGACTACACATCCCCAAATGAAATACTCCAAACATGCGAATGTCACCACCTTTTATCTGTGTGGTCTGTGAAACCCTCTGCTATGGGAATGGGCACATTTGACTGAATCAGACTTTGTTTTGAAAGAAGAAAGTGTTGTTTTAATTCAGTACATATTCTTTTTGTTTCTAAAACAATAAGACGCTGCTCATTTTAAAGACTGAGCCAAACGCTAAAATGAGCAGTGAGTATCACAAAATAAACATGGCAAAGAAGCTCAATTTCCTATTGTAACAAAATGCCTAAATTGCCTCAAATTTAATCACTGTAATTTAGTCATTTTTGGAAAGGCAAGTCAGCCATTTGTTGGTAGTGATGCTTTTTATTTAAAATACATTTTTCCCACTAATAATCTTCAGATCTATAATCAACCTACTCTAAACAAAATTATCAATGAATCATTATAATTAGATCTCCTAATATATGGCACAAATCAAACTTTCTACAGACAGTTGGCTGAGCCTGCATCAAGTCCTCATGGTGACTGCATTAGCATTTCAGACTAAACTGGTTGTTTTTAACAAAAATTATTTAGGTGTTTGCAGCAACCATGAAAACTTGTAATTTTCATTTCACAATCTTCTTTTCCCTCTATTTCAACCAGACTGTGTATAAAAATTGCCTTTATTACCACCACAACAGCAATAAAAGGAGGGGAGATTTGATGATTATCTGAGTAGTATATATTGGCCTGATTACCTGCCAATTTTTAGATCATTCATTTGGCTTTGGGTCTATAGGGGAATTTAAACAGGGCTGCGAGGCAGATAGGCGCTCAGACTGCAGATTGTGAGCAATGTCTCCTAACAAAATCAATTAATACTATAACTAGTACTCCAACAATAATTTCAGTTTGTGTCTCTATGTGAGGGCAAACTGTTGAAATCTTTACATAATATGTTCTAAACTGATCTTGTGTATAAAGAGAATTGAAAATGAATCTTGATGTGAACAGAAGGGGAGAGGGAGCGGGAGAGGAGAGGGTGGCGGGAGGGAGGGAAGTTGTGAGGGGGGGAGCCATTGGAATCCATAAGCTATACTTTGGAAATTTATATTCTTTAAATAAAATGTAAAAGAAAAAAAAAATCAGGGCAGAAAAAACCATACTCAACTCACTTTTCCTGTTTCCTTTACCCACATTTTGAAAACAGAAATATTTTCAATCAGGTGAGCAGGCGGCTAGTAGCTTCCTAATGTTTGAAGAGATGATGGGGACCCCTTTCTTTGAGGCTGGAGGTTATGCTGTTAGCAAGTAGCACAAGCCAGGGATAAGGGAGATAATGGCAACTCTGTGGGTAGACAGTGGCAAACTGACGAACTTGATCCTGGTTTTGAATCACATGGAATTGTTAAGGAGTCACTCAACATTCCACATGCTTTATAGATTGTGAAGTACAAATCTGCATTGCTCTTGACATATCTGTTTGATGAGGCTTTATATTTAACAGCTGAAGTGAGATTGTTTTGAGATTGTGATTCATTCATAGACACTCTTATTTTGAGGTGCTTGAAAGGAAACATTTCAGGACACTAAGTTATTCTCAGTTCCAAGAATTTTTCTTTGTTTACTTTTGTAAAAACATAATAAAAATTGTATATAATGCTATATAGCCTACCTTTTGAGACTTTTATATTTTCATATTCTAGGGCTCATTTCTATAAATGTTTAATAACCTGGTAGCCAACACAGTAAGGGCCATGGAACATCCTTATTTATTGAATGTCTAGGTAAATAGGCACCACTGTCCCCTTATTAGCTTGCTCCGAGGAAGCCCTGTAGTCTCCCTCCTCTGAATCCCATAAGGCCATTCCTTTGTGTTTGAATACACCACCTCCTGTTAGTTGTTGTTTTAATAAGGACTTGTCTCATCTCCCAGTCAAGCACTTTAAAACACTTGTGAGTCCCTGCCATCCAGAAGGCTCACCGACAAGGGCTGCTATTTCATACCACCCTCACAGTCATATGAAGAAAGCAAAACCACAGCCAGTCTACAAGTGAGGAGTGGATGGAAGCTCAAAGACATTAAATAACTTGCCTACAGTGACCTCATTATTCAGTGGTGAAATCAGTATTTAAAGTCAGGGCTTTTGAATTTCATATTCCATGGTGTTTTTGTATCACAAATCCATACATCTCAAATTCATCACAATCGAGTATTCCATTTTATATCTCGCTCAGAGTTCCTAGCATGGTGCCACGTTTAGGGAAAGTCCCCAAGAAGTACTCAGTGACTCAATTATTCTTTACATTTTCCATGTAGACTGCCAACCAATGTGAAACATGATCACTTTATTTCTTCTTTAATACAAGATTTATTAGAGTTAAAGACATCCAGCCAGAGCAGCATGGAGCGCGGCTCCAAGGGAGGAAAACCCCAAACGTGATCACTTTAGCTTAATCATCTGTTTGCCTATCTGTCACTTGTATGAGGCTTTCTCTTCTCTTATTCATCATTCTCTTATTCACTGTCTCTAAGTGTTAGAGATTTGGAAACAACTCCTAACCTTTGTGCTGTACCATAATTGCGGATGTAAATAGCCCATAATATTTAGTAGAACCCATGGAGACATCCAAAGAGTCCATGAGAGTACTTTGATTTTTACTGAATCACTAACATTAGCTTGCAATCTATCACTCCTTAAAGCTTTCTTCAGGCTGGCGCTACGGCAAATAGGCTAATCCTCCGCCTGCGGCACCGGCACCCTGGGTTCTAGTCCCTGTTGGGGCGCCGGATTCTGTCCCGGCCACTCCTCTTCCAGTCTAGCTCTCTGTTATGGCCCGGGAGTGCAGTGGAGGATGGCCCAGGCGCTTGGGCCCTGCACCCCTTGGGAGATCAGGAGAAGCACCTGGCTCCTGGCTTTGGATCAATGCGGTGCGCTGGCCACAGTGGCCTTTGGAGGGTGAACCGACGGTAAAGGAAGACCTTTCTCTCTGTCTCTCACTGTCCACTCTGCCTATTAAAAAAAAAAAAAAGCTATCTTCAAAAAGGCTTCTTCCATTTATAGTAACATAGATACATTTCTACCTGTTACTGAATTCTGAGCCTACAATTATCTGAGCTTATAGTCGCTGGAAGTTGCTGCCATGGTCTTTGTGTAGGCAGATAGTGGCACACTTCAGCTGATCAGATAGTTCTTCTTTCATAGGTTCAATTGTGTCTCCCTGAAAAAAAAGTCTTAAGATCAAGCACCCATGAATGTGAACTTATGTAGAAACAGGGTCCTTTTGGATGTAATAAAGTTAAGATGATGTTATTAGGATGGTCTCTAATCTAAAATAATTGGTAACCTTATGAAAAAGGGAAAGTTTAACACAGAGACAAACATACACCAGAGGGAGAACAAATATGAGGATGGAGTCATGGGCTAGAGGAATGCTTCTGCAAGCCAAGGACTAACAGAGATGGCCAGCAAACCACCAGAAGCAAGGGAAGAAGCCTGGAACAGATCCTCCCTCCTGGTTTTCTAAAGGTATCAGCCCCTGTGACACCTTGAATGTGGACACTAACCTCCAAAGCTGTGAGATGAGACTAGCCGTGTCTATTGTTTAAGCATCTCAATTTGTTTTACAGTAGCCTGAGAAAACTAATGTACATGCTTTCCACTAAGATTTATAGATAATGGCCTTTAACTAAATGACTTCTGTCTCTCGAAATAATAGGAAAATATTTTTCATAAGTTTTTTTTTTTTGGTCCAAAGACACAAATGTCTGGCTTGCTATGCAAAATTTTGTAAAGAAAATATATTCATTTTAGAGTGTATAAAATCAAATCATTTTTACATATCTCTTGAGTACTTTGCAAACAAACTATATGCTGGTGATTATACATGACAGAATATTCTGTTAGAGATGCTTATAACACAGGATCATCTATTGTCCAGGAGAATAAACAGAAAAAAAAAAAAGGCACGCTTATATGGGAAGGTAGAAGTTATCTAATACCCAAACGTGACATAATCTAGGCCATTTTGTTCTGAGTGTCATAGAAATTGATTGAACATGAGAAATCTGGGCCAATCAGTTTCAGTGCTATGCTTGCCAAGTACTAGAGAGAAAGACAAATGCTACATGATCTCACATATATATGGCATCTAAAAAAGTCAAATACAAAGACTCAGCACAGTAATAGTTACTAGGGGCAGAAGCCTAAGGAGATGGGATGATGTTGGTCAAAAGATATAAAATATGGATTAGTCAAGAAGAATAAGTTCAAGAGATCTGCAGTGCAACTTGGGGCTATAGTTAACAACATATTATATAGCAGATTTTAAGAGTTGTCACCACAAAAAGAGATAAACATGTAAAATAGAGCTATGTTAATTTACCTGATTTAGCCATTCCACAAAGTATGCATATACCAAAATATCATGTTGTATCTGATATAAATATATAATTTTAGTCAACTACATATGTATTAAAATTTTATTTTATTTATATTTCAAGGGCAGAATGGCAGAGAGAAGGAGAGACAAAGAGAGAAAGATCTTCCCATCCACTGGTTCACTCCGTAAATGGCCACAATAGCTAGAACCAGGCTAGGTTGAAGCCATAGACCTGGAACTCCAATCTAGATTCCCCAGAAGTGATATTAAGAAAAAGAAGGACTGGCCGGCACCGCAGTTCACTAGGCTAATCCTCCGCCTGTGGTGTCGGCACTCAGGGTCCTAGTCCCGGTTGGGGCGCCAGATTCTGTCCTGGTTGCTCCTCTTCCAGGCCAGCTCTCTGCTGTGGCTCGGGAGTGCAGTGGAGGATGGCCCAAGTGCTTGGGCCCTGCACCCCATGGGAGACCAGGAGAAGCACCTGGCTCCTGGCTTCGGATCAGCGCAGTGCGCTGGCCGCAGCGGCCGCTTCGGGGGTGAACCAGCGGAAAAAGGAAGACCTTTCTCTCTGTCTCTCTCTCTCTCACTGTCCACTCCGCCTGTCCAAAAAATAAAAAAAAAGAAAAAGAAAAAGAAGGACTGGCATTGTGGCATGGTGAGTTAATTCAGCACTTGTAGCACTGTCATCCCATATGGGTGCCAGTTTGTTAATAATTAAATCTTAAAAAAAAAAATACAGAAGAGGGAAAAGAAAAAAAGAAAAGCTTACTTGGTCACATTAGGATTCCTGATGCCAGGGCATCAGGGACAGTTGCCAGGAGCAGGGCTGTAATGCACAGAGCCTGAGAATTCCTTCTCTGCATCAGTAAAGCCATTAAAACGATTTATTTATTTGAAAGGCAGAGTTACACAAGGAGAGGGAGAAAGAGAGACCTTCCTTCTGCTGGTTTGTTCCTCAATTGGCCCCAGAAGTTAGGGCTGAACCAGGTAGAAGCCAGGAGCCTCATCCAGGGCTCCTATGTGGCTGGCCAGGGCCCAAATTTGGGCCATCTTCCACTACTTTCCTAGGTGCATTAGCAGGAAGCTGGATTGGAAGTGGAGCAGCTGGGACTTGAACTGGAGCCCAAATGGGATACCGGTGTTATAGGCAGCAGCTTCACCCATTGCACCACAGCACTGGCCCCAAAAGCCACTTTTATTTTTACAAGTTCATATGGCGAGGTCCTGGACAAGATTTCATGTGAAAACAGGGCCATGCTTCTTAAAAAACAGCTCATATGATTGGTTTGGCATTCTTTCTTCATATAACCTTTCCAAATTGTCTTATAGTGCTCTAGGCAAAAGATAGATGAGTCAATAAATAAAGCAATCCAGAGTTAGAGTTTGCTGAAACAAAACGTTTCACAGTATTCTTTAAAATTACAGGATGAATGTCTGAGAATATCTAACTCCACACTTAGGAATCAACAATTCTTCTAATCATTACTTTTTTTTTAGCTGAACTCAAACCTTCCAAAAGAATTAAACTAGTTTGCTGGCATTTTTATTCTCTGATTGAAAACTGCAAGAAGCTCTCCAACCCTGAAAAATGCTGCTCATTCCACCGACTCTTTAATTTTAAATTTTGTTGGGTAAACTTTATAAAAAAGATTTATTTATTTATTTGAAAAGCAGAGTTACACAAAGAGAGGGAGAGACAGGGAGAGAATTCTTCCATCCGTTGGTTCACTCCTCAGGTGGCCACAGCAACCAGAGCTGTGCTGTTCAGAAGCCAGGAGCCAGGAGCTTCTTTCCGATCTCCCAAGCAGGTGTAGGGGTCCAAGGACCTGGGCCATCTTCTACTGCTTTCTCAGGCCATAGCAGAGAGCTGGATTGGAAATGGAGCAGCCAGAACTCACATTGGCAACCATATGGGATGCTGGCACTGTAGTCAGAGACTTTACCTGCTATGCCATGACGCCAGCCCTGGGTTATATTTTAAATTTTCTGTTTCTTTACTGGAGACTATGAATGAGAGAGAGAGAGAGAGAGAGAGAGAGAGATGGATGCAGGCTTCCCAAATGCCTGTAACAGTCAAAATTGGGTCTGGGAACAGAGGCCAGGAGTGCAATCCAGGTCTCCCATGTGGCTGGCAGGAATCCAACCATTTGAGTCATCACCACTGCCTCCCAAAGTTGTGTTAGCAGGAAACTGGAATCAGCAACCAGAGATAGAAATCAAGCGCAGGCACTCTAGTGTAGAGTGTAACATAACCACTAGTTAATATTCTCCCACTCCCCCCAACAAAGATCCTTTTCTTAAAAATGCTTCATAGAGGGGCTGGCGCTGTGGCGCAGCAGGTTAAAGCCCTGGCCTGAAGCACCAGCATCCCATATGGGCGCCGATTCTAACCCTGATTGCTCCTCTTCCTATCCAGCTCTCGCTATGGCCTGGGAAAGCAGTAGAAGATGGCCCAAGTCCATGGGCCTCTGCACCTGCGTGGGAGACCTGGAAGAAGCTCCTGGCTCCTGGCTTCAGATTGGCACAGCTCCAGACATTTCGGCCATTTGGGGAGTGAACCAGTGGATGGAAGACTTCTCTCTCTGTCTCTACCTCTCTCTGTAACCAGGTCTTTCAAATAAATAAAATAAATCTTTCAAAAAAAAGCTTCGTATAAGTAGCTTGCTCCTTCCAGGTTTGCAGTAACTTTTATTTTCTGAAATCAAATCTAACTTCTGATGTGTAAACTCATTTTTATTGATTGTTGATCTTCCTTTAATCTATGAGACAATGTGACTGATGCACACTATATCCAGAGCCTCTATTGCTCAGGTTGCTATCTGCATAGGTCTCAGTCTTGAATGTGTCAACAGCTGTGCTAAATTGAGCTGGATATAACACAGAGTAAATCTAGTTTAGCTCCCATATGCAAATATTTGTGACCAGCCACACTCAGACTCCTCTTTATCCAGCCACCCTCTCCTCTTACCACATAGCCCTTTAGCTCCAGCCAGGTGCTCCCTTACACCTTTCCCAGCTGTTTGCTGATTGCATTACATTTATTCCTACCTTTGTATATTCACTCAGACTGTGCCTTGTCCAAACACACAGACACAACCACTTCCATGTTTTCAAAATCAGTCTTAAATTATTTAAAGTTTGCTTGAACCTCTTTGTCTCCTCTCTTCTGTTCTAAAAAACCCAAATGCTGGCTAAGCCCATGACAGCACAGAAAGACAGATGCACCACCCTCTGTTCCCTTTTCCTTGGTTGTTACGCCCTCATTCCTTAATGCTGAAGTCCTTCAATGCTTCTGAGCATTGTTTCCTACAGTTTCAGATAGGTCTATCTTCTTTCTCCAGTTGAATAATAAACTACTTCAGGGCACAAAACAGGTCCTTTACTTAGGTTTCTCGTAGAGCTACTAGTGCTTACAACACTTAAGTATCCAGAAAATTTGATTAAATTAAATGAATTGTAAAGCATTTGTAAGCACAGAAAACACATCTGAAGTAGTATTTTTGCTTTGGCTGCAAAGGCAGGAGTGACGATAAAGTCAGTTTCAGTAGATTTGCTTGACAGGATAATCAAGATGACATTGATGTTATATGGGGAACGTGTACTTTCCCAGGCTTCCAACACAGACCACTCCTACAAACTTGTGGTTAGTAATAAATCATTCACCTTTGTTACAAAACATTTAGTAGGGAGTTCAGCTTAGAAACTAGAAGATCCTTGAAGTTGGAAATATATGCCATTCATTTCAGCAACACAAAGATATTCATTTTTTTCTAAATTTTATATCTTTACAAAACCATAATTAAATTGCCTTCAAACAGCTCTCTGAAATGTGGTTCTGAAAGCTATAGCAGTTTTCTTCAATTTTCTAATCTGACTCCATTTGTTCCATTTAGAAAGACAATTTAAAACACAGTCATTTGAACACAAAGCAACTTATTCTCTTCTCTGAATACTCTCTGACCACAGAGAGGAGCAATAGTTGGTATATACACTGTCCTGTAAAATAGCAGTCTCTTCACTGTGTGCTTTGCTGAGAAATGGGTGATAAAGTGACATTTCTGTAACTATTCAGACCTGAAAAGTACAGACATAATTCACAGGGTTGAATCATGCATTTGATGTATTTGGTTGGGGGGTGTCCGTTGACTCAATCCAAATAAATTGTTTGTTAGTATACTGTAATCCATCAAAAGCCTTTTCTGGGCTTCCTCTTCACCAACTTTGTATTTCCTTATTATTTTCCAATTTGGAAAAGAAAACTCTACATATTTAGAGAGCAGCTGCTGCACATGTCTTATTCATTGCGTGCCACCATTCTGTTTGCTCCAGCAGCCTGACTGCAAATTTCAGTGATCACATAGGTAATGGGGCATTTGGGATTTCTGGAATAAAACTAGCTGTGTCCCCATAACACTGACTCCTGGATACCCTCAGCATTCTGATATTATATTCAGTTTGCTCTTATCCATATGGTTTTAGTTGGAGTTCCTTCATGTATTTCATATGATCATCCTGACCTTGCCTGAGGGACTCCCCACATCCTCGAAGGCAGAGAGAATATATATATATATATATATATATATATATATTTTTTTTTTTCCCCAGAAAACCCAGAAGAAGCGGACACTGCTTCTACACATATTAGGGGCAAGAAAAACAGAACAAAGTTGACTGTCTAATAATTTTGTTTTCAACATCATCAGTCTAGGAAGGCAATTACACACTCACGTATGCACAAACACACAACAACTTGGGTAAATCTACAAATTCTTGAGATCAAGAACCTTTTCCAGTAGTTTCCTTGACACTTAAAGTAAGCCTTCTAACACTTATATAGGCTAGCATCATTTTCTTGTGTAAAAAAATAAAAAAAAGATGGTAGTGGCCCTTTCCCTAATACAGGGGAGCTAAGACAATGCACCTGTAGTGGAGAATAAATATTCTAATGCTTCCGAACCTTTTGGTGAAGGTGAAGGGGGCTTGTTGAAAACATTGCTGTGAGCAGATGGACCCCTGAAACCATCTGCTATGAAGCAACTAAATGTTCAATGATGCATTACGGAATTATTTAGCTCTCAAAGAGCCTGAAAGTAGTTAGTAATGATGGCATCTGTACGGAGAGCAAACAACCTATTTATATATGATCTATTACTTCATAAACTGTTTGGAGACCCTCATTTCTTAAAAAAGCAGCAGCCTTATTGATAGCATGTATAAAATTGTTTCTGAAAAAATTGTAAATTATCATCTTAAAATTAGCATCTATTTTCCTTCCTCGGGTTAAGTAAATTTTTGATCCTATTTTTTTCTTATTCCCCAATTAAAAAATGTAGGTGACTAAAACTATTTTAAAACAATTTTAATTGAAAGGAAATTAAATAGTTTCTTCATTTCCTAAAATCATACCCTCTGAATATTTTAGTTTCTATACTAATGTATCATATTTTACAAGATAATATTTTTCTATCATAAAAAGGATATTTGAGGTTACTTCAAAAAGTTCATGAAAATTTTTAATTAAACTGTGTTAGTTTTGGTGCAAATTTTTGAAATTCAAGCAAGCATGCTTTTTTTCACAGTACACATTTGTCATCAGCTTTTTGAAGTATCCTCATATATCATTTATTAGAAAAATCTAGATAAATAAGAATAAAAAGACAAAATTACTCACCAAAGCAGTCACTATTAATATTTTTGGTATGTAAGTTTATTTCTATAATCCCACAAGTGTATGTATTCTCTTAGAATCTTGGTTTTGTGATATACACAACTTGGTAGTATATTTCTTTTATTCCTGGATCCCTGGGAATTTCTAAAATTCAAGCTATTATGTTCCTATAATAGAATATTACTCAACAGTAAAACAGAACAATCTATTAATATATGCAATTACATGGATAAATCTCAAATACACTGTGCTAAGTTAAAGAAGCCATGGAGCAGATGTTTGGTACAGCAGTTAAATGGGATAATTGCATCCCATTTCAGAATGCCTAAGTTCCAGTTGTGGCTCTGCTCCCAATTTCAGCTTCCTGCTAATGCACACTCTGGAATGCAGCAGGTAATGGCTCTAGTACTTGGATTCTTGCCACTCATACGCAAGACCTGGATTGAGTTCCTAACTACTGACTTGAGTCTGACTCAGCTGCAGCTGTTGTGAGCATTTGGAGAGTGAACCAGCAGATGTGCAATCTCTCTGTCTCTCTGACTTTCAAGTTAAATAAGTAAATAAATAAAGCCAGACCTGAAAGCTACATGCTGTATGATTGCTACATGGTTGCATTTATATGGCATTCTGAAAGAAGCAAATCTGTAGAACAGAGAACAGATCAATGGTTTCCAGAGGTTAGAGGTGGGGAAGAAAGTTTATTCCAAAAGGGCTAGCATGGAGAACCTTTGAGGGTGGTGGAATTGTTCTGTTCCTTGACAAAACTGGAAGTTATATGACTGTATGCATTTATGAAATTCATAAAATTGTACACTGAAAAACACATTTTACTTTATTTACATTGAAAAGAAATTTTCAAAAATATTATTCAAAGAATATAGACCATAGAATTATCAGGTCTCAGTTTTACATTTTTGTAAGAAAATGTATTTATTCACTCACTATTTATTGAGTGCTGTTGATTTATAGACAATGGCTGGCTCTAGGGACAGAGCAGTGAATAGAAAAGGCCCTATATTCAAAGAGCTTACGTTTTAGTGGGGGAAGGCAAAACCACTAAGTTGTATAGATCATGGTAAGTGCTATAGGGAAAGAGAAGCAAAGAATAGAGAGAGCCTTCTCAGGGAAGAAAATGCTTGAGAAAGTCTTTAAAAAGATGAAAGGGTGGGACTGCGGTCATCTGGGGGAAGCAGATGAAGGGTCCCAAGGATATCAGGGAGAGATGTTCTTGGTGCAGTCCAAGGAGAGGAGGGCTGGCCAGCTTGGAGGACCAGAGGGAGAGAACTGAAAGATGAGATCAGTAGGGCAAGGAAGGCTCCTTAACACATGTGAAAACTTGAGTTGTGTGAGGAGTGCTATTGGTGGGGTTCCAGGGGATGGGGCAGTACAATCTGCCTTCTTAAGGGATCAGTCTGTCTGTTATGTGAAAATGGAGTTGGTTTGGGTAGGGAGGAGAATGAAAGCCAGAAACCAATCAGAAGGCTAGAACCATCAGTGATGAGATACAGGAGACTTGGACTAGAATGGTGGTGGTGACTCTGAGGAAGAGTAATTCTAGATACATGAAGATCTGGAAGAAAAGATAACAAAATTTCATCACAGAATGGATAAAGAATGTGAGAGAAAGAGAGAAGTCAAGGAGGACTCAAATTTTTTGGCTTGATACCCTGAGAGATGGATTTGATATTGTCTATGATGAGGAAAGTAGTAGAAGAATTGGTTTGGAAGCCAAAATTGTGAGTTGTAAATTATGAGTTCATTTGTGAACTAATTATGTCTGAAATGTGAACTTCCAAGTGGAGATGTCTGGTGTACAGTTAGCTATATAAGTTTGGATTTCAGGGGAAGAACTCAAGGAAGAGATTTGAGAGTAATCAGTGAATAGATGTTATTAAAAGTCAGAGGAACCATGCAAATAATTTTCTCAAGCAAAAAGAGTCTTTGCCCCATAGGTGGATCCAAATACTCACTCCCTTGCAAGACAGAACATAGCTCTAAGGTTCAAGTACTATACCTATCCCCACATATATTCCAGAAATCTGAGTAAGAGGCATGAAGGGAGATTTTCCAAATGTTTAACTCGAAGGTGAGAAAGCCTTGAAATGAAAGCAAAAGATTCTCCTCCTCTCTTCATATCCGGCTTTCTGAGAATTCTGTATAATCTTTTCTGTTTTATGAGGGTCCTTTAAAAAGTTCATGGAAATGTATATTAGGAAGAAACTGTGCATGAATTTCAAAACCTTTTTTCACCAAAACAAACTTATCTTTTAATTCCATTTTTCCTTGAACTGTTTTAAGGGCTCTCATCCATGTGTCTCATATTAGCTGTATCAATGATACACATAAACCCAGCAATGTCCTTTCTAATGAAGCCACCCAGAAAGTTGCTGTGTGTGTGTGTGTATTGTGTATGCATTTTAAATGGATCTTTGGTTTTAGACAGTCTCTTATTAAAATAGATTTCATTTGATTATAAATAGAATTATTGAGGTATAACCTGGCAGAAAACTTGGATTATGTATATAAACAAGAAAAATTATACTATGAATATGTATAACTAGTATACATTTTCACAAATAACATGTATAAGATATAAAAAATTACTTTTGAATCAGTAGTCAACAAGAACTTTTCATATTGTATTCACTTTTATAAATTAGGTACATTTTTAAAAGCTAGATTTTAAAGCTCAGTAGTCTTATCTATATAACCTCATAATGATGCTCTGTAGAGAAAATAATTTCTACCACCAAAAACCTAGAAAGTGCTCTGTTGAGTTAGTCATTTTTATGTATTCCTCTCCTGATCTTACCAAAATAAAGACAATTTTATATGCCTTGAAAGTAATACGTTTAACTGAAAATTTTTATCTGAAAAAGCTTTCTCAGCAAAAAGATCATTTGAATTCAAACACTGGAGATTTTTCCAAGCTGAGACAAATAGCTCTCAATCAATTAATCAAATATTTATAAGCCAAGATTTGATTTAATACTGATACACAATTACGTTGCATTTTAAAAATGCTTTAAATGTATTTATCAAAAAGGTAGAGCATCAGAGAGACAAGAGATTTGGTATCCAGTGGTTCACTCCCCAAATACCTGTTACAGCTGGGGTTGGGCCAGGCCAAACCCGGGGAACACAATCTAGGCTTCTCACGTGGGTGGCAGGGCCCAAGAAATTAAGCCATCTCCTGCTACCTCCCAGGGTGCACATTAGCAAGAAGGTAGAATCAGAATTAGAGCTGGGACTGTTACCCAGGCACTACCATAAGTGATGTCCATGTGCCAAATGGCACTGTTTTGTCAAAATGTCTGGCATTTTACTTCTTTAGAAATATTTGTGTTGGAGCCTGTGCTTTTTTTTTTTTTAATTTAATTTTTTTGACAGGCAGAGTGGACAGTGAAAGAGAGACAGAGAGAAAGGTCTTCCTTTTCCGTTGGTTCACCCCCCCCCCCATGGCTGCTGCGGCCGGCGCTGTGGCTGGAGCACCACGCTGATCCGAAGCCAGGAGCCAGGTGCTTTTCCTGGTTTTCCATGGGGTGCAGGGCCCAAGCACTTGGGCCATCCTCCACTGCACTCCCGGGCCACAGCAAAGCTGGACTGGAAGACGGGCAACCGGGACAGAATCTAGCACCCCTACTGGGACTAGAACCCAGGGTGCTGGTGCTGCAGGTGGAGGATTAGCCTAATGAGCCGCAGCACCAGCCGCCTGTGATGTTTATAGCAGGCAAAGCCACTACCTGCAGTACCGACATCCCATATGGGTGCTGGCGCAGTGCCAGTGTCCCATATGGACATCGGTTCAGGTCCTGGCTGCTCCACTTCTGATCCAGCTGTTATGGCCTGGGAAAGCAGTTGAAGATGGCCCAAGTCCTTGGGCCCCTGCACCTGTGTGGGAGACCTGGAAGAAGCTCCTGACTCCTGGCTTCAGTTCAGTGCAGCTCTGGCTGATGCAGCCAATTGGGGAGTGAACTGGTGGCTGGAACATCCATCTCTTTGTCTATCCTTCTCTTCTCTGTGTAACTCTTTCAAGTAAAAATAAATAAACCTTTAAAAAAAGAAATATTTATGGTTATGAATTTTCCCTTCCCATTGCTCTGAAATAGCAAAGGCAGCAAATTTTTCAGATATTGCCAAGTTGGTTCTTAATTTTGATTTTACTAATCTGATTAACACTTAAATTTGATTAAAGTATTTGTGCAACAAAATATCCTTCTGTAGTCAAACATCCTCAAGAAATCTTAAGCACTCTTTCATTTGATTAGAAATAAAGAACAATTAGAAATAAGAACAATTTCTTATTTGAAACTAAAATTTTGTCTCAAAAGTACAAAGAATTGTAAAGTAGCGGAATGTCAGAAGTAAAGTAAAACTATTTTTTAAAAAGCACTTCCTTTCCTGTGAGTGTGAGGTAGGTCTGTGTTTTCAGTTTTACATTGTATGCATTGCTTCAAAACCAAAACTCCTGAAGTAGAGGTGATAAATTTGAAGGGAAATCCATGTATGACTTCTCTAAGTCCCCCAAAACTACAGAGCCCAAACACAGACACCCCCATCCCCCTGACGTAGCCAGCATCCACCTCCACTTCTCACCTGCCAATCAATCACCAGTCAATCAAGGAGAGAGGCAGAATCAGCAGCTTAATGACAGCCAGGTGGCATGCACCTTTCATGAACTGTGTTCCTAAATCAGAATCTTTCCAGGACTAGATTCGTGTTCTATCCCTAGGTAATAACCACATGTTTTTGTATTCAGTAGAGGCTGCAATGCCTAGCACCTCTGACAGGACCCCAAGTGCACCCCTCCAGGAAGAGAGTGGTTCTCCTGGCTTTCCTTGATTTGATGTAAACAAAGTGGGCTGTGATCATTAAAACAAACCTCACTTCCTTCTTTCCAATACGACCTGAGAATGAGAGCATGTTAATTAGCCCTGCAAAGGTGGCAGACGGATTTCAAGGGGCAGCTCTGCCAGCCTGCGTTTCCCACAGCTGAGAAGCAGCGTTGACATTTAAATACAGACGGATGTGCTCTTCCTCACACTGGCTTCCCGGAGCTTTCAACCTTGACCTGAAGGGAACACCCTTTCTGGAAGTGACAGGTAATTTAGCCTTCTTGCTAAGTTCTGGGGCTCTCTGGTGGTGAATTATGTATGGTGCTTCTATGATACAGACACCTGTCCACTGAGAGCCAAACCAAAGCTGATAGATTCCTCTTAAAGACCTTAGATTAGATATAAACTACCTTCCCCTCCCCTCGAAAAGTCGTCATGGTGCCAATCACCTCGCCTTTCCTTTTCTCCTGTGACTTCAGGGATTCAAGAGAGGCCTAAAACAAACTGAGTGATGTTTGCTTTTATAAAACACTCTTAGGGTGGCCATCTGGTTTCTCTCTCCTTTCATTGATCTGAAATAGTCAAAAACCCTTTTAAGTTGGAGTTATATGATTGTGAACCCTTATCTTGAGTTAAAATCATTCACTGAACTATGCAACTAAGTGCACACTATGCAGTGTCCAGCAAGGTCATCAACCAGCTCAAAAGTAGCTTTGGACCAAAAAAAAAAAAAAGCAACAGCAAAATGGCATCATATTATATTCCAAGTATATTCCAAGTGTATAACTTGAGACAGCTAAAGGAGCTATTTTGGATCCGAAAAGTAGGTAAAGGGTGATAGAGGTAACATTGGAAAAATCCTGGGGGTTATAAAGAGTGGTCCAATACATGGAGGGCTGACGTTTGTGAAATGATTTAAGTCTCTAAACTCTCGTGGTGGGGGAGGAAGGAGGGAGTGAATAAGGTTGCATCAGAAAGGACAGGGTTCTCTGGAATGAGATTCATATTTACAGCCCACTCCAATGGTCCCTGGCCAGCTATACTTTGGATAGGACTTAATTGGAAATCCGTGGACTCATTTCAGTGCAACTGATATGGTTCAGGGAATTCCGTGCTCTGGGCAAGGCCTTGTGAAATGTTATCTTGTTGTTGTTCGCTACTTACAGTGCTGGTATAAGAAGCCTTCCACCCAGGAGCCATTCTCCTTTTGAAATAGATGACTTGAGCCTGGAAATTTGCTTGGAGCTCTTTCTATGTGTGCACTGTCTGGCTGGACTGCAAGCATCAGTCCTGTGTTCTCTCCTCTGGAATTCAGAGGAGCCCCACTCTTGCCTGCAGCAGTGGCTGCTTCCCCACGCCTTGTCCAGTAGGGTCCTGGAAGTGAAATATGTTCACCTTATGGCTCAAGGGCAGGCGGGTCCACATCCATTAAAGATGGGATGTAAATGGGAGAGAGTCTCCTGGGATGAAGCCCTCCCACAGCCACCGCACTGGGAGTCTCTTGCTGCAGTGCAGACAGAGAATCTCATTAGGAATCTAATATAATCAAGACATGTAGATCTTAAGGGTGGGGGTGGAGGGAAATCAAATTAACTTCATTACTTTATTCTGCACCTCACAGCGCTTCTGCCAGTGGACAATTGCATTAGATCAGTGGGGAGATCAAAAGGCAAAAACTCCCTGGAAATTCATTGTCTGAAGCAAGTCTGGGGGGTAGCAGAGGAGAGAACTGGGGAGGAGGCAGGAGTAAATTGTGTTGACCCAAGACATAAATTGACTATATCTACCCACATTCATGCCAGAGTCTTGTCTTTGCTTTTTCAACTTCCAGGTCAATGTCTCATTTTATGTTGGCTGTGGGTGAGAGAACAGGGAGACCAAAGGTGAGGAGAGTACAAAGCTCCCATCTCCAGCTTGGCTATGGTGACTCACTTGAGCTTTGAGAGTTTGATTTTATTCTCTAAATTTCAGAAAGCCTTTAGAATTGTTAAGTGGATACAGAAAAAAAAATTGCTGAAATGTCTCCAGAGAGCATTTGCCAATAATAAATCTGAAGGATATTTTAAAAATTCATGGAAAATATATTATTATGTAAAAATCTATTCATGGTTCTACAATTATTTTGCACCAAAATAAGGTTATCTTTTAAATATATTTTCCTACAAACATTTTAAAGTACACTTACATAGAGGGAGACATGTTCAGGAAAGAAAAATGCATTTTTATTTAGTCAAAAAATATGGTTGTATTTCTGTAAGGGAGAGACTACAACAGGAGGTGTTATTATTTTTGGAAATTAAACTGAATATATATGATAGCAAAATAAACTGCACTGTAAATCAATACTTATTATCTTTATTTATAATTAGTTAATTGAGTTATTAAGAGTTAGAATGACTGTACCATGAAATAGAGAAAGGCTAAAAGCAAACAACCCAAATCCCCAAACACCACAAAGGGCACAGGTGCCAACTGAAGAGATCCCAATGACCAAAGCTGGAACCATTTGAGTGATAAAATAAAGCAGAATTCGATGACAACTCAAAGTACTAGATAAATACCTATGTGTTCATGAGGTCAAATCAATGTAAACTTATTAGTAAATGGGAGGAATGAGCAAAATGCCAAGTAATTTATGTAGATACTCTGTTCTTAGGGAATATGAATATTTCTCCCAACTGCAGCAGTCTGGGTTGTGCATAGTAACTTCCAAAAAGTTCGGTATGGAAAGTGGGCCTGACAAGACTACCTCAACCAGTTGATGTCAGTCAACACCAACAGTGCTAAGTTCTTTTGATTGTATTTTCCTTGATATGATGGAATGAAAGTGCTACCTTCCCTCTGAGGTCATATTTCCACAAACCCATGGACCTATTCTAATCACACACACACACAAAATCAGGTAATTTCTGATAAACAGGCATCCTTCCAAATATTTGACTAGTATTCTTTAAAACTGTTAAGGTCAACAAAGTAAGGAAAGTCTGACAAGCTTTTACAATCAAGAGGAACTTACAGAGCATGATGAATACATGTAATGTGGTACCCTGGAGAGGATCCTGGAAAAGAAAGAAGGACATTTGGTAACACTAAAGAGATCTGAGTAAAGTATGGACATTTGTTAATAGTAATTTATGACTATTGGGTCATTACTTTTGACAAATGGACCATAGTAACATAAGATATTAATTATAGGGGAAACTGAGTACGTATGTGCATAGGAATACTGTGCACTGTCTTCTCAGTTTTTCTATTCTACAACATCATCTATCATAACAAGTGAATACCATAGCTGTGCTCACAAAGAACTTGTAGTAGGGTGGGAGAGAATTGAAAGATCTCCATAATAGATTCCTTTCTCCATGCTTAGCAGAAAATTTTTTATTTATTTTTTTTTTTATTATTTTTTTTTTATTTATTTTTTTTTTACAGGCAGAGTGGACAGTGAGAGAGAGAGACAGAGAGAAAGGTCTTCCGTTGCCGTTGGTTCACCCTCCAATGGCCGCTGCGGTCGGCGCGCTGCGGCCGGCGCACCGCGCTCGTCCGATGGCAGGAGCCAGGAGCCAGGTGCTTTTCCTGGTCTCCCCATGGGGTGCAGGGCCCAAGCACTGGGCCATCCTCCACTGCACTCCTGGGCCACAGCAGAGGGCTGGCCTGGAAGAGGGGCAACCGGGACAGAATCCGGTGCCCCGACCGGGACTAGAACCCGGTGTGCCGGCGCCGCAAGGCGGAGGATTAGCCTGTTGAGCCACGGTGCCGGCCTGAAAATTTTTAAAAATATACCAAAATTTAATTTTAAGATTAAAATAGAATCAGAGGAGTGGACATTCAGCCTGTTGGTTAAGACACCAGTTAAAATGCTGTGTTCATATTGGAGCTCCTGAGTTGGATCACCAGCTCTAGCTTCTGACTGGAGTCTGCTGCTAGTCCAGACCCCAGGAGGCAGCTGTGATGACCCCATGTGGGAGATCTGCACTGAGCTCCTAGCCCCTGCCTTGAGGCATTTAGGAAGTGAACTAGTGGATGGAAAGTTTTCTTTCTGTCTGTTTCTCTCTGTATTTCTCTGCCTCTCAAATAATTTTTTTTTAATTAGGAAATCATTGTTGATATCTGAAACTACTAATTGATAGAAGAAACGTTATAAGAAATTCACTAAGGGATTTTTTAAAATTTAAAGATAGGCCATATTTAACTATAATTATTACAAGTTCTTCCTGTAAAGCAATAAGTGGCATATAATACTATCGTGTCATTTTTTGTCATACACATGTGTAACACTCTGTCCCCAATTCCTTTACCCAATTCTACCAAGATGATTGTAGTTGGCCCAGTTACTTCTTGGGACAAACAACTGTCTGGAATTCCATTAAATCTGTTTACACATCAATAGATGCATAATGACAATCAACTTTGTGCAATTGCCTAGCATAATGCAAAAGAGAATAAAAGCGCAGCATAAAAAGCCAACAAAACATGTAAGATAAAACAGGAATTGCAACATTTTTGTGCTTAATATCCAAATAATTCATGTAGCAGTAAAGGCAATAATTTCTGATGACTCTTTAGGGAGTCTACAACTTCTTAAACCAAAGTTTCATGAAACAAAATGATCAATGACTTCATTGATTCCTCACTGTTGAACACACCCTTGCCTTCTATATAGCACCTAGTTGCTGGCATGAAAAGAGCATCCCCTTTCCCATAACATCCTTAACACCAACTCAGAAACCCGTGTCAACAGTCACATCATTGAGAGGGCCTGTTGAATTGTTGGGAGAGCCTGTTGACCTGGTTGAATAGTGGCTATGCTAGGATTGCCTGTCCTGTCTGATGGATCCTGAAGAGAGGGTGGGTGCCTGTGCTAGGTGGCAGTGTCAGACACATAGACTAAAGGAAAAAAGGAAGCCTGCTGCCCTTGGAAGTAACACTGTGGTCAGAACAAAGGCATAACTCCAGCAGAGAGAAATCTAGTGGTGGCTCATTGTAGTCCTTTAACTCTTCCTTGTGTCTGATATGAGTGGCAGTCACCCCAAATTAGTCTGCTGGCACCACTCTGGCTTCAGGGCATTTACTTGATCCATGGAGGGCACAGGATCAGAGTACCATCCAAAATGGGCAGAAACAGGTACCCTGGGTTTCCTGTCTTGTCTGATGGAGGGAGAGAGCTTGAGCATTTAGAGGAAAGAACTCTAAAACAGAGAGGGCAAGTGGTAGGGACTTCCTTGACAGAATCTAAGAACAGTACCTAGAAATGTGCAATGCTTTTCCCACCCACCCATGTGGTCTAATAACCATGTAAATGACTGATTTATTGATTATTGTATAATGCCTTTTGTGCATCCTGCTTCTGTCTTGTTCCAAGGTATTGATTTAAAATAAGGCCCATTTTTGTTGGGTTTCACAAAAGCACGGGAATTTAGGCAGAGATTTGTAGCCACTATGGAAACAAAACGTTGAGTTTGGAGTGAAGGGCAAATAGGGATTCCTGGATGGGAGTGAGTATGTCTGTTGCCCTGGCTGCTGTCAACAGTCATCTTGACCCTAGGATGGGAACTGCCTGCAGATGACACCAACACACAAAGGAGGGCAGAGCTCAGAGAATCCCAGAAAAGGAGCTGCTTTCCTGGACCATAGTAAGCCTCAGGCTTAACTCACCTCTGTGTTTTTGGATTCAATGAGCTACTTACTTGATCCTATTTTATTCTTAAGACATTTTGAGATGGATTTAAAAGAAAATTACTTAGAACCAAAGAGACCCTAATTGGTAAAAGGACTGACTACAAAACCAGCCTGAGATTTCCCATCCCAACAAGAATAGAACAGTAATTAGTAGATCGATCCATAACCTAAAAATCTCAGAGCACTAAGGAGAGGCCCCTGAGGCTCCTTTCCCTAATAATTCTGTCATAACCAGGAGAAGAGTAACGTTATTCTGAATGTCCTTGTACCCGTACCAGAGTGCCATCAGCCTTCATTCATTAGATTCATTTTGTGTCATTTCTATCCTTCCTGGCTGTCCCTAAGACTCACTGTTTACGCTGGGATTTGATTCAGTGCTTTCTCTTACTTTTCTTATATTGCTCCAAATTCGTTTGTATTCCCTCTCCAAGTAGAATAAAAGCTGTGTGACATCAGGGTATAGGATGGGAGCTTTCAAGGAAGGGCCTCAGTGCCCCCACCTGTGGGATACCTACCATTGTGTGTAATCCCCTCCCCTTGAGTGCAGATTCCTGCAATACTGCAAAAGTGATGGAATGTCACTTCCGTCATTAGGTTCTAAGAGGCTGTGGGTTCTGTCTTGCTGGACTCCTGCTCCACAAAGTGAGAAAAATTTCAAGTTGTAAAATGCAGTATGAAAGGACTTATTTAAAATATGCAGTGTGCTGGCTTCTAAACCATAATAAAATATGACTGACAAGAAGGCCTGTTTGACTCTTCTTCGATTCTCTTTTAGTCTGTGAACTAAAGATCATCTCTGTAGCCTAAGCCTGTATCTACCATTTATCCTAGACACAGGCTAAGTAAAAGCAGGCATTTCCCTCGGTCATCTTCATGTTTGCCTACTCCCCTCCCCCAAAGCATGTATGTCACTCTCTTCCTGCCTTTAGCTGTCTGTTAACTTCTGAACTGAACTTCTGAAAGAGTTTAAAGGGGAGATGATCTGACAAGGAGATTTGCTTGTCTCAAAGCTCGGCTGTGCCTGCCTTTAATTAAAAATGGTATTGATTTTCTTCTGCTCTAATGATAGGCACTAGTCTGCCCTCCCGATGTTAGTCTGTGACAGTTTAAGTATGAAACAAAGGGCATTTATTCAGCACTTAATGCAAAATTATGACTGATTAAAAAGTGATTTATCATGAGAACTACATCTGTACAGGCTTTAGTTTTTTTTTTTTTTTTAAATGCTCATTTCATCTGGAGTTTGGAAGGTAGAGCAGGAAGCTTAGAATGATTCTCTCCATCCCTAATTCATTTCTCCTGCCATTGTTACTGCACAAAAATAATAAACAAATTTTCACAAAATTCAGGACCAAAAAACATGGTAGGACAAGGAATTGCGGCAGTCAGATTTGGAGCAGATCCTAGATGTCGATGGGAGGTTGCCAAGTTGTCTTCAGGGAGCCCAACCCTGCTATAACTTTCCCAGCACCACATTCTCCTGACACCTGCCTCCCTCTCCTTTCCTTTTTCACATAATGTTTGCTTCCATGCAAGCTGATAGGTCAACTTGTATCCTGGGTGAAACACACTGCTAGAAGATTTGGAAGGAGATATGAGAGCAAGGGAAGGAAGTTATGCCTATGTAATACAGTCAACTTTCATTTAACCTTTGAATCGGGAGCTTTTACAGCCATGAGTAGCCTCAGTCTGCCTTTCTTTCTGGGAGCAATGAGTAGCTACATGCTTTGCTTTTTTTTTTTTTTTTTTTTTTTTTGCTAATCCTGTAAGTTCTGGTGCCAGATTTTCAAGGTCCAAATCTCATTTGTACCACATATGACAATGTTTCAAAAAGTTTATGGAAAATGTCCCTTTTAAGCATGTTTTTCAAGTATCCTCTTGTTAGATTTGTGACCATGGGCATGCATTTAGTATTTCTTTTCTTAATAAAAATTTCATTTATGGAGCTGGCGCCGTGGCTCACTTGGTTAATCCTCTGCCTGCAGTGCCAGCATCCATATAGGCACTGGGGTCTAGTCCCAGTTGCTCCTCTTCCAGTCCAGCTCTCTGCTGTGGCCCGGGAGTGCAGTGGAGGATGGTCCAAGTGCTTGGGCCCCTGCACCCACACAGGAGACCAGGAGAAAACACCTGGCTCCTGGCTTCGTATTGACACAGCACCAGCCGTGGCTGCCGTTGGGGGGGGGGGGTGAACCAACGGAAGGAAGACCTTTCTCTCTGTCTCTTTCTCTCTCTCTCTCACTGTCTAACTCTACCTGTCAAATAAAAAAATTATTAAAACAATTATTTATTTATTATTTTATTTATTTGTTTAAAAGACAAAATGACAGAGAGATCTTCCATCTGCCTCTTTATTTCCTAAATCCTGCAACAGCTAGGGGCTGTGCCAGGCAGAAGCCAAGAGCTGAAATCTCCATCTGAGTTTCCCCCATTGGTGGCAGGGACTGATACTTGAGCCGTCGTCTGCTGCCTTCCCATATATATTAGCAGGAAGCTGGATCAGAAGTGGATTAGCTAGTTGCAGGATTTGAAATAGCAATCCAATATGGAACACAGGTGTCCCAAATGTTGACTTAACCTGCTGTGCCACAATTCCTGCCCTATTATTTGATCTTTCTATACCTCAGCCCCCCCCCCTGAAAAATGAAGTTAATAGTATCATTACCACATAGGGTTAATGGGAATACTTAATAAAAGAATAATGTCTGATGAAAAATAAGCTCTTCTAATATGTTACTGGATTTCATTAAATGTAAGATGCTATTATAAGATATATCCTTACTTCAGAGATGTTAACATGTGAAAGAGCTATCTCTTAGAATGAATGAGACAGTATAGGTAGCTACTGTTGGTAATGCCTACTTATTTACAATTATGAACTCTAACCAAAAACTGAAAAGATTTACAATACTATGGATTTTCATAAATCTCTATTAAAATAGAAGGAGTTGATAGAATTTATGCTCATGTTTGCTACCTTGCTTTATTCTCAAGTGCAATAGGCTAACGTAGACATGCACTGTAATATTAGAAAGACCCAACTCCCTACCTCACCTCTGTCACCAACTAGGGGCAGGTCCCTAATCACATTACTTCCACCTTCTAAATCTCAGTTAGGTACAGTGTTGTCCACCTGACACTGTCTTGGACAGCCCCTGAGACAAGTTTAGCCCAGGCACACATAGAAACACATACACACACACACACACACACACACACACATCTTTTAAAGTTTCAATATATTGAAAACCGGGTAAATGAGAACTTTATTGAACTATATTATAGTTACTTTACTATGAAAAATTTTAAGACACCTATACATAGGCTTCTGGCTTCTGGTTTATAAGGAATCTGAATGCTGTTACTCTCTCCTAACAAGTGAGAAACTGAACTGACTGAAACATCAAGAGCAGTTCTTGAATCCGTAAGAGAAATCAAGACACAAAGCAAACCATGCCCTCAAGATATATGAGACCCACAAATGAATATGGGGAGTCATAGCTTAAGGGGCAAGAAACACAAGCAGAAAGTGTCATGGATTTACTTATTTTTGGAAGTCAGAGTTACAGAGAGAGAGGGAGACAGAGAGAGAGCTCTTCCATACACTGGTTCACTCCCCAGATAGCCACAACAGCCAGGGCTGGGTCAGGCCAAAGCCAGAAACCAAAAACCAGGAGCTCCATCTTGTCTCCCACATGGGTGGCAGGGCCCTCAATACTTAGGCCATCTTCTGCTGCTCTTCCAAGGCCATTAGCAAGGAGGTGGATCAGAAGTAGAGCAACCAGGACACAAACTGGCACCCATATGGGATGCTGGTATTACAAGTGGTGGTTTTACCTGCTATGCCACAATGTCAGCCCCAAGGGCTATGATTAATACACTAAAGACTATGATTAATACACTAAAGCTGCTAATGGATAAAGTAGATAGCATGCAAGTATAAATGAGCAATGTAAGTGAAGAAAAAAATCTTAAGGCACAGCAAAAAAGTAATTATATATATAATATATCTGATATATTATATAATATATATATATATATATATACACACTGTTAAAAGAATTGAAGAATATCTTTGATGGGCTTCTTAGTAAATGGGATCAAGTGAGGAAAGGGAAAATTTGAAGCCATATCAATAAAAACCTCTACAATAGAAAAGTAAAAAAATAAAGACTTAAAACATGTGTGTACATACACAGAACATCCAAGGAAATTGTAGAAGTGTGATGAATGTAAAATGATAATTCCAGAAAGAAAAGAGAAAGGAATAAAATAAATATTTGAAATAGAATTTTTTCAAATTAGACAACAAATCACAGATCAAAAAAGCTCAGAGAATACCTAATACAAAAATCAAAATCAAAACCAAAAAAACCCACAAATCCTAGGCATGTCATTTTTAAAGTACAGAAAATTAAAGATAAAGAAAAATAATTCCATAAGAAGCCAGAGGGAAAATATACATCTTATTTGGTAGATAAGAATCCACATCTGACTTCCCAGAAACCATGAAGGCAAGAAGAGAATGTATAATATCTGAATGTTGACAGAAAAAAAAATCTGGCAACCTAGAATTGTGCCCTGTGGACTTATCTTTCAAAAGTGACAGAGAAATACAGACTCATTCAAATAAAATTTGAGGAAATGTGTTGGCAGTTGATCTGCCTTGTGAGAAATATAAAAAAAAAAAAGTTTAAAGTCTTCAGAGAGAAGAAAAATAATACAGATCAGAAACATGGATCTACACAGAGAAAGGAAGTCCATCAAAGAAAATAAGTGAATATAAAATAAAAACTTTTTCTTATTCTTAGTTGATCTAACTATATATTGTCTAAAGTAATGACAAAAATTATGTATATTTATATATGTCATATGCACATACATATATGTGTATAAATATACTTAATAATCTTATATAAAAGTGGGATGAATGACAGCAATGATCCCTGGGACAGACAGGAGGGAGAGATGTGAATTATTTTGCTATTATAAGGGATTTACACTACCCATGAAATTGAATTTTATTTGAAAGTAGACTTGGATTAGCATACTGTGTACTATAGGGTAACTACTAAACATAGGAAAAAAAATACAAATGATGTACCAAGAGAAAAAGAACTATAAAAATCCGATTAAAGCCATAAAAGACAGAAAAAGAGTGGAAGACAAAAATAAGGATGAAGAATAAGGGCAATAATTAGAAAACAGTAACAAATATGGTAGATATTCATCTAATCATATCAATAATCACTTTGTGTGTCAATATTGCAAATATACCAACCAAATGGCAAAGATCATCTTAGTATATCTAAAAACAAAGTGCAATGATGTGTTATCTACAAGAAACTCACTCTAAAAAAAAACACATTGATTAAATGTAAATGGATGGAAAAAAATATACTATGCTAACATTAATCAAAAGAAAGCAATAGGGGCCGGCGCTGTGGTATAGCAGGTAAAGCCACTACCTGCAGTACCGGCATCCCACATGGGCACCAGTTCAAGTGCCAGATTCTCCACTTTGGATCCAGCTCTCTGCTATGGCTTAGGAAAGAAGTAGAAGATGGCCCAAGGCTTTGGGCTGCTGTACCTATGTGGGAGACCTGGAAGAAGCTCCTAGCTCCTGGCTTCGGATCAGCACAGCTCTGGCTGATGCGGCCAATTAGGGAGTGAACCAGTGGATGGAAGACCTCTCTCTCTGCTTCTGCCTCTCCTTCTCTATGTAACTCTGACTTTCAAATAAATAAATAAATCTTAAAAAAAAAAAAGACAGCAATAATAGCTATAATAATTTAAGCCATTGCAAGCTTCAAATCAGGAAAAGTTATCTAGGATAAAGATGAAAGATAAAGGGTCAATTCTCCAAGAAGACACAGAAATCCTTTACAGAGCATCAAACTATGAGAAGCAAAAGGTCACAAAACTGCAAGAAGAAATAGAGATTTTTAACACCCTCCTATCAGAAATGGAAAAATTCAGCAAGCAGAAAATCAGTAAGGACATAGTTGAACTTAACAACACCATTAATCAACTGGATGCAATTGGCATTTATAGACTACTTTATCCAAGAACAGCAAAATACACATACTTTTCAAGGTCACACGAACATTCACCAGGACTGACCACAGTCTGGGCCATAAAAACACCTTAATAATTTTTTAAAACATGGAGACCATACAATGCCTGCTTTCAGACAGTGGAGTTAAACCAGAAATCATCAAAAAGCAACTGCAAATTTTGAAATATGTAGTGATTAGATAGCAAATTTGTAAAAAATAAAATAATCAAAGAAGAAATATTGAAAAATTTGAAAGTATTTTGCAGTAAATGAGTATCAAAACACAAGAAAAATTGAGACATGCAGCAAAAGCAGTGATTAGAAGGAAATTTATAGCATTGGTTGAATGTATTAGAAAAGAAAAAAGATTTAAAACCAATAATCTAAATATTCCACCTTGGGAAATGAGAAAAAGAGGGGAAAGTTAACTGCAAATAAGTGGAAGTATGGAAGCAATAAAAATCAGGGCAAAAAACAATGAAATTTTAAAATGGGAAATCCACAAAGAAAATCAGAAAAACCAAAAGTCAGTTCTTGAAATAGATCAATATAATTGATATGCTCATAGGCAGCTAACTAAAAAAAAGCACAGTAGACAAAGATTACTAACATCAGAAATTAGAGAACATCACTACAGATCTCATCGACATTAAAAGGATAAATAAAGAAGTATTGTGACAAATTCTAAGTCCATAAACTTGATAACCTAGATAATATGGAACAATTTCTTGAAAGACATAGCCTGCCAAACTCAAAGAGGAAAAAAAGTAGATGACTGCAATAAACATATATTTATTTTAAAAATTGAACCAGTAATTAATAATCTTCCAAAACAGAAAGCACCAAGGCCTGAATGGAATCAATAGTACATTCTACTAAACACTTAAAGAAGAAATTATACTAATCTATACTCTCTCTTTCAAAAGATAAAGGCTGAAAGAATAGGTCCTAACTCATCCCATGAAGCTAGCATCATGCTAATATCAAAACCAGACAAAGATACTACAAGAGAAAAATACTACAAAACAGTATATCTCATGAACACATTATGCGATTATCCTCAAAAAATATTAGCAAATAAAATCCAACAATGTACAAAAGGGATTATATACAATGATTGAATAGTATTTGCTATAGGTATACAAATCTGGTTCAACATTCAAAATTCAGTTACTATTATCTATCATATTAACAGGCTAAAGAAGAAAACTTACATGCTTATATCAATAAATTTAGAAAAATAAAAATAAAGAGTGGCTTTTATCACTGACCCATCAAGAGCCAATCAAAGCAAGAAAACATGCTCTGTGGACCAACCAGAGGCCTACACACAAGTCAATCATGCACTACTCATCTCCAATTTTTTTTTTTTTTTTTGACAGGCAGAGTGGACTGTGAGAGAGAGAGAGACAGAGAGAAAGGTCTTCCTTTGCTGTTGGTTCACCCTCCAATGGCTGCCACGGCCGGCACACCAGCGCTGATCCGATGGCAGGAGCCAGGTGCTTCTCCTGGTCTCCCATGGGGTGCAGGGACCAAGCACTTGGGCCATCCTCCACTGCACTCCCTGGCCACAGCAGAGAGCTGGCCAGGAAGAGGAGCAACTGGGACAGAATCCAGCACCCCAACTGGGACTAGAACCCAGTGTGCTGGTGCCGCAAGGCGGAGGATTAGCCTGTTGAGCCACGGCGCCGGCCACATCTCCAACTTTGAACTGTAATATTCACTGCCTTTAATCCCTTAGGAAGTCTTGGAATTGAGCATTCGCTCCCTGACTCCTTGGTCTGCACTTTGCAAATAAACCCTTGCTTCTTTTCTACCACTGCAGTGTCAGTAATTGACTCGCTGGGCATTGGATGATCAGCCCCAGATTTGGAGGCTCTATCACAATCACTCTAACCAAGTTTGGCAGTTTAAAACCATAGCAGATTTTAAATCATCCCTGTTTCAGTAGGAAGTGTTAGTAGTAAAGAAGAGAAAAGTTGTAGCAACTGTAACACATGGATTGGAATATAGTTGGTTGCATTCCTTTGTGCTGCCTTCATTTTACAGTTAATGTGGGAATGCAAAAGTTTGATGACTTGCTAAATATACTAGAGTTTATTAGCAGTACAGCTTTAGAAAAGCCCTTGTATTGTAAATGTTAAGACAGGAGACCTTCCCATTAAAATATAGAAAGGTGGTAATTTGCTTTTTAGCATTCATTGATAGCGAGCACAAAAGGTGAGGTGAATTATTAATTTAGAGAGTAAGGCCCACTCATGAATAAATTTCTTGCATAATGCTTATCAAAGCACCATGATATACAGATTAAAAATTTGATGCATGTTCCTGATAATAAAGAATCCTTGAGTTTGAGTTCATTTTCTTGAAAAAAAAAAAAAAACTCCAACGATTTTGAAAATAAAGGAAACATTGAGAAGATCATCAGTTTTGCTATCTAGCAAGAGCTCCCTAAAAAGAGAAAGTATAAATATGAGAAAAAATGGTGAGAATCAATGGGGAAAAAGAAGATCCTGGTTAACAAGACATCAGAAAGAGCAAGCATTAATGCCTACATATTATTAGCTGAGGAAGAAAGATAAAATGAGGGAAAGAAAGAAGAAAAATCCAGAAAATATGTATCAGGGTGTAATGGGGTACAGGTAACTTAAAAGGGTATAATTGTGTGTAGGTGATTAAGGGCACAATAAATTCTACAAGTCATAGACCTTAGGGAAGTGGGCTTTTTATGGTTAATGAAACACTAGAATCTCTTTCACAATGCTTTTCAAAATAGTGTTTTCTTCTATGCACCCATGTATAATGTACTGCTTTGTCCCACCCATGTTAAGATAAAGCCATAAATTTTTCTTTAGCATGTTACTCAACTAACAGTACTGACATTTGAAATTTATTTAAGAAACATCCTCTTATTGGACCCACAGCCATTTTCAGTGTTTGGCTGTTCATCCCTGAACCCCTAACTCTAACATTAAAATGTGCCATTAGTCATATCCTCCCAAGCACAGCTTCTCTTTCTGAGCTCCTTAAAAACCCTGAACTGTCCTCACCCAGGAAGATGGCAGTTCTTGAAATGTCAGTCTGCTACCTCCTCATCTATCAATAGATTGAACTCCCTCTTTCCTTTTTCCTCAAATTTTGTCCTCGTTATTCTGATTCAGCACCATTGACATGGACTGGACTTTTGGTAACAAAAATATAAGGTAATTCAGAAGCAAAATGAATTGAGAAAATTCATTCATTTACCCTCAACTTATTGGATACCTATGAAATGTTAGACTGGGTTCTTTTTGCTATAACTGCATAATTGAAGAAAACAAAGATCCCTGTTCCTGTGCAGCTGACATAACAGGAGATGCAGAAAATAAGAAATAGATGTAACATATGTTTAACTATGTAGCATACAAACTCCATTAGATTGAAAGGGATTAAATATGATGGTCAGGAAGTCTTTTTGAGGTGATATAAGGGCAGATACTCGAAGGAGGTGAAGGTATTAGCAAGGCATTTATTTTAACAAAGAGCATTCCACATAGAGGTTTACAGCTGACAAAGGTGGGAACATGGCTGGCATCATGGAGCAGCAGGAGGGAGACCAGGTAGCTAGAGCAAGTAGGAAAGACGTAAGAATTGCAGTCCGAAAGTATGTGGGACAGAATATCCAAAGTCTTGTAGACCATTGAGGATGTAACCTTTACTCTATTTTGAGTAAGGTGATTTGACTTAAATATTGAAAGGATCCCTCTGGATCATACATAGGAAAGTAATGCTGGAGACAGGAAGATTAGTTAGGAGGCTGCTATGATTTGGATGTTTCTCAAAAAGTGTTCAAAAATTAACCCCCAATGCAACAGTGTTGGGAGTTAGAATTTAATGGTAAGTGTTAAGGTAATGAAAAATCTGTCTTTATGGACATATTCTAGATAGTTATAGAAGATCTTGGAGCTGCAACTTCAATCCTTTGCAATCTTTTGCACTCTCTGCCCATCTCCTGTCGGGGACCACGCAGCATGTGGCCTGTTAGTGGAAAACTACTGAGGCAGGGCTAAAACAGCCCAGACCAGAGAGTACTGATAACGCAACCTTGTGTGACCTTGTGCCTTAAGACCTTGTAACCTTTCCCCTACTTGCACTTGTAACCTTTCCCCTACTTTCACAAGCATTGCAGCTACAAGATAAGCTCTCCCTCATTCCCCCGCCCACGTCCTGCCCTCCTAAATGCCCCTCCTTCCCCCGCCCGACACCCTGCCTTTATGATATATAAGTGTGTGGTTGAAAAATAAAATTTGCAGCTTGATCAGGACATGTCTTGCTGCCATCTTTGTGTCTCCTGTCCCTTTCATTCCCCATTCTACGTACTTGGCCCCAGTTGACATCCCGCGGGATGGGACAATCTCCTGTAAGATGATGCACAAAGGCCCTCAGCAGATATTGACCTTGAGATCCTTGGCTTTCAAGCCTCCAGAATGATGAGCCAATAAAATTCTGTACATTATCGATAATCTAGTCTTAGGTATTCTGTCACAGCAGCACAAAATGGGCTATAAGAGAGTCTATTGTGTTAATGAATGGGAACAAGGAGTTAACTTAACCAGAATTTTAGCTGTGAAACAGATGAGAAGCGGTCAGACTCTCTATAGACTAGTGTTTTGCAGGTAGAACTGATAAGATTTTCCCAAGAGACTGGATAGAATGGAAGAGAGTACTATAAATCAACAATGACTTCACAGCTTTCAGTCTGAGTACTAATATTTTGGAATTTCCACAAACCGAGATAAGAAAGTGTATAGGTGGTGACAAGGACTATGCAGTACTTAGTTTGAGATGTGTTAGGTTCCAAATTCCAGAGATTCAAGTTCAACATTCAAAAGGCCTTGACTGGAAAATGGGATATTCAAGTCTAGCATCTGAATATTGTTGAACTAGAGTAGGATTCATCAGCATGTAGATAGTATTTGAAATCATGAAAGTGGAACAGAGAACAAAGTAAATATTTGCAAAAAAACAGAAAGGGATAATGAGAACCATCCTTGTCTGCTGGTCTGTATGACATTGCAAAATATATGTTTGGACTTTGTACAGTTTTCTAGCACAGAAGTCCTATTACTCTTGAAATCTCTGGAGTGATATGAGTTTCTTTTGTGTGCTAGTGAGATGACTGATGGCTGGAGGTCCCAAGATAGCTTCAGGGTGTGCACTAGTTGCCAGAAAGACAAATTATTTTTCTATGGTCTGCAAGCTAAAAATAGTATTTACATTTTGAATGGTTATTTAAAAAGAAAAGAATATACAACAGAAATTCAATGTTGCCTGCAAAGCCTAAAATATTTACTATTTTACACTTTAGAGAAAGCATTACCAACCTTGTTGTAGCTCTTAATCAATTATCATGAGAGCAGTGCTGAACTTTTTAGCTGTAATTGCATACTTTCTTTTTTCAGCTTTTTTTTTCTTCCTTTTTGCTTCATCCATTCAAGGTGCATAGTCTGTTAGGAATGCTAAGTTTGACAGTACTTCTAGCAGTGTGTGGAAAAAATTGAATTAAAAAGATAACTTTATTTTGGTACAAAAATTTGAAATTTATGCATAAGTTTCATAAGATAAACTGTTTATAAAAATTTTTGAAGACTTGAGGCCAGCACTATGGCATGCCTGCAGCACTAGCATCCCATTTGGGTCCTGGCTACTCCAATTCCAATCCAACTTTCTGTTAATGTGCCTGGAAAAGCAGCAGAGGATGGCCCAAGTGCTTGGGCCTCTGTGTTCATGTGGGAGTCCCAGACAAAGCTGCTGACTCCTGGCTTCAGTCTGGCCCAGCCCCGGCTATTGTGGCCATTTGGGGAGAGAACCAGTGGATGAAAGACCTCTCTCTCTCTCTTTCTCTCTCTGTAACTCTGCCTCTCTGCCTTTCAGATAAATAAAATAAATATTAAAAAATATTTTAAAGACTTTTCATATTCTTACTGAATTAGTATTTTAGTATTAGGAAACATTATTTTTTAACCTTGATAATATTCCTTTCCTAAAGATTACTTTGTATAATATTAATATATGACTCTAGTTATATTAAACTATTCCTATTTTTTATACTGTACACCTAAAGTGGATTTCTTATAGACAGCATTTATTTAGGTATTGCTTGTTTATCTCATTGAGATTTACTGCCTTTTAATTAGAATCTTTTAGATCGCTTATAGATAAAAATTGGGTTCAAGATTATAGATTATTTTTATTAGTAGCACGTTTTGCTGTTTCTTATTTTGTTTCTTCTTGAGTTCATTTGGATTAAGTATTGCATTTTTTAATCCTTAATGTTTCCTTAGCTGCAATTCTTAATTTTTTTACTAGCTTCTCTCTGTCTCACAATATCCATCTTTATCTTATCAGAAGGTGCTTCAAATGCTGTTATGTCTTTTGATATTGAATATAAGAACCTTATAAAAGTAGTCTTTAGCTTGTCCCTCCTGTAGTTTATTTTATGCTATTGTCATCTATTGTTCTTCTATATATGTTATGAACTATATATTACCATACATGTCGTTTTTGGATATCCTCTTCTTTATAATAGACATCACAGCCATGTGATTTAATTTCTTTCTTCCTGAAGAACTTGTCTTAATATTTTATAGTGCACGTCTATTAGCAATATATTTTTTTCAAATTTTCTTTCTTTTAATTCCTTTGTTTTGTCTTAATTTTTGAACAATAGTTTAAATGATATAGAATCCTGGTATTTATTTTTATGTTTTAGTGTTTGAAAACACTGTTGTTTTCTGAATGAAGAGTACTATGCTGTCATTCTTGTTCCTGGGTTCCCATTGTTCATTTTTATCTGTTTTAATGATTATAACTTTATTCTTATCTTCAGTCATTGATTATGATATGCATTCCTGTAGTTTAATTTGTATTGATCTAGCATAGGGTTCACTGAGTTTCTCTGATTATAGCTTGATATTTTTCATTATATTTTGGCCGATATTTTTGAAACCCCTATTTTTATTACCTTTAAACCTCACTTTGATACTTCAATTTCACTTATTTAGGACACTTTATATAATCCCAAAAGCCACAAGTGCTTTCTTCTTTCCATCCATTCATCCTTCCTACTTTCTTCCTTCCTTCCTCCCTTTTCTTTCCTTTAATCTTTTGCTTAGTTTGGGTAGTCTGTTACTGTGTCTTCAAATTAACATTCCGTTTTACAGGAATATCTATTCTGCTACTAATCTCATCTAGTGAAAATTGAATTTCGGATATATTTTTGTCTTAGAAATTTCCATTTTATCTTACTTTCTCATCCTTCTGTTCATTTTCTCCTTTAATTTTTGAACATATTTATAATAGGTACTATCTTGTCTGCTAGTTTCATTATCTCTCATTTTTGGTACCTTTCTATTGACTAATTTTTCTTTTTACTATGGGTTATACTTTATTGTTTTCTTGTATGTTTAATATTTTATTTAAAAAATTTATTTATTTATTTGAAAGGCAGAATTACACTGAGGGAGAGAGATAGAGAGAGAGAGCTCTTCCATCCATGGTTCACTCCATGGATGACTGCAATGTCCAGGGTTAGGCCAGGCCTAAGTCAGGCATCAGGAGTTTCATTTGGAACTCTCATGTGGGTGGCAGGAGCCTGAGCACTGGGGCACCCTCTGCTGTTTTCCCAGGCCATACACAGAGAGCTAAATCAGAAGTGGAGCAACTGGGATTTGAACAGGTGCTCATATGGGATGCAAGCATCACAGGTGGCGGCTTAACTTGCTGTGCCACAGTGCTGGCCCTTGTATTTTTAATATCTTTGATTGAGTGCTGTAAATTTTACATTACTGATTCCTGGATTAAAAAATTATGTATTTATTTGAAAGGCAGAGTAACATAGAGTGAGAAACAGAGAGAGACAGAGAAAAATTTTCTACCCACTGGTTCACTCCCCAAAAGCAGAAGTTCATCCTAGCAATTTTTGATAATTATGCAGTACCTGCACTGGTAAAGTACCAATCTTTAAATTTTAAAATAACTCCTTAAATCCATTGCTTTAACATAGTTCTGAAGATATACACATATTTCATAGTCACTGCTGATCTTTATGCTAATGTCTTCTCATCATTGTGATTTCTGGAGGCTTATTCAATATTAGATATTTTGTGAAGTTTTGAAATATTTTCTGAAATAATGTTTCCTGAAATTTTGCATATATGTTATAGTCTATAATGTTTATTCTAAAAGGTAAGTTTGGCTGGGTATAAAATTTTTGGCTTTTATATATTGCTTTGGATATCTTAAATGTTGTAACTTTGTGCATCAGAATAAAGGTTAGCTGTCAAAAAGCCTATCATGTTTTGCTCGCTTGGACAAAGATATGTTATTATTTGTAAGTTTACTTAACGTTCAATAATTTTACTAGAATTTCTCAGTGTTGGCCATTCTTGTTCAGTTTTCCTAATTGTAGTATTGCCTTTCTACATGTAGCTTTAAGTCACCTTTAATTTTAAGAAAGTTACCTTGAAATAAAATTTATAAATTTATCCTGTTCGTTGATATGTTTTTCTTTTTCTGGGACTCCTATGATATATGATATATCATTTCTATAATATATAAGAGTCCTAGAATATATATTATATATATGATATATATTGTATATTGGATATATATGTTCATATGTATATATGAACATTGTTGTTTATTTTTCATAGTTTTCACTCTCATTTCAAGTTATTTTTTACTTAATTATTTTATTTTTTACTTAATTATTTTAATTTTTAGGATTTACTTCTTTTTATTTGCCATGTCTTTTAAAGCATTGTTGCATATATTTACTCTTATGTTTCTTCTAATTCTCATTTCTGAAATGATCAATTCCTTCACTTCTAAATATTTGTGTTCTTTCATGAATCTAAGTTTTTTACAATTATATTATTTCTAGATATTAATACTTTAACCACTCTAATTACACTTTCACCCCCAAATTTCATCAAAATTCTATTGTAAATCTCACCAATAATCTCTGTTTCTAAATCCAATTATGGAAGGCAAAATATAAAAAAATGGAGAAAGACCAATATTCAATATTAACTGATACTTTCAACAGTCCTCTCTTGGTATCCAATCAAGAGATTTACTAGGATGTGTAAGACTTTCTCTAAAAGGTCAATTAGATATTTGAAGTTTTGCAGGTCACATTTAATCTTGATTGTATATTAACTTTAACTTACAGTAAGGATTCATACATTCTAACACTTAACATTTCTTTCGGCTGAGTTAGATAAGTAGGTTACAGTTTTCATCAGTTGGTGAATATATATTGTTGGTGTGCTACAATTATCTTTAAAATGTTTTTCTGCTCCTTGTTCTTTTTTATTTTTCTAAAGCACTTTTACAGTATCAGATTATAATCCTTTCATGTATCATTAAATTAGTTTTCCAATAGACATAAGGAAAAAGAATGGGTCATTACAATGTTTCCAGCTTCTTAGGTCTAAACTTCACTTTCTACTGTTTTCTCAGAAGGATCAAAAGTATATACTCATTTTCAGAGATCTGTCTCCCCATGTCCCCTTCCCCATTTCTTCTAGACTTCCTTTTTCCTATACCCTGATTGGCCCTGCCCTGATCAGTTTGAATTCCACACTCAGCAATGTCTCTTGAAGAGTGGAGCTATGCCTTAGAAGCAAGGCTTCATTTTGTTACCTTTGATAGCTCATGGGGCACAAACATTTTAGCCTACAGAACTCGTCATCTTGCACTTATATTACTCCTAAATTAGATCCTACACAATCTTCCACTTTCAAAGGTTGTTTCCAGGTGATTCAGTGTTCTTTGTAGTCAGAATTTGTTAGCATTTGCTGGTAGGGGTGGGGAGAGGGGATCTTCTGTTTTCAAAAACCACATTGCTACCTCTCTATGTCTTTCTTTTGATAGCTTGACACCACATAGGTCTTCTAGCTCCTTGTCAATTGTCTCTACACATTTTAGGATTTGAGATTTGCTGGGTTATATTATCACACAGTGCTGCTGCTGTAGATGTTCTTTATGAGCTTTTAGTTGTACTATCCCAGCTGATTAATTTGTTTTGGGAAAAAACTAAAGGTGATCCCAAGTGAACTTGTTCCCATCTTTCAGTTATTTCTAAAACCACTCTAATTAGGCTTACATCCCCTAAATTTCACCAAAATTCTGTTGTAAATCTCACTAATGATCTCTGTGTACATAAATCCAGTTGTGGGAAAAAAATAATAGAAATGGGAGAAAGACCAATACTTAATTACAACTGACAATTTCAACAGTCCTTTCTTGGTAACTGATCAAGAGATTTACTAGGAGGTAGAAGACTTTCTCTAAAATGCCAATTAGATATTTGAGGCTTTACAGGTCACATTTAGTCTTTGTTGTATGTTATTTAAATAACCTTTAAAATGTAAGTTATATTCTTAGCTTGCAGGCCATATAAAAATAATATGATGCCTGTTGAGATAGACTATTGGTAGCAGACGTGAACACATTGCCAACTAGATCAACCTGGCAATCACAGAGGCCTCCACCTAACAGGAGCATATACACCCTCACAAGTACACACAAAGCATTTGCTAAGGTAGAGTGTATACTAGTATATAAAATGTCTAAAGAAACATATTTCAGTACACATAAAGGATCTGAAATATATTGACTATGTTCTCTAGCTTGAACAGAATTGGAAGTAGATAATAGAAATATGGCTAAATCATTAGAATCCCCAAATAAGGAAGGGAAATAACAACCATAAGTTAAAGGAGAAATCATAAGAAATTAAAAACATTTTGAAATGAGTAAAAAATAAAAAGAAAACATAGCAAAGTTTGTGGATATAGTCAGTTTAATGTTAGAATTGTTTTGTTTATCTCACAAGAGTTAGGTGTGTACATCTCTTCTCAATTCTGCAATTACATCACATTGCTGACTTGAAACTGACCACTGTGGGAGTATTTACATTATAGATATTGGTAAATTCTAGAAACCATTGTATGTTTTTCCCTTTTATCTTTTCAAAGAACCAGTTTAATATTGGATGTTGTTTAAGAAGTTTTTAGGGATACATTTGCACCTTAAAATACATTAGAAAGTAAGACAAACCTACAATCAATAATATCAATTTCCAACTTAAGAAATGAAACTAAAAAAAAGAGCAAACTGAGAACAAATTAAGAAGGAGGAAGGAAAATGGAGAATGGACATAGTAATAAACAATGGAACATGATGTTAGTTCTTTCAACTAACAATCAAGCCAATATTCCTCAGCTAATCTCATAAAAAGAAGCAAGTTACTAATATTGGAAATAAAATACGAGACACAATTATGGATTCTACAGACATTAAAATGTAATGAGAGTATCATGACAAATTTAATGCAATAAACTTGACAAAGTGAATAAGATGGAGAAATGTCTTGAAAAATACAAATTATTAAAATTAATTCATGAAAAAATAGAAAACATTAAGAGGCCCCAGTCAATGAAATAAATTGAATTTGTAATTAAAACCCTTTCCACGCAGAAAAGGCTATACCTGCATGACTTTGTTGGTAAGTTCTTACAAGTATTAAAGGAAGATACAACACTTACACTATACAAACTCATTCAGAATACAGAAAAGGAGGAACCGAATCCTAACTCACTTTTGAATCCAATACTAAATTACCAGACAGTAAAAGGAAAGAAAATTTCAACCCATGAATAGGGATTCAAAAAAATTTACTCAGTTTCGTATGTGCATGTGTGTGTATAAACATGTAAGATAACTAGAGTAATTAAAAGCAACTTAACTGTGATCCATTTATCCTTGAATTATTGGGGTGGGCCAGGAGTGAAACCAGGCAAGTGAGCCCACCTTTATTAGTTAACTTTTAATTACTGAGACAAGCTACTTATGAAGAAAACAGACATTAATTTACCTCTCACTTTCGGAGGCTGAAAGTACAAACAGCATAGTGGAGACTATGGCCTTGGCCAAGGGCCCATGTTAAGTGGCGGATGGTGGATGGTGGAGCCCATACAGAGATAGGATCACTTGGTGAGCAAGGAAGCAAAGAGAGAATCACTGGGCTCAACAGGCTTTCATGCCACCTCTAGCATGAGAACCCAAGGGGCCACACAAGAACTTCTCTCTGCCTTTGCCTCTCTGTAACTCTGCCTTTCAAATAAAATAAAATAAATCTTAAAAAAAAAGACTGTATGGTAAACAAACCTATATATAATCTAGAGACAATGGAGATATGAATCCCTGGAGAATGTTGCCTAGAATGTAAATGTTAGAGGTATAGAGAAGAAGTATTTCATTACATAAATGTTCTCCAATGTATAATATAATGCCATAACTTTACTGAGGGACCTCAACTTTCTTTTTTTGTTAAGATTTATTTATTTAGTTAGTTTTTACTGAGAAGTTGGTGTTTTATTTCATTTGTTTAAATTAATTAATTTTTTAGAAAATTTTTAAAAATAAATATAAATTGCAAAAGTACAACTTTTGGATTATAGCAGTTTTCCCCCCATAACTGTCCTCCCACCCACAAACCACCCCATCTCCTACTCCCTCTCCCATTCCATTCCTCTTTAAGATTAATTTTTAATTATCTTTATATACAGAAGATCAACTTAGTATATACTAAGATTTCAACAGTTTGTACCCACACAGACACAAAGTATGAAGTACTGTTTAAACTATTTTTACTATTAATTCTTATAGTATAACACATTAGAGGACAGAGATCCTACATAGAGAGTAAGTGACTCCTGTTGTTGATTTAACAATTGACACTCTAATTTACGATGTCAGTAATCACCCGAGGCTCTTGTCATGAGCTGCCAAGGCTATGGAAGCCTCTTGAGTTCACAAACTCTGACCTTATTAAGACAAATCAAAGTGGAAATTCTCTCCTCCTTCAGAGAAAGGTACCTTCTTTGATGGCCTGTTCTTTCCACTGGGATCTCACTCACAGAGATCTTTCATTTAGGTCAGTTTTTGCCAGTGTCTTGGCTTTCCATGCCTGAAAAACTCTCATGGGCTTAAGATTTATTTATTTATTTGAAAGTCAGAGTTACACAAAGAGAAGAGGCAGAGAGAGAGAAATGTGTTCTGCCTGCTGGTTCACTCTCCAATTGGCTGCAACGGCTGGAGCTGTGCCAATCTGAAGCCAGGGGCCAGGCGCTTCTTCTGGGTCTCTCACGCCAGTGCAGGAGCCCAGGAACTTGGGCCATCTTCTGGTGCTTTCCCAGGCCACAGCAGAGAGCCAGATCAGAAGTGGAGCAGCTGGGTCCCGAACCAGCACCCTTATGGGATGCCGGCATTGCAGGAGGCAGTTTTACCCACTACGCCACTGCACAAGCCCCGTGGACCTCAACTTTCATTCTAGTCCAGAAAGCCTGTGCTCAATGCAGAAAGGAAGTAACCAAGAAGTTATGTGTGTTTTCACAGACTCTTCCCCACTTTGCCTGTGCTTCTTTCTTCGAAAGTATTAGTAAGGTTTGATCAGGTGAGTGAGTTAGTTGCATGTGTTAGCTCAACTGCCAACTTGGGTTTATGCCAGATATGCAAGTTGGGTTTACATTAAAAATTCAATCAATGTGATTCATCATATAAATAGGATAAGAGTGACAGGTATAAACATAATACCACCTCATAACTCTGTAATAATGTACTCTACAAATATTTACTGAGTGCCCATAAGCCAGGAACTGCTCGTGACTCTGAGTCCAACATGGGGTGCACACATACACACACACACATACACACACACACACAGATACCAGCAACAGTAACAAAGTCCTTGCTCTTACTGAGCTTTCATTCTATTAACTTAACCTGACATCTATCAGAAAAATACAAATTAAGATTTCTCTGGTATTAACCTGACATCTAGCTATGTAAATGATTAAAATCTCATCAGTACATATCTGATTTCCTGAGAATAAGCTGAAGTCTTTACTAAAGTTTCCTGTGTAAGCAAACTAGCCCAGCTAATGAGAGAACTAGAAGAACTCAAGGTGAGGATGAATGCAGAGGGGGCTGGTTATCACACTAATCCACTGCATTGTCTTTAACATCTCACCAAGGTCACAGCAAAGCTATCTTCCCTTCAGTTGCAGTGTCCAAACAGCTAAGATAACAGCCCAAGCTTTTGGTCTCCTGCAAAATCTTAAAGAACAGACTGATGAATAGATGTACAGTGAATCTTCTTTTAGTGAACTGTAGTTATGTATGTTTTGTATATAGTGAAGAAATCTTCCAGTAAATGAGGATAGCTAATTATAGGCAGGCCCTCTTGAATGCTGTTATCAGGCTATGCTAGGGGAGTTGTCTTGAAGACTGTGTGTGTGGGTTCTCTATATAAGTGCCTCCTCTGCCACATGCTAAAAATCAATAATATGGCTTTCTCAATATTGCAAGAATGAAAAATTTAGTCATAAGCAAAGAGGTCCTATTGGTAATCTCACTGAATTCCCATTTTCTGTCACTTCAACGAAATTCTGGAAAGACAACACAGTAGATGAGGCAGATGGCATCCCAGTATCTCATAGCTTGCAGTGCTTACCAGGACTGCCAGGACTATATTCTAGGTTTTGTGCAACTGCTAAGTATACCAGAGATATGATCTCTGCCCTGCTGGACAGTTTATAATCTACCAAGTTTGTAACAATTGGATTCAACAGGTATGAGAAAGGGCTTTTTGGGGAAGATGGTATTTATGTTGAGATTGAAAAATGAAGTTATGGGGGGCCAGTGCTGTGGCATAGTGGGTAAAGTTACCGCCTGCAGCACTGGCATCCCATATGGGTGCCGGTTCTAGTCCTGGCTGCATCTCTTCTGATCCAGCTCTCTGCTGTGGCCTGGGAAAGCAATAGAAAAGTCTTTGGGCCCCTGCATCCACGTGGGAGACCCGGAGGAGGCTCTTGGCTCCTGGCTTTGGATCGGCTCAGCTCCAGTTGTTGCAGCCATTTGGGGAGTGAACCAGTGGATGAAAGACCAATATCTCTCTCTCTCTCCTCTCTGTAGCTCTTTCAAATAAATAAACAAATCTTTAAAAAAGAAAGAAAAATGAAGTTATGGATTAATCAGTTGAAAAGAATGGATAGGAACCAAATGCTATTAGTTGGTTGACTCAACCACAATTTCCAACCCCTTTTAGCATGAAGAAAATAAGGGCTAACAACTTGATCTCCTACTCTTCCTTCCAGCAGGGGTAGCAATATGGCACCATTCTGAGCAATAAGATAGCAAGGAAAATCCCTGAGGAGGCATCAGTTCCCTAATGAAAACACAAAGGCTGCAATGAGAGAGCCTTTTTTCCCTTTCACTTTACACTATTTAAAAAGACAAAGCAAGCAAACAAAAAGTCTCTTTTTCCTGTCTGACCCGTTAATTTGATACCCAGCTTCCTACTAATGAGCACCCTGGGAGACAGAAGTGATGGTGCTGGTGGTTGAGTCTCTAACACCCACCTGAGAGACCTAGGTTGAGTTTCCAGCTTCAGCACCCAACTATTGTGGATATTCTGGAAGTGAGCCAGCAGAAGGGAACTCTCTCTGTATCTCTCCTATTCTCTCTCTCTCCCTCTCTCTCTCTGCCTCTCTCCTTCCCTCCCTCTCCCTCTCAAAACAAAATAAAACAAAACAAAAATTCAGGCATAATCTTCTTAGAATAGTTTTAGTACTGGTTACCAACCTTTCATTCTTAAAATTCCTTCTTGACTGCCTCCATGGTATATGAGCTCTTTACCTGTCTTTTAAAATTTTCTTTTGCATTTCCTTATGCTGTTTTTCTAGTCTTAAATCCTAAGTATTCATATAACCTTATGAGTTATAACACCCTCTTAAACAAAGACCCTTAACATATTTACATTGTTCACTGACTTAAATTTAAATTCCTCAGACTGTCATTCAAAACTCTACATAGATTGGGCCGGGCACTGTGGCTCAATAGGCTAATCCTCCACCTGCGGTGCCGGCACACCAGGTTCTAGTCCCAGTCGGGGCGCCAGATTCAGTCCTGGATGCCCCCCTTCCAGGCCAGCTCTCTGCTGTGGCCCAGGAGTGCAGTGGAGGATGGCCCAAGTGCTTGGGCTCTGCACCCCATGGGAGACCAGGATAAGCACCTGGCTCCTACCATCAGATCAGCGCTGTGCGACGGCCGCGGCGGCCATTGGAGGGTGAACCAACGGCAATGGAAGACCTTTCTCTTTGTCTCTCTCTCTCACTGTCCACTCTGCCTGTCAAAAAAAAAACAAAAAAACAAAAAAACAAAAAACAAAACTCTGCATAGATTGACCCCATATAAAATCCATATAAACATTAGAATCTAAGTGGAAGAGATCACAGAGACTTGTGTTTTGGCTACTGTATGTTGTAAATATAGAAGTCTCCTTGTGAAAGGAAGAGTAGAGAGTCCCAACTATGCTTATATAAAATATGGAGTCCAGGAGGTCAGGCATAAAGAGTTCTGAGGCTGTCTTATGCTGTCACTTATCTCTCCACAAACATGGTGGACTGCAATGTTCTCCAATCAGCAATGTCAGATAACAGTAAAAACTTATGACTTATGTAACCAAAAGACGGTGAGCAAATGGAAGTTTCAGTAGAAATGAGTGAGCCGCTTGTAAGGATACACACTGAGATGGAATGACAGCTATCCAAGTGAATAGGAAGCAACATTAGCATTACCTAGGGTCCCAGCTGGAGTGAAGCAATGTGTGACAGTAAAACTAGATCATGTAGGAAAGAAAATCCCAATGCAGAATAATTTTTCTAGGTTTTCATGGCTAATTTCCAGAGGGGACCAGCCAGTAAATAAACTATACCCCACTCACATCAACTATTTTTTTTTATTTCTGGACACAACAGTTTTCTATTCCTTGGTTTATTCTATGTATTTTTCTTTATTTGTGTAGCACTTTTATAACATGAGAATATGCTAAGAATTCTAATAATTTTATTATTCAATTTACCATGGGGCTACATCCTAAAGCCATCTCAAGTTGAAAAATATTGTAAGTTGAAAATGCACTTAGTATTCTCACCAAGTATCTTATCTTAGCAGCATATTGAAGTGTAGAGGATCAGTTGTTTACCCTCCTGACAGCATGGCTGCTTCTGGTCCCCATTATGAGAATGTATTGTAATGTACATTGCTAGTTCAGGAAAAGATCTGGTAAAAATTTAAAATATAGTTTGTACCGAATTCATAGTGCTTTCACACTATAGCAAAGTTGAAAAATTTTGAGTCAACCATCATGATTGGGTACTATCTGTATGAACCTCTAGAAATTTCATCATGATTGGGTACTATTAATTTCCTTCCTTTACAGGTAAGAAAACTGAGGAACAGGAAGTTAAGTACCTTGTTCAAAGTCTCTTGGATAACAGCAACAGAATTTGAACCCTAGCAGCTCCCAAGTCCAAACCCCTATCTACAGTGCAGCTCAGTTAACTCCTACTCATCCTTCAAGAGCCAAATCAAATGGCATCTCTTTATGGGACATCTATCTCGTTTTCCCCAAACTTAAAGGTAACAGCACTTGAACACACCCCAACTGCTTCATCCCATTTTATTTCAGTGTAGTCTGTGTTGTGGTAAACATCTCAGTACAGGGACTATTTCCTAAATTTGTGTATTTCTTATAATTATAATACCTGGCTCATAGTGGTTACTCAGGAAAGGTGTCCCTGATGCTCCCATTTTCCCAAAATCTCTACATAATGCTCCCTCAAATGGTAGGACTGGCTCCTACCCTTGTCTGAACTTGATACTTACAAGTACATCATATTGACCATCATTCCCCATTTTTCCTACTCTCATTAACAAAAGTCTGAATGGGTCACATAAAGGGATAGCACTGAAATAAAGAAAACACCCAGCATGAAGGTAAAAAGAGATACTCATTTTTCCATATTTCAAAATATCATGATTCTTTTACTGGCTGAACCTTCTCCTGATTCCTATACAGGCAACTACAATTACGTCCCAACTTTATATACTGTTCCTGGTCAAAAAGTATGTATCTGGAAATATAACACTAGTTTAAAAGTTGGCTCAGGCACAAGTAAGAAACTGTTATTTGTGGAAGCAATTAGATGAGCCAGTTTAAGAACATACAGAATATGGGGCCAATGTGTGGCAGAGCAGGGTTGAGCCATAGCTTGCAATGCTGGCATCCCTTATTGAAGTGCTGGTTCAAGTCCTAGCTGCTCTGCTTCTAGTCCAGTTCTCTGCTAGTACCCATAGCAAGGCAGAGGAAGATGGCCCAGGAACATGGGGCCCTGCCATCCATGTGGGAGACCCAGATGCAGTTCTGAGCTCCTGACTTGGTTGGCCCAGTCCCAGCCATTGTGGCCACTTGGCAAGTGGACCGGTAGATGGAAGATCTCTTTCTCTCTTTGTCCAGTTCTCTCTGTCAGTCTTTCAAATAAATAAATCTTTTTTAAAAAAGGAAATTATGGAATATTTATTTATTTATTACTGATTTATGATTCACTCAACTTCAGCCTAATACAATCTTTTAGGATTCAAGCAGGAACCAGGAGCACGAAAGTGTACAAACTAGCGCCTGCCATCTCGGAGGGCATTCTCTAAAAAGAGAAAGCAGGTATTAAACAAACACTTAGAAACAACTACTCTTGTAATTATGGTAAACTAAGTACACTTCTGGTAACCAGAAACATAATCATAATTAGGCCATAAATACTAGTTACATGAGATGTGTGTTCAGTGTAATTTTAAAAAGCCAACGGGGGGGCTGGAGCCATGGCGCAGTAGGTTAATCCTCTGCCTGTGGCGCCGGCATCCCATATGGGCGCCGGCTCTAGTCTCAGCTGCAAGTCTTCTGATCCAGCTCTCTGCTACGGCCTGGGAAAGCAGAAGATGGCCCAGGTGCTTGGGCCCCTGAACCTGCATGAGATACCCAGAGGAAGCACCTAGCTCCTGGCTTCGGATTGACACAACTCCAGCCATTGCAGCCATCTAGGGAGTGAGCCATCTAGGGAGGGAAGACCTTTCTCTCTGTCTCTCCCTCTCACTGTCTGTAACTCTACCTCTCAAATAAATAAATAAAATTAAAATATTAGGAAAAAAAGCCAACAGGAAAAAGTGAATTTCTCTTTGCACAATTAATTGAGCACTTACTATATGCCACAGTGTGCAAATAAGTACTTTGGCAAAGTGTTTACATTGTTTATGTAATCTTCATGGCAATCCTACCAACTGAAAACTATTAACATCCTAATTTTACAGGTGGCTTATTGAGATCTTGTCCTTGCCAATAGTGATCCAGGAACTCAGAATAGAACCCAGGAGGTCTGGATTTCCTCTTCGACATCTGTGTTCTTCATCCCTCTACATGCTGAATAAATAAGGACTTAATTTTTAAAAAGAAATTAACACCATTTCATCAAAAAATTATAAATCCTTCTAATTTCTGGGAGTACGTCACCCAATCTTCCTAGGCAAAAGCTGTTATTCAGAGATGGCACTACTGTAGAGAAAGACCTAGAAGCTGGCGACAGATGTGGAGGTGAAGACTGGCTCAGCTCGAACTCTCTGAACCTCGGTTTGTTTACTAGAAGAGTAGACATGATCATGCTGACCTTGAAGGTCTGTAGTGAGAAACAATTGTGACACCCACCCATGCATTGATCACATACTTGTTTTTTTCTTTTGAGTGTCTGCAATAGGTAATGTAGCAAAATGAATGCTTAAGATATTAAGATGAATAAAGCAAATTTCTAGTACTCAAGAAGCTTACTGCACTCGTGAGAGGAACAAGGGACAACAAAATATGTTCAGCGCTGTGTTAGGGGACACTGATGTGTGCACGTGTCTTAGTGTGCAGTTGTTGATCAGCTGAGTCCGTTCCAGCACCACTGTACTTTAGAAGTTCCTAGATATCTGTCATTTTGCACCACTGGTTTTCCTGGCTTCTTGGTGGGTCCTGCAGCTGCCAGGAGGAGAGCTGGCTTCTTATCAGACACTCAGGGAGAAGGGCAAATGCTCTCCCTTTCTCACAAGCCTCCCTCACTTCCAAGCAATGAATGAGATTCCTAATGCATGCCAAAGCCCCTTCCCAGACTTTTTTGCCATCTTTAGTTTCTGTCAAGACAAAGTCGCTTGGCAATGGTACCCTAGAAATCTGAGGCCAATTTTTCATCCATTAGAGTCGGAAGTTGCAGGGCAGAAATACCTAGATTTCTGTTGGATCCCATACAGCTTTGCTGGAAGACTTGGGCGCCCTGAAGCAGGGGAGCTTCCTCCCTTGCCTGCCCCACCAGCTCGCTTTCCTCTTCCTTTGAACTTGGTGGGGGGCGAACAGGAAGCTGCTAGAGGGAGAGGCAAAAGTGGTGGAGCGCAGCTCAGCCCCAGGCACTTACAGGAGAAAGTCCCGGCGAAAGAGAAAGTTGCCCGGGCTGAGGGCAGGAGGAGAGAGCTTCCTTTCAGAGCGCTGCTAATGACCTGCGGGGAAGCCGCACAGCAGTGGTTTCGCAGCTCCGATGGCAGGTCACGGCGACAGATGTTCCCAGCATATGTGGAGAATTAATTACCCACTAGTAAACAAAATCTGTGATGCGGAGAGTCATTTTGTCCAAATTTCTTACGATTTTGCTGTTATTAGGAGCTTAATTTTTCTTGATCATCTAGATCCTCTTGGATTAAAGCGCTCCTTAATGGGCTCCCAGGAACATTCCAAAGAGAAATCAGGGCCGAGTGGGCTGGGGAGGGCCAAGGAGGAGGCGGGAGGGGCACAGGTCTTAGGCAGCCGGGAACACTTAGGGAGGAAGCCGCTGCCTGCGAAGCTGCGCCGCAGTGAATGATTAGCAAATTATTTGATTAAAACATTGGATGCTAAAAAAAATATCCTAATGGTTACCTCCTATTTAACAGTGCTTACACTTAATTTAACTGTGTGCAGTGGAACAGCTGGGGCTTCGGAAGGAAGTGACACCATTCTGAATGAAACAGACTTCCAGGAAGGTCTCCTTTTGAGCTGCTCTTTAGATTCCCAACATGTTTCCGTCGTGGGTCAGGATAGCAAGTTCTAAGATTCATCAGTTAAGGAAATAGCTTTTCTTCAAAAGGAGGATCCGAGAGTCTCTTGATTTTTGTAAGGCAATTATTTCCTTGGCCATTTTCATCAATCACAAAGACTGTCCAAAACGCAATCATTCCTGGAGTAAATAAATCTGAAAGGCTACTAAGAATATAATTCTTTATCCAATCAACAGTTTGTAACTCCTTTAAGTTCTTGTGTCCCTTAAATCTTTCATATAATGAAGTAAATTTTAAAACTTCATTAGTTCAATCAAACATTGCCTATAATTACATTTACACACACTTCTTGTCTTTCTCAGTCATTCAAGAAACACGTGTTGACCTTAGTGCTGGAAGAACAAAGATGAATACTTTAAAATCTGTAACTTTAAGGATTCATGCAGAAAATAAACAGGCATGTTGCAACATTTAACCTCCTGGTGACTTTAAGAACCTGACCTTAGCTATGGGTAATCTGGCCTACACTTCAGGACAGCTTCTGCAGCAGGCTCTGATTTCAGTAGACTTCCTGTCCAGGGTAGTTATGGACAATAGACAGGCCTTAGAGTTCATGCTAATAGAACAAGGAGGCATGTGTGTAGTGCTCAATGAGATCTGCCACCTTTGCTCAAATAATAGTATGTTCTCAGAAAAGGACATCAAAGCCCTCTATGCTCAAGCTAAATGGTTTTATAGTTTGCATAGGGGTAATCTCCTACCACCTACTGTCTGGGAGATGGCTAGACATGATTTTTTTTTTCTATTTTAAGAGGCACACCAGTTGCACTGGGGTTATTCCAATCTTGCTCATGGTGATTGACAAACTTATATGTTTCAGAACCCAACAGCTTCTGAGAATAATGATGACCATGCAGTGAACATGGAGGATGGCAGTGACTGAAAGAGCCCCAGCTCATGAAGCAAACTCATTTGATGAGATAGGCAGAGACTTCCAGACTGAGAACAGGCAGGGTCTGTGCCCCTAATAAGCAGGAAGCAGCTACAGAAGATGGTGACTCAACGCCCATCAACATCCCCTTAAGATTAAGGTCCGGAGTCTCTGAGGGGGGAATGAAGCAGGCAGGCGTACAGGCGAAAATTGATTAGATTTGTGAGCTGGAAGACCACACCTTCACCACACCCCTGTGTGACCTTACACCCTACCTGATACCCCCACCATGCCACATGTGACATCAGGCTCTACCTGACCATACCTGAGCGCCCACCTGGCCACAAGCCACTCCCCTGTGGAAAATATATTAAAAGGCAGGGAGTGTTGCAAAAGGCTCTGCCTCTGCGGTGCTGCCAGCGATAAGCGGTGGGTGGCAGCTCGAGGCACTTGCTGCACGTGGCTTTGGCCTGCTCTCCGAGTGGTGTGGACGCTACCCTAGTTTCCAGACTTTCCCCTCTCTCCTACCTGAGCTAAAGCCTTCACTTTCCTGGATACCTCTCGCACTAAATAAAAGCTTAAAACGTACCATGCTGCCTCGTTTATCTGTGCCAGTATCTAGAATTCTCCTCTAAATATTAGGCAAGAACCCTCTTGGGCTTATTAATATTGGGGATTTAGTAATAAGCCTGTGGTGAAATCATATGGCATCCCAAATTCTGGTAGTACAGGTGGCACCCTGGATAGCATTTCTAGGGAACTTTAAGGAGCCACATTTCAGTGTAAATTTTAGGAAGTCATGTCCGATTTCACTGGGATCTGCTCACTTAATGCCAATAGTATCATCCATCACTGTGACAGCCAAAATGTCCTCTAAAAAGTGGCGCCATCCCTTCTTTCCTCTCCTCCCCCTTTCTGTTCAGGACTCCTAGGTTAGGCAATATTCACTGTAAAGACAGAAGTGGGTCAGAGGTGGGCTAGCATTATGCCCTCTTCCCATACCTGAGTACATGTGTACAAGTCTTGCCTACACTTCTGATCCACTTCCTGCAAACGTGCAACCCAGGAGGGAGTAGATGATGATTCAAGTGCTGGGGTAGAAGACTCCTGAGGCAAAGATAACATGCAAGGAAATAACATGCCAAAGGAAAAAAAAACTTTTTATTGCATTTCATACACTAGGTGTCACTTTCCTCTCTTTTCTCTCTATAGATTTGACCCATGACAGGAAATGAAATTCTTTGTAAAATTTCCTTTGATCCATAACATCAGTTTGGTATTAATTTTTGCTTCAATTCACCAGACTCTGACAGGTGAACTTATTTATGTAGAATTCTCTTCAATAATAATAATAATAATAAATACCTACTGTCCTTAATTTCCCAGGAATTCTAAATTTTTTTCTGAATTCCCAGAACTGTGAAAGGCCTGTCAGGAACTGTATGTGGCAGCTTCATTACTTGCCACAATAGAAGGCTGTTTTTACGAATATTTTACCAGGTAACACCTCAGTTCTGCTATTTAACTTGTTTGATGCTATGTGACATTTATGTCTTCATCCCTTATTGTAGTAGTTGGTATTAAAAACTACAATGGATAGCTAATAACCTACAATGTTAAATAAAGTATTATAGGAATGGGAGAATGTCCTCTGTCTCTCATAGCAAATATTTCTAAGTACGAAACTCGGAATCTAAAGTGTCCTATGCCAAAGATTTCTGAACTTGCTGCAACTCACTTCCAAACTGTGTAAGATTCCTTAGTTTCACCATCTCTGTGCACTTTACACACTTACAAACCAGTCTTCAGGCAACTTGCCAGCCTTTTGCATTTTATTCTTCTTTCATTAGGTAAAACAATAACAGCCTAACACAATTCATATGTTTCCCTGCTGCTAATCCCCATACCATTGTTTTAGTTTCCATTTCAGAGCTTACACATAATTCAATCCTATTTGAACATGAGAACATGGCACAGTATGTCAAATATTTAGAAGTAGGCAATAACAGACCTAGTTCCAGAGACAGCCGTAGAGTCGTCAGCTGCAGTAATTTATAATTCCTTGCAACAAATGATTAAACCAATTCTCTGATTAATCAAAACTGTACTTTGGAACTAGCCACATGAGACCAGAATTTTAAATCATGTTATGCAGACTGTAGCTATATAAAAAGCAAGACTGAAAAATTAATTCTGTAAGAAATATTTAGCAAATAAGCGTTAATCTTCGCTCAGACTTCTTGAAAGATCAAAGCCACACTCAAGCAAACTTTAAAATATATGCCTTGCCAAGCACCAAGGCAAATGTCACATCCTTTTAATAGGTACACAGTGCTACTGTGAATCATTTCTCCTTGAAGGACTTCAGCACTGTTTATGGCTCTCCCTGCTGACACTTCACGCATGCCCCCTCCTCAATGCTTCAGAGAAGGGCCTGAATTCTTCTCATTCCCCAGGACTGCTTCCAGAAGCATAATTCAATAGCACTCTCTCATTTGAAGTTAATTTCATTTAAAGAGACCACTTTATTCTCATCCTCATGTCACTCATTGAACTTTGTTTTCATTTCTCCACTTTCTGCAAACTTGAATTATAATTTTATGTTCTGCTCTTACTCCCCTCAGTTCATTCATTCATTCACTCCTTCATTCACCAAATAGTCATCAAACGTTTCCTAAGTATGAAAGATTCTGCTAAGAATCAATACAGAGGTCGGTGCTGTGGCATAGAGGGTAAAGCCACCGCCTGCAGTGCCGGCATTCCATACCGGCTCCGGTTCAAGTCCTGGCTTCTCCACTTCTGGTCCAGCTCTCTGCTATGGCCTGGAAAAGCGGTGGAAGATGGCCCAAGTCCTTGGGCTCCTGCACCCACGTAGAAGACCCGGAAGACACTCTTGGCTCCTGGCTTGGATAGGCTCAGCTCCAACTGTTGCAGACACTGAGGAGTGAACCTGCATGTAGAAAACCTCTCTCTCTCTCTATGCCTCTCCTTCTCTCTGTATGTACCTCTGACTTTCAAATAAATAAATAAACCTTTAAAAAAAGAAAATCAATACAGAGATGAATAAGACATAAATTCTCAACATGGAATAAATTCAGTTATTTGACTTGGATAGGGTGCACACAGTGTGTTGGCAGAAGTGGCACTCTGCCCACAGCAAAATATAACCTTTATATTATCATCATGTGTGAGAATAATTATCAATATATGATCCTGGTATATGAGACATCATCTTCCCATCATAATGTCCTGGAGTATAAGAAGAAAGAAATCTCAACATATTATTCTGGTATGCAAGAAGGAAAATTGGCTGTATTAAACACAAACATCAATACTATGTGATTCCCCAGTATAAGTAAGTGTAGTTCTATTTATTCAGTGGAATTATAGAATTATGGCAAAATATGAACCAAAACTAAAGCAGCGACTAAGGTTTGTAACACATTTCACCCACCTTCCACCAACTCCTGTCATTTTCTTCCAGTGAAGATGGCAGAGATTGTGAACTCTTCAATCACATGGGGCTGCTTACCTGCAGCTTCACAAATTCTGAACTTTAGCTCTTTTACCAAAAACTGGATGTTCTATCAAGTATCTTGTCATTTTATCAATTATTCTACCTCTTCTTCTCATGTTCCCCTCTTTTCAGTATTCTCAATTCTGACCCTAGCCATGAACTTCTGGGTTCCCAACATGAACATGACACTGTTGCTCTATGATTTTGATATAACTCACTAAGCAAATAAGTATGGCTACCATAGTTAAGTAGGTAAAGGGATCACTGTCTTATTTTCTTTTATTAACAACATTATAATATTGTAACTTAAAGATTTATCTTTCTTTACACATGCATATATTCTGAGGAACTCATTTAAAATATCTGTGTTTATATAGGTAGGTAGATGGTATCCTAATCACCTGACAGTGTTACTTTAATGACCACAGTGAATTTTATTTGCCACAAATTTAAACACTCCTTGTATTGTTTTATACTTCAAGGCACAGAAAGCTTTGAATAACTAAATAAACACATTATAGACCTATAATTAAGGCTAATTATAAAGTGGGCAAGAAGAGACTTCTGAGATTGGCAATTATGAATCCTGGGCATTTAAATTAATTTAGTTTAATTCCCTAATCCAAATATACTCACTTCATAACAGAATTAACATTTAAAACATTAAAAGGCATTTATAAAACTTATGAACAATACTTGAAGGAAATTCATTTATCTCTAATTACATCAACAATAATCACTTGATGTCCCAAATGTGACTAAATTCACATCCTGCTAATGAAATGTTGGTTTCCCCTGCTTTTCCTGTTTAAAGGTGAGAGGGATGCATCTAGAATGGCTTATTTTGTTGTGATGCATTGTTGCTTTTTAACTGCAGAGTCTAATGCAAGGATACAAATTCCCCATTTTGGTAGCCTCTTTTGCCATATAAACCTCACACCCAATCACAAAGTTTTCTATGCATTTTTTAATTTTTGTGACAAAAATTTACTGAACATCTATTACATGCTAAGCACTGGGCTGTGTGCTGAGCGTTCGAGTGGTGACAAGACAGATCAAGTCTTTGCCTTTAAAGATACAATTTCTGTGTAATATTGTTTCAGACTAAATCTCAGATTGGCATAAACTAAGCTCCTGACAGCCAGCCCATACGGTCTACTTTGATGCACATACAACATTAAACTGTTGCCCCATTGGCAAAGAGAATCAAATACGATAAAGGCCATAGAAATGAAGTATAGATCAGAGTCTGTTAACAGAGCAGAGAAAAGGCTTCAGGAACATGTGTGCCCTTACTACTTAGGGCCTTTCTTCATAGCTGGATAACCAAAATGTGCTCTCGATTGCTGTTTAGCACAGATCCTCTCATTTAATCCCCTCGTGGTCCTTATGAAGAAAATATACCATCTGTAGCTTAGAAATCAGGAAGCTGATTATCTAGAGAATGTAAGTAGAAAACCAGTTCACACATCTAGTAAGAAGCAGAGTTGGTAGTACACTGAAATCTGACAGACTGCAATACTCTCATCTCTGAGATAATATTTTATTTTTAAAATAATGGGTAAATAGAAAATGGGCAACAAACACCTGAAATAGATACAAATAAGACAACCTATGAGCTATTGTCTTTCGTCCTAAGATGTTTACTTTAGAAGAAATGTTTTCTGGTAAGCAACAGCGTAAGTCTGTTTTTCCTCAGTCAGCTGTGATTTCTGTGAGCGTGGAAGACTGCTTTGAAGTTTCAGTGTTTCAAGGGAAGTTCAGTCTATGCCTCAATACCTCCATCTTTAAGGCTTTTATAAGTTGATAATTTTTTTTCAAATATTTGTTAGAATAAAAAGTTAAGAAAATCTGATTAAGATTCTTTCTATAGTATTTAAAGAGGAAACGACAAAGTTCCTCATCGTCTTGGAAAAGCTGCCAAACAGAGAAAATGGTAGTGTTTCCCCCACTGACTCCTAAATCATTTTATCAGGAAACCTCTTGACTTAATTTGCAATGATTTTGTGGACTAAGTGGATTCCTGTCAATGTGAACAGTTTGTATGTGCAACTTTTGTTCCCACAGCAAAAATGTTGGCCAAGATGCCAGCACCATTAGCTGCCTGCCTTTTACAATCAGCCGGGGAACTCCCATTGAACAAACGAGGGCAGCTTAATCTAAATTGAATAGTGCTTCTAATATTACATTGCCATTTAACACTCAACTTCTTAGTAAGTGTCAAGGTGGCATGAGACAAGCTCTACTCAGGGAACTGAACAGTGATTCCTGAATTGCTATTAACGTTATCAGTGTTACAACAAAAGCATGTCACCAGGGTTGATGAAAGTATACTGCTGGTGATGTTTTTTTTTCCTCTCTCTCTCTCAGTTGTGCTTTGCTTCAAATTGCTTATCCCTCACCAAACACACAGTGCTGTCCTCCTTTTTCCCAAATGAATATTTAAGTGTAGTCAGAGAATGATAGGTTCCTCTAGGTAAACTTTTCTGAGTAGATGTATTAGTTGGAATTCCTAGGCCATACAAAGAGAGTACAAGCAGTGTTACATCAATAAGCAAAGGAAGAAGCTTGGGTCTGAAATATGATCATCAGATACAAGGAGAAGAGAGGGGGTAAACATGTAAAGTGAAGTCAGAACACGGTCAGAATCACAATGCAAAATCAACCTCAAAGACAGAGAAAAGCCAGAACTTGGAATGGAAAGAGAAAGCATCCTGGACCACCCCTCAAAGGGTTGAGGCCCAAAACAATAGTACAAATGGAAGCCCAAATCTCATATGTCTTATGCTTTGAAGTTGTAATTCAGAGGGAGCATTTGACCTAGCAGTTAAGACTATGATTTAGCTGCTTGTGTCCCACAGTGGAATGCCTGCCTCAGGCTCTTGCCTAATGCAGGGCCTGAGAGGTTGCAGGTGATGACTCAAGTGATTAGATCCTTGCCACCCACATGGGAGACTTGGATTGTGGTCCTGCTTCCAGAGTAGTCCCCAGTCCAACTCTGGCTGTTATAGGAATTTGGAGAATGACCAGAACTACTCTACCTCTCGAATAAATAAAATATTTTAAAAAGTTATAATTCAAGTTCTGCCCAAGGCTCTGCTCATGTTCTTACCCTGGTGCTCCCACCCCAAGGAACTTTGTAAAGGCTGCTGGCTGCTGGCTGCTGGCTGCTGGCTGCTGGCTGCTGGCTGCTGGCCAGGGTGTGAACATGGATTTGCTGGGGCAAGCCTAGCTCAAGGCACCATGACTAGCACAAACCCAGAATGCACAGTGTACACTGAGCTCCCAAGGGAGCCTGGAGGGGCAATTTCCCTTTCCCCATATTTTAGATGCAAATGCATCTAAAACTAAATCCCTGCACTCCAAGGAGGGAGGCAGCATCCACTGTGAGAATTGAAACAGCCAGGTTTAAGCAACATTAGCCTGTCTTTCTTTGCTGGGGCAGGATAGGAGCTGGCTCTTCTCCCTCATAGGCACCTACACATTCTCAGCTCTGCGATTTTCATTCCTCTATAACACCTGATTGCTACATCAGTTACAGATCTTTCAATAAACTTTCCTTTTTTAAAAGACTTATTTATTTATTTGAAAGTCAAAACTACACAGAGAGAGAAAGAGAGACAGCGAGGGAGAGGGGTCTTCTATCCGCTGGTTCACTCCCCACTTGGCTGCAATGGCTAGAGCTGCACTGATCCGAAGCCAGGAGCCTGGAGTGTCTTCCGGGTTTCCCATGTGGGTGCAGGGGCCCAAGGCCTTGGACCATCTTCTACTGCTTTCCCAGGCCATAGCAGAGAGCTGGATCGGAAGTGGAGCAGGCGGGACTTGAACCGGCACCCATATGGGATGCCAGCACTGCAGGCAGTGGCTTTACCTGCTACACCACAGCACCAGCCCCAATCAATAAAGTTTCTTAGGAAAAATACTGTTGGTTCATGTTTCAGTGTTCTGTCTACTATACATATCCAGGGCCTCACTTGCCTGATCTAGGACAGAACTCAAAGAACCTCCTCATTTTTAGTATGCAGGACCCAAGAAGCAAACCAATAGGAGTGTGATTGACTTAAATTCCAGCCACTCTCTGATGGTGGTGGCTCCTGCTCCACCTGTCCTGGTTACGCCCAACCAACCCACTACTTGAGGGTTCTGGCAAAGCACCATTGCTCTGCAAAGGAAGAATAAAATAATGTTTAGAAAGTTCTAGAACACAAATTTAAATAATGAAATACAATCATGGCTGGCGCCACGCCTCAATAGGCTAATCCTCCACCTGCGGCGCCAGCACACCGGGTTCTAGTCCCCATCGGGGCGCCAGATTCTGTCCCTGTTGCCCCTCTTCCAGGCCAGCTCTCTGCTGTGGCCCAGGAGTGCAGTGGAGGATGGCCCAAGTGCTTGGGCCCTGCACCCCATGGGAGACCAGGAGAAGCACCTGGCTCCTGCCATCGGATCAGCGCAATGCGCCGGCTGTAGCACACCGGCCAAGGCAGCCATTTGGGGGGGTGAACCAACAGATGGAAGACCTTTCTCTCTCTCTCTCTCTCTCTCTCTCTCTCACTGTCCATTCTGCCTGTCAAAAAAAAAAAAATACAATCATCTACTGTGGAGAATCAGATGAGTCTGGCACATAGATTTAGGAAGATAATAATTAGAATGGATTGTGAACTCTGGTGCAAACTCTCGGTCTGTGAAGCAGCTTTAAGACAGTACTGGGTAATAAAAATTATGGTCCCAGTCTAGAAAAGACTAGCCATAATCTAAAAATCTTATTAATCATGCCCTAACAAAAAGGGGCTCACAGAAATATCATCTTCAATTACATATCTCGTAAATGCCTACGATATTACAATTTCTTTAATTCACAAGAGGCAATAGATACAAGTACAAAAGCAATAGCCAAGATGCCACAACAAGCCCAAATTGGATGGAAAGTCAACTCCTGAATTATGGCTTAGTCCAAAACCTGCAACAAAAGTCTGCTCACAACTGATTAACAATAAATGCAAAACTGTAGCAAATTGAATGAGCAAGCTCAAGCATCTATGAATTTAAATATCATTTTGAGGAGCTGGCACTGTGGCATAGAAGATTAAGACTCTGCCTGCAGAGCTGGCATTCCATATGGGTGCCAGTTTTTCCGGCTGCTCCATTTGCAATTCAACTCCCTGCTGGTACACTTGGGAGGGCAGCTAAGGGTGGCCCAAGTGCTTGGGCCCCTGCACCAAGGTGGAATAACTGGGAGGAGGCTCCTGGCTCTAGGTTCTGGCCTGGCCCAGACCTGGTCATTGCTGCCATTTGGGGAGTGAACCAGTGAATGGGAGATTTCTCTCTCTGTCTCTCCCTCTCTCTGTAACTCTGCCTTTCAAATAAATTAAAAGAAAAAAAAAATAATTTCGAACTGTAAACAGTTACAACTCTTAGTATTGACCTCAGCATTGCCCAGTTTCCACCCAGCCAATGATTATCAGCAGTTCTACCATTCATACTTAAGATGAAATGATTTTGATTCTGTATGGAGTCTCTTTGAAGAGATGATAAATGCAAAATGTACCATTAAAAGCTGGCAAGCAAGATTTCTTAGAATAATATGAAAAAATATAAAATGTGACTATTTTATTTGCACTTAGCATCTGATTTCAATAATGAGCCCTGAATAGCCAATAAATACTTGAGATATTCACAAATCCATGCCAGTACAACTAACAAGGAGACTGCAATTACAGGTGTCCTCCATTCAGTTCCCAAACAGACTCACTGGAGACTAGTCTGTATTGAACTGGTAAAAAGAAATTTGAAGTTTTAGGAATGACAAATATCTTACAGAATGAGCAATCCATATGTAACCACACAATAAAACATAGAAAAAACTTCAGAATCTTCTTCCAGGTCTCCCATGTGGGTGCAGGGACCCAATGACCTGGGCCATCCTCCGCTGCTTTCTCAGGCGCATTAGCAGGAAGCTGGGTCAGAAGTGGAGTGGCTGGGACTTGAACTGGCGCTTCATGCCCGGGCTTTAACCTGCTGCACCACGGCACCAGCCCCATCTCAATATCTTATAAAGTAAATCTTCCCTTTGACTTTCCACATAGAACCCACATGTATTAAAGTGGTGTTAGTCCACTCTAAGGTTTTTGTGGTTTATGTTAAACTAGATCAGGTCAGGATGAACAACACATCTAATTTGATTCAGACTATTGCCCACCAACTCTCATAGACTTCCAGCTGCTGTTTGCTTCTATGGAGAGGCAGAAACAGGCGACGTTGTAATCTACAAAACAATCCATCTCCATATTCTCTACTGAAGTTCACACACTGGTGATAACTTGAACAAGTTTCCAGGAAATAAAATAAATACACAACAAGATGAATTAGTGCTCAATTTTTTTTCTTTCTTTTTCTTTCTGTTTTTTTTTTCTTGGCTTCAGGCAGCAAAATACTTAAGAACTGAAATGAGCAAAAAGCAGTTTTAAGAATATAGGTCAGGACATTAATAAAAATTTGATCGCCTCCTTTTTATTCTCTAACATTCCCCACAATAAATCAGCCCAGTTTCCCCCAGCCCCTCCTCACACACACTTCACCCTCCTGTCCTGATTTCGGATCGCAGAATGTAAATCTGTGACAAGGGTATCTATATATAATATTAATGGTGCCGAGGAGGGCTGGTGTGAAGTGTGAGAGCTTGCCAAGAAAGGAGCGATCTGAGCCCAGCCGTTCATCCTGCGCAGTGTGCTCTACATCATCCACAGGACAAATGTAACATCATTAGGGGAAAAAAGGAAAAAAGAAAGGGGGCAGGAGGAGGTAGGGAAGTAGCCATTCTGCAAGGAAATGGCCAAGTTGGAGGTTCCAATCAATCTTACTGAGCTGGGTTTCCTGAGATACTGTCAGCCTCTACAGACAAAACAGATTGCTGGGGAGATCGTTGGGAGTCAAACAAGAAACTAAACAAAAACCATGGAAATGCAGCTTGGTTATCAGAGATTCACTCAAGAACCCATTGGTATTTTAAATTCATTTCAGGTTCAGCACTACTTGACATGGCCAGGAAGGAGAAAGAAGTTTGCTGTATTGTTATATGAAGGATCCCAAACCATTGACACTGTAGGGGCCCCTTTATTAAACTAAGCATTTGCTGTTGATGTGAAAAGAAACTATGGCAGGTGTTCTTGTGATTAAAGATTTAAAAAAAAAACTGCAAGAAGCAATAGGGAAGTAGAGAGTTTCCAGCTGCTGGCTTCAGACTGGCCCAGCCCAGGCTCCTGCAGGCATTTGGGAAGTGAACAAGTAGGTAGAAGATTTCTCTGTCTGCCTCTGTCTCTCTGACTTTCAAATATAAAAATAAGTACTTTTTGTTTAAGAAGTATAAATTTGATTTAAAAAATTATTTAAGTTATGCAAGTTTCGTGTATTTCATATATACAGATTTAGGAACATAGTGATACTTCCCACCCAACCTTCCCTCCCGCTCACACTCCAACCCTCTCTCCTCCTCCCTCTCTCATTCACACTCTTAATTTTTATAAAGATCTACTTCCAATTTACTTCATGATCATAAAATAGTTCAGCAAATAGTGTGAAGAAAACAAACACTGTTCCTGGACAAAGGAGACAAGGGCTATAAATAGAATCTTAAAATGTCCATTTCACTCCAGTACATTACATTTTAGGTACTCTATTATTCCCTCAGATCAGGGAAAACATATGGAAATTTGCTTTGACACATATTACCCATTGTCTAGAGGAATATTCCATAATCATAATTATGACCATGCTAACAATTCACGAATTTATTCTGGAAAATAAAAATGACTGCCCAAACTGAACAATTAAGAAATCCTATCTAGATTATTTACATTTCCCATTATGACCTCTCCTGGAACATGGAGTAGATGGGGGCTGGCATTGTGCCAACATCCCACATCAGGGTCCTGGTTTGATTCCTAGCTGCTCCACTTCTGATTCAGCTCCCTGCTAATGTGCCTGGGAAAGCAGAAGATAACCAAAGTACTTGGGCCCCAACCACACAGGTGGAATAGAGTCCAGGGCTCCTAGCTTTGGCCTGGCCTAGCTCTAATCATTGTGCCCATTTGGAGAGTGAATGGAAGATCTGTTTATCTGTCTGTCTCTCCCCCACTGTCACTCTGCCTTTTAAATAAAATACATGTTTGAAAAAAAGACATATTAAACATGTGTATCAAATGATATTTTTAAAAATTGTCCTTAAGTAAGCAGTATATAAATGTGATTAACATAAATTAAAATGAAGGTATGCTGCATTTGCTTATTCTTCTTAATTTTTTTACAACTTTACCTATGTAAATATAGAAATTTGCAAAATTAAAAATAACATTGCAAATATAGTTTCATTCAGATGATCTTGGCTGGTGGCTGGCTCATTTTTATGGACCAACTCCTTTAGATTTTTAAATTAGTAGGAAAATTAGTTTCTTTGGTAACATTTAAAAGTGGTCTCCTGTTGTCCCTCTAAATAGAATTAATCTTTCACTGCATTAAAGAAGCTTTAGAAAATAAACAGTATGACCACTTTCACAATTTTCTTTAAAACAGAGGTGTGGTTTATTAACAAAATATGCCTGGAATCGTTACTAAATTCTTAGCCAGTTGTGGGGAAAAACTATTTTTCATCCACAGTGTTATCCCCAGTGCTGACATGGGATTGAGCCTGCAGACCTCAACACTGTGACTTTGTACCAGTCACTTCCTGTGTGCAGGCTTTTTCTTCTTTTAACTGGACTTAGGGATGAGAAGATAGTGAAATTTCTTCTCACAGAAGGAGCTATGACTTGATGAATGATGCAACTGAGCGCACAGTAGTGGGACAAAAGCTAAAGCAAATCTTTGTTTTCCTGAAGCCAACATTCTTCCAGGTGATGAGAGACAATACACAAATAGACAAAGTAATATATAGTAACTGCGGTAGGAATAATGCTGAAGAGAGACTTTAAACAATATTTGTGTGTGTGTGTGTGTGTGTGTGTGTGTGTGTGTGTAGAGGGGTAAGAATCAGGAGGAGAAGAAGGAAAGGGGGTGCTATTTTATGTAGTATGGTCAAGAAAAACCTCTCCAAGAGGCTGACATTTGAATGATGTTATGGATAAAGCAGGACCCGTCTTCCCAAAACTCATGCAGATGTTTAAACTTGGATATCTTCAAGTCAATGATTAATGAATTAAGCGTGGAGACTTGAGCTAATGATGGTTCTGAGAAGTGGGGCTGAGGTTGGACTTTGGGTCACCGGAAGTGTGATTCTCGTGGGAGATCTGATTATTTGAGTTCCAGTTCATCGTAGCTGTTTTCTCTTCTTCCTGGCTCACATGTGATTGTTTCTCTGCACCTGCCATGAACAGCCTCCATAAACTTCAGACTATGGGTCTGCCCCGTCCCAGTCTGTAACCTCCAAACTGTGAGCCGAAACAAACCTTTTCTTTCCCAAGAAGCTGTTCTCAGGATTTTAGTCAAAGTAATTAAAGGCAGACTAACACAAGCAGAGCTGAAGAAAGTGAGGAGTGAACCATTAAGCTTACCTGGAAAGTTAACAGCTCTCCAGGCAGATGGAATAACAAACACAGAAACTCTTAAGAGGGGTGTGACAGGTTCCTGAACCAACCAGAAGGCCAGGACGGCTGAAGTAGGATGAATGAGAGGAAAAGGAGAAGACAATGTGCCGGAAGTCACCTGGGGTGGGAACTGGGGTGATGGTGTTGGAGCCCAGCTTGTAAAGGTCTTGGATGAGATGGAAACCATAAACTGTTATGGAAGAACAATAAAATACACAGAAATAAATGAAGACATCAAGCCTGTTGCTCAACTGAAATGCTCAGCATTCTAAAGATGCCATTTCATTTAATAATGATATAAACTAATTCTCTGAAAAAGGCCAACAAATTGTTTTTAGAATTTGACAATTTTAAAAAATGTATCTGGGAAATATATACATATATATATATATATATATATATATATATATATGGAAATATCCTAGAAAGAATATGAGGAGAAATCCACCTAATCATATATCAAAATATATATTTCAGGCTACAGTAAAAATGTATCTGACATTGTATAGAATGGATTAATTAAATTAGATAAAGCCTCAGAGTGTATATGGAAATTTTCTTTATGAGAAATGGGTCATTACAGAGCAGTGAATAGAGGATGGGTTATTCATAGCAGGGGGTAGAAGATAGATTATTCAAGACAATATTTCATCACTTAGCTAAACATCAGGGGCTAGGCATTTGGCACAATGGTTAAGATCTGGCTTGGGATGTTTACATCCCATACCAGAGTGCCTGGATTCAAATCCTGGCTTCACTCTCCAGCTCCTGATTCTATAAACTTCCTACCAACATGCACCCTGGGAGGCAGCAGGTCAAGTACTTGTGTCCCTGACACTTACTTTGGAGACCCAGATTAGATCCCAGGCTCCTGGTTTTGGCTTGGCAGAGCCCCGACTGTTGTATTTCTGGAGTGAATCAGCAGATGAGAGATCCCCAACTATCTGAGTCTGTCTCTGTCTCTCTGTCTTTCCAAATAAAATGAAAATAAACAAAATTAGACAAATTTAACAAGATTGGCAAAATGGAGATAATGAGGATTAACAAAAAGTTTGCTAAATCAAGTTTTTTTTTAACATGTTCAATTTTAATAAGAAAACCACAAACAGGCCAGTAGAATCAATGTCATTTGGATATTTAGAAACAAATAGGTATAGACTGTTCAAACAGAGCTGTATCAGAGTTGAAATAACACCTTACCATGAAGTTCTTCCTCAAATGAAATTTGGCAAGTGTTTCTAACAAAAATACCGGTGGACAGTAGACAGGGGCTGGCACTGTGGCATAGTGGGCTAAACCTTCACCTGTGGCACCCTATGGGGTGCTGGTTCAGGTCTGGCTGCTCCTCTTCTGACCCAGCTCTCTGCTATGGCCTGGGAGAGCAGTGGAGGATGGCCCAAGTGCTTGGGCCCTTGTCTTACAAGGAAGACCTGGAGGAAGCCTCCTGGCTCCTGGCTTTGGATTGGCTCAACTCCAGCTGTTGCAGCCATCTGGGCAATGAACCAGTAGATGGAAGACCTTTCTCTGTCTCTCCCTTTCTCTGTAACTCTACTGCTCAGATAGATAGATAAATAAATAAATAAAATCTTTTTTAAAATACCAGTAAAACAAGTTTGTAAGTGTGTGAATGCAGGGCTATGGCATATATCCGGCTCTTAAAATAGTTATGGTTCAAGAGCTTGTTCCTGGGGCTGGCATCATGGTGTAGTAGTTTAAGCTACCGCCTGCTGTGCCAGGATTCCCATATGGGTACCAGTACGAGTCCTGACTGCTCCATTTCTGATCCAGCTCCCTGTTAATGTGCCTGGAATAGCAGTGAAAGATGCCCCTAGTGCTTGGGCCCCTGCCACCCATGTGGTAGACTAGGAGGAAGCTCCTGGCTCCTGGCTTCAGATTGTCACAGCTCCAGCCATTGTGGCTATTTGGGGAATGAACCAGCAGATGAAAGGCCTGTCTCTCCCTCTCTCTGTAACTCTTCCTTTCAAATAAAATAAAATAAATCTTTAAAGAAAAGAGCTAGTAAAACTTGTTACTAAACTTACCTTGTAGTCTTTACAAAAGAAGGAAAACTCTAGTATAGAGAACACAAGAAAGACCAGAATCTGGAAGAAGTAATTTATCCTTAGATAAACCACCTCCTGGTGACCTTGGACTTGGCCGTCAATCTCCAAACCTGAGCTTAGTGATTTGTAAATTTTGGAGTCATTTCCATCTGCCTTTCCACCCAATGGGATTATTGCTTGGTTCAAATAAACTAATGATTGCAGCACCACCCAAGAGAGACAAGTCAGTCCTTTGGAGAATTCTGAACAAATTTGCTTAAACATCAATTGCTATTTCTGCCGCTGTTAGAAACTTCTTTGCCCTGCAATAAAAAGCAATTTCCAAATGGTTATATTTAAAATATTTCCAAATTGGGATAGATTGATGGATAAATAGAAGAATGGATATATATGTGACAGAGCAATAAATACAAGTGACATTCATGGGTATATGGGTGTTCACTATGAAATTCTTTCAATATTTTCTGGGTTAAAAATTTTTCACAAGAAAATGGAACATTTGTTAAAATGAGAGATATACAGTCACCCCTCCATATCAAAAGTTTCTGTAACCACAGATGCAAAGAGCTGTGGATTGAAAATATTCGGGGCAGTGGGGGAGGGGAGGCAACAGCATTGTGACATAGCAAATAAATCCAGCACCTGTGATACCAGCATCCCAGCTGCTCAACTTCTGATCCAGCTCCCTGATAATGGCCTTGGAAGGCAGAAGAAAATGGCCCAAGTGTTTGGGCCCTTGCTACAATGAAGCCCCTGGTTCTTCACTTTGGCTTGACTTAGCCCTGGCCATTGCAGCCATCTGGGGAGTGAACCAACTGATGGAAGATCTCTCCCCCCCACCCTCTCTCTCTCTCTGTTTCTCTCTCTCTCTCTCTCTCTCTCTCTCTCTCTCTCTCTTTCTGAGTCTTTTGCTCTCTCTCTGTAACTCTGACTTTCAAATACATAAATAAATCTTTGAAAAAGATAAAATATTTTGGGTAAAAATGCATTTGTACTGAACATGTCCAGACAATTTTTCTTTCATTATTCCATGAACAATGCTGTTAACAACTATTTAATGGTATGTCCTTTTTATCAGGTATTGTAAACAATCTAGAAATGATTTAATGTAGCTGAGAGGATATGAGTAGGTTTTAATGTAAATATAACACCATTTTATATGAGACTTCAGCATCTACAGATTTTAGTGTCCATGAAGGGGTCGTGGAATCAGTGCCCTTGGAACATTAGGATTCTGAGGGATGGAACAACTATGTTCCATTTTAATTGGTTATGTTAAAAAAAAAACAGAATTTAGACTCATTTTCACAAGAACTCTGAATTGATAGAGAAAGACTGGTTGTACCATGTGTATTAAATTCTAGGAATCCTATGCCAATGATGCCATTCACACCAGTTTCCAGAGCACAGCCAAGCCAAAGCATGGACAGTGCCACCCCTGGAACACCTGTTCCAGAACAGTTGGAACGCAAATCCAGGAGACAGCCATTTATATATAGTAGCAGCCTCAGCTATGCTGCTGTGCTGCTGTGCTGCTGTGTGACCTTGAGAAAAATATTTAACCTCTTCCATCTTTAATACAGGACCTTACGCCCAGGACATTACAGAATGGCTTCTAAAATACTCCAAATTTCCTTCCACATCATAAAATTTTGTTTTCCTATTGATTTAGCATTTGAGTATTTTCTGAGATGTTCCTGAGAATTTCAGGTTCCATTCTAAGATGTAATACTTCCTTTCCCTTCCCCCAGGACCTGGCCCAGTAGCTTATACATAGTAATCACTCAATAAATATTTATTGATTTGATCTGATAACCTAACAGTGTTAGAATGCATTTATTCAGAAAACATATTAGTTATTTGATCATTACAATTGCCTTGACCTGAAATATACATCACAAACCTTGAGACCTGTCTGATGCAGCAGAAACTAAGTTCAGATACTAATCCTAGGAGACCTTGAAGTGAAGGCAACATTATGTCTCAGGTTGTTTTGTTTCACAGTGATACATACGGTAGAGTGGAGAGAAGAGATAATAAATCTAATTGATCGCCTTGTACGTTATCTCAACACAGAGTCAGGCACAAACTGGACTGCAGTATTTAAATGAAAACCACACGATGCCAGGGGACAGAATAGAGTGATATTCTTAATTCTGAAAAACTGTATTGGTAATCAATCGGAATACGAGAGCAATTGAAAAGCTGTCCAATTTTCAATTGCAGTATAAGTTGGGAAACAATTTGAAAATAATAGCTCATACAAAGAGTTTTTGAAGCAGTCAATATGGACTTCATGTGAAGGACAAACAGGAACTTGGCAACATATGCCAAGTTTAACTACTGTGCATCAGATAAGATCTGCAGCAGCGCTGCAGGGTCCCCTCATAGCAGAACATATCTTTTGGAGCATGGCTCTAGTGAGACTCTATTAAATGGAATAGTCATCGAGAAAGCATTTCCAATGAATGTCTGGGATTGTGAGCATTCCTATTAACATATAATCATTGCATACGTATTTCTATTTGTGGTTTACTGAACTGATTCACATTAGAAATGTTTATCTTTTATGGTGTAGCTAAATTAAGAAATCGAAGATATCTCCCCCCATCATCCATGCTTATAACTCCTTGTTAAGTTTTCTCTTTCCTTTTACAAAAGCCTATATGGTTTGACATACCAAACCAAACCAAAACTGTGAGTTGTTATTTATGTATTTACATGAAGAAAATGAAGTTCTCTGGCTATATTTCATTTTAATCATAAAATCTGAACATAGAAAAAGTTGATGGAGCTTAATTGTATTTTGTAATATAATTTTAGCGATGTGAACTTGATTTGAAAGCTGAAATTATCTGAGTGGACCTAATGCAAACATACGGAGGACCCCCTCACTAAATGACTCCCAACCTTCTTACTCTTTCCAACATTGTGGTCCTTTCATTAGAGAAACCCCCAAAGACGGTGCACAAATTGCTGGAGAATCCCCCAAACTGGGTCAACTTGCCTGACATGCAGCAAACAAATCACTGACACTAAGATGGTGCCAGGAAGCACATTTTTATTGCAAAGTACAGAGCAAGGAACCAGGCTGCTAGCACTTGACTCCTGGGCTCCTCAAGGGATTACGGGTAAAGGTTTCTATAGTTTGAACTTGGAGTTGAGAGGTACATGCCCATGGTGTGTCCAGATCCCTGGATGGGCTGCAGTATTCTTGGCCTTCCTTTGGTTGACGTTATCATGTTCTTTACAGAATTTTGATGATGGTAAAATGGGTTCCAATTAATCTGGGAACTATATGCACATGGCACATTTTGCTCAGGACCTGAAGTTCTTGGCAAAGAAACCCCTCAAGTCAAGACTGGAACTCAAGATGCTAGCTATTGGAGATATAAATCACCTCATAAGCTGGGTAATCGGGGGTGATCAGGGACCTTGTAGGGCTGGCTGCACCTCTCCCTCAGTTCAGTGACTCAATTTTAGTTAGAGATTAGTTTGCAATCATAAAAGCAAGGCTAGGAAGCTTTAAGCTAAGAGAGGGATTCTGGGAGATTGTGGCAGGAGACTAAAACCTGATGATACCACCTGCATCCAAGGCACTGTAGAGGGACTTGGTGTCACTTTGTGGTGTTACACGCCTCATGTAGTATAGTGCAAATATTTGTTACCATTGTGTGAAGCTAGCAGCTAATTTACTTAAGCATGTCATTTTTATAGTAAATGGGGTTCGAATCCAATTTTTTAAAATAATGAACATAACAGAATGAAATAATTGTGCTATACCTCCTATGTGACTGAAAATTTTTAAAAAATTAATACACCATATACTGTTTTTCCCTCCTCTTTCTCTATGCATGTGTTGTTCCTTTCTAACTCCTTTAGAGGCATATCCTTGCCTAGTGTTCGAAGCAAGCAGACCAACACCTTGTGCTCAGGGATGTCCTGGATGGCTTCTGGAACTCGCTTCCAGCCCCAGTTTTGATATTTTTGGTAAGGACATGTTTTCTCAGTGCTTCATTTACATACCCTCATAAAGGAAGAGCAGACAGCTGTTTACCCACACTGACTGCACTTGTATCCACACAGACATGCAAATGAGGTGATGCATACTCACCACAGTTGTGTGTTTATTAAATTTCCTCTCTTCCTAATAGGCTTGCATGACAAAGGCTGAAGGAATACCTTTTAAATGTTGATCTGGAAATTATGCAATATATAAGGTGTTGTTTTAAAAAAGATACCTTGAAAAATCATAAATGAGAGCTTGATCCCTTACTGATTCATTAAACTTTACTAGTTGAATAAATAAATTTCCCCCAAGTGGTTAAATGAGTTAAACAAATATAAAATTTCTCGCTGTAAATAGCATAGTGTCTTCCTCTGTAGTTAGTCATCTCTGGTCACTGTTGAGTCATTTATTTCATGTTTTAATTCACCCTAAAGAAAGACATTTTCTTCTCCACTGATGATGTTGTTGAATTACAGGTCCGGGGTTGTGGGGGGGGAGGGGCATGCCAAAAGGGCAAGTGTCACTTTCTTAGAATAGAAGTTCCAGACCCAAGGGCAAGGGGTCCTTGACAAAAACTGTTTTCCATGCATACATAAATACAGTGATTAGCAAAACTTTTAAAATCATCATTTATGCATGTACAATCCTAAATTATTTTCTATTTACTTCTGAAACAGGTACTAAAACACAATTTCTATCATGTACATGTTAAATAGTTTTTTTTTAAAGCTTTCCAGCCTGTAACTGGATCTGACTATGGACTGCTACTTCATGTAATCTTTGCTTCTATCCTTTCTGTTATCTAAAGAGAACAAATGCAAAAACAAACACCTATAATTCTGTTAAAAAACAAATTTGCCAAAACAAATCCTAAATAGGTACAATTATACTACACTAATATCTTGGAAATCCTGCATTTCCTTTCAAATGTCAAACATCAAAAGCCTTGTGAATATAAAGCTCTAACTAAGGTTCCCTAATCATAGAACCAACAAGTTCATTAAGGTCTGTATATGGCTTTTGTGAGTATGTTAATTGTTTTAACATGGAGAGCATTTGAGGAAATTTACCAATGAGTGTGCAACTTATAAATAGAAAAGTTAAACTTAACCCAGTAATTCATCAACAAAGATCAAATTGTTCTTTCCCTGTGGATATTCCTTTATTGGAAAGAAGTAGGCTGACTTTGCAATAATCCTGTTTTCAAAGCCAGGATACAACATTTGTAGTCACTTCTTTCTTTTCCTCTAGACAGTATGGCATTAAAATCATTCTGGGCCAAAATACATCATTTCTTGACTATTTTCAAAGATCTCCAGGGAAAATAGTTCAAATATTTCCTAGTTATAAATTTCAATATAACCTTCTCTGTTCAGGCCATCTTTATATTTCTAACTTCGATCCCACTCATGTATTTTATTTTATTTTTTAAAGATTTGTGTATTTGAAAGTCAGAGTCACACAGAGAGAGAGAAGGAGAGGCAGATAGAAAAGTCTTCCATCTGTTGGTTCCGCTGATCCGAAGCCAGGAGCTTCCTCCTGGTCTTCCCATGCAGGTGCAGGGGTCCAAGGACTTGGGCCATCTTCTACTGCTTTTTCCAGGCCACAGCAGAGAACTGGATGGGAAGTGGAGTAGCTGGATCTCGAACTGGTGCCCTTATGGGATGCCCGCACTGCAAGTGGCAGTTTTACCCACTATGCCACAGCACCGGCCCCACGTATTTTAAATTTATTCTTTTTTCCTTCTATTGATTGAAACTGGAAATATTTGAACACATTTACTTTAATCTCTTATAACTTCTTATATTCTAAAATATTAATCACAGATCATTTCATAAGCTAGGAAATACAAATCTCTTAAGTTTTTGTCATGTGGTTACTTTTAACCTCCCCTGAGTTTCTGTGACTCTCCTAAGATTTATCTATGATTTTAGCCTATCTAGTTTTAGTTAAAAAGCTTGAAATGAAGTGTTGATTATTGCCAATATAACTAGAAGGTTAGTGACTAATTTCTATATGTGCTGTCAAGATGAAGCTCTTACACAAATGTTTCAAAGCTGAATCTTATTCAGCTTATGAAATTATACCCTTTTTTAGCATTTCTGCATATCTACCTCCTAATTTTTCAAGCTAAGACTTTATTTTCCCTGAATCATCTGTTATAAAATGAAAACCATTTTTGGATAAAGGTGCTTGCTGTTACACTAGATGAAAATAGAGTATGCCTTACTGAGAATGTGTTTCATATATTGCAAACAATTTTTTTCTCTCTGTTTTCCATGAAGATGTCATTAATACTCTTGATTCTTCGGTAATTTTTTGAAGGGCTTGTTTATGTACATCTATGCAATTAAAGAAATCTGTGAGAATTGTAAGGAAGTTCCCCCTAGGAACCACTGGAGGGATAGGAAAAATGCCTCAGTCCTTGGGATCCTGGTGATCAGAGTACTGAAAATTTTAGTTTAGATCTTATTCCTAATTTATTAGAATTTAAAGTTTAAAAATGTTAATTATTAAAGTATTAGACTAAGGAGCATTCCAAGAGATTATTCCCCTTATAACCTAGAATCAAAAGCTCTTTTTAGCTTCACAATTCAGAAACAACGTAAGAACCTTATGAAGAGGCAGTTAGAAAATTTCACTATTTTCTGGGTCCCTGCTGCATTGATTATTCATGCTATAAAATACATCACTTAGTTGTGTATTGAAATGATCTATCCAGTTTCTTTTTGTGTGTTATATCTGTCTCCGCAGTAGGATTTTTTAAGATATATTCATCATTGAATTGTGATTATTATATTAAGTAGATAATAAATAGCATTAAAGTTTTAAATAAATGAATTTTAAAAGAGGACTATTTTAAGAGAGGACTACTAATGCAGCTCATTTATTCTTGTATTTTATCCAAGGGAACTGCTTAGTGCTATATCACTTGGCTAGTTCTCTGTTCTTGCAAGTGGGCATGCATTCATAAATTGAAAACTAAAGTTTCCCTAAATAAAAGAGGGAGCTGGTCTTTACAAAGTGCCAACATCATCCTGGGCTCTTTAGCCACTTGATAGATATGATTTCATCTTCCACTGAAAACACACCCAGGCGACTCCATACTGTTATCACAAATTTGCTTCTCAACCATCAATGACCTCTGAGTATTCTCATGGTTTGCACGCCTATGCTAAATCTTATCTTCATTAAAACAGATCATTGAACATGTGGTATATTTTTGTTCCACATTTAGTCTTTACGGAGGAAAAAGGTAATCGAATGAGAAAAGACTCTTTGGAGGAAGATAACTTGTTGATTTTCATTTTACAAATTTCCATAATAGGGTTTACACAGTAATTGCATGTCTTCCCACTTTCTCTGTATGCTGAACCACTGGCTCTATGGCTCTCCAGGATGTTCTCCCATGCAGTTGCTTAAGAAATAACATAAAAGAAATAGCAGTGCTGGTAATGGGATGCAGAGTTAAATAAAATCCTCACTCCAGATTTCTTTAATGAAAGGGGTCTATCTTTTCCTTGGAGCATCTTTGAAATAAAGTTCATTCACCAGAATGGCTGTGCTTTGTTAGCTGATTGCTTGTGACATAATGAGCTGACAATCTGGCACTAGAATGTTCTGTGCAAATAGGACAACAGTGTGGGGGAGTGTGGTAAAGTTAACCAATTTAGAAGCTTCTCAACATTAAAGGAAATCCTGAAAAAATAGATTATACCCTAGTGTTAATCTTTTCAGCTAGAAGCCAATTTGAGTTGTTATGATGGTTATAAGAGAAGTGAACGATGCCAATTTGCTCTAGGTTTAGAAATATTTACTGTAGGAAATGCAGAAACTCACTCCAATTTGATATCCCTGTCCTTTCAAGTCTGAATAAGGGATCAGTCAGTGGTCAGGAGATGAAGGAGTTGGTGGTGAGAATTCAGCACACTGAACACCAGAGCACCTGCACCCCAAATATTCCCGTGAGGATTTCAGGTTACTTTCCTCGCTGACTCTCCCTTCACAATGTTTGGGGGACAGATTACCACAACTCTAAGATCTAGGAGGCAAACATGAAAACTGAGGAGAGAAACGAAAACAAGGGAGTAGATGATGACACTGTTCCCTTCTAGCTAGACGGAAAGAAAAATCTGTTTCGAGAAGAAAAACTTAGCCGCGCACCTGTCTTAAGTTTGCTATGACATTGCAAGTGAAGTCTGAATTACTCTTTGAAAGGCGATAAACTGTTCAGTTGCTGCCATCTTATGTCTCAATCAATAGCTGGGCTTTTCTTTCTTTCTTCCCTCCCCTGTTCTTTTCCAGAGAGGAGTCTTGGTTTTGTCACCTTTCCCTTCTGGGCTGTCAGATCTCCGTGGAGGGAGAAAGCTTGAAGAGCTTGCAAGCCCACAGCTGCCTCTCTGTCGAGGACGGTGGGTTTGATTAAAGGGGAGCGCCCCCCTGGCTTTCACAGATCGCATCAATCACGTTGATCAGCCCCCGAAAGGCAACATATTGTCTGGGACTCGGCCAAGGAGGGATATCAATTTCACAATTGCACTTATGTCTTTCAGCCAGGAGCCAGTTTATTTTTGGCTCTTGAAGTCTGAGACTCACTTTGCAAGCAGCGTTTACACTTCCACGCTTTTTGCCAGCCTGTCGGTGATAACTTTCCCTTTAGTCAAATAGAGGCGTCTGCACAGAGCAAATTTGCTGTCTGCCTTCGAGTTTGGAGTTGCACGTTTCTTCTCTAAGAGTCAGGTTGTATAGCTTGATGGAGTGTTGAGGATATTTTTTTCTGTTCGATTATTAATTCTTATAGGTCTATAATAGATTTTTTGATGGAGGGAGTCTCATTCCAGACAAAGCCCTAGGAAAACAGAACCATTGGAACTGATAACATTTTTTAAGAAAAAGTTGAACAAAAACAAAAGTGATGCTTGAATCTTCAGTTTCTGACATGTGGTGATAGCTGTTGTTTTTGATAACGCTATGAGAAAGTCAACCCTAACGGTTACAGCAGTTTTTAACGCCAGGTGCATTATATGTAGAAAAGCATTTACAATGACTTTTAACATTGTATTCTGCAAACTATGGAGAATAATTTATATATTATGGCTTAAGACTCCCATCAGCATTCAACCTAGATTGCACACATAAAATTCTGATCTGTGATTGCTTTGTATTGTTGCTTTTTTTTCCTTTATAATAATACTGTTTTTAATCCATTTATTGTGGTTGCTTTCCCATTTGTCAGTTCCTCATATGCACTGTTATTGTACTGTTCGTGTCTGGAATTCTGGCTCATTTAAAAGATAAGATGCTTACCAGGAGCTGTATTAAATGCGTTAGATAAAGATTAATCATTAAAACATGTTCACAAGGAAAAAAATTAACAGCATACCTTTTAGAGTTTCATAAGTTAAAAACACATCTTCCAACTATTGTAAATATCTTGCAAAACATTTCATGCTAATGAATTACAGCAGATGATTAAAGTTTATTTTCTGGTCATTTTGGATTTGTGCATGATATAATGAATTACAGAATCAAATTCAATGACTCTTTAAAAGAAGTCTCTGGTTGCTTTTAATATCCAAAAATTTAAAAATCAGTGCACAAATTCAAAAGCCAAATGCTGTTCTTCTAGGATTAGCATCATTCTAGCTATGATCATGACTATAGCTTCCATACCTTCTTTAATAATAAGAGATTAAATAACTTATCACATATATTATTTGAAAGTATATTAAGACTTAATGTTCTACTACTATCTGATAGTTTTCTATTAGTTCTAAACACTCTAAACAGATAATTTTAATACATTCCCAACACTAAATTGATTATATTATTTGAATGATTGTTCTTAAATAAAACAGGTCCTGGACTTGTTTAGGAAATACCGTTTGGTCATGCTGTTTTCTTTTGAATCATCAGAAGTAACTGAAACTTTTTTATTCAATTATTTTCTCAGATAGCAAACCATAAAAAGACATCATCACAATGTGTTCCTGAAAATTAACTCGAGATCTCAGCTTCAGTTTTAGTGATTATATTACAGGCATTTGGAGCAGCAATAAGTGCTGAAACCTTATTGTGTTTAAATGAGGTAAGATATGTTAACTACCATCAGCAATAACTATCTTTGAAATCTACTGCTGGATTCTTTAATTACTTTTAAATGCTTTCCTTAAATTATTTTAAAATGCTTCCTTTCTAGGTTCTGGGACTATAAATGTCTCTTTCACAGCCAGTGTTTACAGTTTAACCTTTCGATCTATAAACAATCTGGTATAATTTTGTTTGGTATAAGGAATAGTTGCTCTACTGTTTTTTTTCTTTTTATACAAAGTACTGCAAAATATAATTTTAATTTCCATGCTTGTTAATATCTCCAGAGGAGGCAATTGTTCAGTCAGGTTCATCCTTGAGGGTAAAACTGCTAATTGACACTTTCACACTAGCCAGTATTCTATGAAATCTTTATTTTTAACTCCATGCCTTAAATCTGTCTTTCAATGTGACAGTGATGTCCTTCAGCCAATCACATATAGAAGAAAGATAAACAATTGATGCCTGTAAGTGGCATTACTGATCAAGGTGAGATGTGTTTAAGAATATATGGTGCATCCTATTTCCCTGAAATGTGGACTTTGATAAAGTTTGTGTTTTAATGAAGTTTTGATGAATTATATTGGTATATTTAGAAGTGTTTACCTCCAAATCAAATATTAAATCTCAGAAGGGAATAAGACATTAAATATGGAGGAAAGCTATTATTGGCCTAAATGAATCTCACAATCTATGATAATTTATCATTAATTTAACTGAGTTCCTTGACTTTCTTCATCTTGATTTTCCTGTTAGATATCTACTACTTCAATAGGTAGCCAATATTATCATGCACTGAACTAAGTCAGCAGTTTTGACATCTTCATTTCAATGTCCTTTTCTGTACCTTCAGCAATGTTAATGTTACAAATTATAGGAGGGCATATTAATAGCCATACCCAAGAAGCAGAAAGAAAAGTGCATTTTTTTAAACTAAGTACTAACTTGGGATTTCCCGGGCCCATTGTCAAGTCAGCCGAACTCACAGCTCCTCCATTGTGATGATAATGGATTCCGTGTTGTTGGCGCAAAGGTCATGAGGTCACCGTAAGCTCCTTAATGGACTGTGAAATAACTTTAACTGCATTAACCTCTCTGGATCACATGGGTGGCACCAACAGCCCCTCCTGAAATTCCCATTCGCTTATAGAGACAATACCATTAGATTATTATATTTTTCATTTGGAATAGCAATAGGCTCAAAGCAATTATGCAGCTAAGCATTTCCATTAAATGAATAGGACCTTAAAGAAGATTAACTAGAACATCTCTTACATCAGATGTGTGGGATGAGAGAGCCAGAACTTGGAAAATTTCACCATTCAGATACCTTTAACTCAAAAAAAGTCTAGGAGACTAGGTTTTAGGCTACAACATCATCCAGTGGAAGGAAAATGCCTGATACATTTCACCAAGCCCAAATGGACTCTTTCCTGCTGTCTCAGCTGAGCTATATAGTTGGACGGTAAAAGTGTTTCCCATTTATTGATTTTTTTCCATGTGAAATCAACTATGCAACCTAGAAAGATTTGAGAACTGAGAACTTAAGCCAAAGAACACTAAACTGGAAACCACATGCTATCCTTTCCCTGGCTTGTAAGCACCTTCTCTCTGACTAAGTGATAACTTTTTCCCAGGAATTTAAATATTGTTCTGATTTCTGCCTACAGTTAGTTTATTTTAAAGACCAAAATGCTTCTCTTTGAAACCACCCAAAGTGAGAAGCCCTTATTATTTGAAGGACAAGAATGATTGCCGCTGGTTTGCATAAATATAATCAGATATCTATTTACCCACAAGCTAAGCCCTGTTGGATAAGTATCCAAGAGAGATTTAAAGAGTACTATGGTCATTAGTATTATCATTAAAGTACCTCATTGTCATCTTGATATGAAAAGAATGCACCACATTAAACATATGTGTTTTGATTTAAATGTGATTTGATTTGCTAGTGGCATATCATGAGTTGAAAAGTGAAAGCAAATAGACCATTTATATATATAGATTTATTTTAATGTTTTGAAAATTAGGACCCAAATTGCAAGCAATTTTTATATTTAATAGTACATTGTTAAGTCCTGGAAAATTATTTTAATTGAAAGTGCCTTAGATTTGGAATAAAGAGTGAATTGATTGAAGATATAACCATCCCCTCTCTAATGTTGATCTATTGTGTATATGTTAACCTTGGAAAAACTGTTTTTTGAAGTTTTGACGAGATTTGCTATTGCTATTTTCTAGAAATGATAAAGAGAAGAAGCTGTTGAGGATGGCAGTTTAGCCTTTGGAGTATAAATGGCATTGCTTACAGTATCCAATAATTCTGATAAAGGAAGTAAATTATACTCTGCTAAAGCCAAAGACATCAAAATCTGTTACTTGATCACAGTAGCTACTGATATTTTAAAAATGCCTTTTGTGAATCTCTGCCTGTTTCCCTGGCTTTATATGGCCAGAGCTATTACAACACTGATTGTCACCCAACCAAGGAGATCATTCAGCGTTCTATTCATGGGTTCTTCAGTCAAGCAATGAGTGAACACTTTAAGTACCTACAATATGCAGACATTCTGGTGCTGGAGGTGTGATAACTGCTATGACTGAGTCCTTTACATGAAGGTAGCAACTCAGGGAAAGCTGTCTATTGTGTACTTCCTTAACAGTTGAAATGAAGTTGTGCTTTGTACTTCTGTATCTCCCTTTTCACTTCAGCTCACAATGCATCTACAAGAGGCTTGGCAATATGCTTCCAGAATAAGGAGTACCCACTTTGTTTCCTTCTAAGTTCCTAACTTGGCTCTCCCAAATTGTCTCTTCATGATGATTCTGATCTTCTCTGTATGGATGACTGATGAATGTGCACAAGATATCAGACTAGGGCCGGCGCCGTGGCTCAACAGGCTAATCCTCCACCTTGCGGCGCCGGCTCACCAGGTTCTAGTCCCGGTTGGGGCGCCGGATTCTGTCCCGGTTGCCCCTCTTCCAGGCCAGCTCTCTGCTGTGGCCCAGGAGTGCAGTGGAGGATGGCCCAAGTGCTTGGGCCCTGCACCCCATGGGAGACCAGGAAAAGCACCTGGCACCTGGCTCCTGCCATCGGATCAGCGCGGTGAGCCGTCCGCAGCGCGCGGACCGCGGCGGCCATTGGAGGGTGAACCAACGGCAATGGAAGACCTTTATTTCTGTCTCTCTCTCTCACTGTCAAAAATAAATAAAAGATATCAGACTTGCCATGTGAGCTGCTTGCATGTCTCATGACCCAGTCACAAAAACACAAACCAATCATTCAATTATTCCATGAGTATGTAGAAAGCACTTACTCTGCAACAGTAAGGAACTGGTTGGATTACTGTGGGTGGTGAATTAAATGACTGCGTGAACTCCCTTATAATCCTTAAAGAAACCAAGTATTTTTAATAATGCTCAGAAAGCAGCCTACAAATAGTATTACCATTGTAATGAATGTATTTCTCTTGCATCTCTCATGCTGCCAAGAATATTACCACACTCTTTACAAGGGACAAGATTCATGGAGGAGTCTCCAGCATATTCAAAACCATGAAAAGAATTATGCACCACAATCATTTGGGGTTCATCCTAGTGAAGAAATATGGGTTTCACATTCCCCAATCAATTAATATAAAACATTTCAATAGGATAAGACAAGCCCTCACAATATGAATCCAATAGATACAGAAAAAAGCATTTAACAAAATCCAACACTCTTTTATAATAAACACAATCAACAAATGGAACATCCGTGAAACAAAAAGGTGTAATTAACATTATACTTAATGTTAAAAAACTGGATGTTTTCTCATTTACATCAAGAACAAGACAAGATTTTCTGATCTTGTCATTTCTATGCAGCATTTGTACTAAAGGTTTAAACTAGGATAATTAGGCAAGGAAAAGAAATTAAAGGAATTCATATTGAAATGGAAAAAGTAAAACTATTTCTATCCATAGATGATCTTGTGTATAGAAAATCCCCAAGTCATCTATTAATAAACTAATAAACAAGTTCAGCAAGGTTGTAGGATATAAGATCAATCCACAAAAGTCAATTGTATTTCTATACACTTGAAATGAACAATCCGAAAAAGAAATTAAGGAAAAAAATTCCATTCAAAAAAGGATAACAAAATACTTGTCATGAAATTTAATAAGTGAAGCACAAACTTATACCTTGAAAGCCACAAAACATTGTTTAAAGTAATTAAGAGAGACCAAACAAATGAAAATCATCTGGTGTTCACGAATCATGAAACCTGATATTATTAAGATGGTAATGTTTCACAAATTCATACAGAGATTCAACTCAATCTCTAATCGCAGCTGATTTTTTCACAGAAATTAATAATTTGATATTAAATTGTATATAGAGGATCCAAAATAGGTATAATGATACTGATGAAAAAAAGTTGGAGAATTCACACTTCAAAACTTATTACAGTGAGGCCAGCACTGTGGCCTAGTGGGTAAAGCACTGCCTGAAGTGCCCACCATTCCATGTGGGTGCTGGTTTGAGTCCTGGCTGCTCTACTTCCAATCCAGCTCTCTGCTATTGCCTGGGAAAGAAGTCGAAGATGGCCCAAGTCCTTTGACCCCTGTACCCGCATGGGAGACCTGGAAGAAGCTTATGGTTTGGATTGGCACAGCTCTGGTCATTGTGGCTATCTGGGGAGTGAAACGGAGATCTCTCTCTCTCTCTCTCTCTCTCTGTCTCTGCCTCTGCCTCTCTGTAACTCTGCCTTTCAAACAAATAACTAAATCTTAAAAAAAAAAAAAACTAGCACAACAAAAGACATGTAAATCAGTGAAATAGAACGGATAATCCAGAAATAAATCCATGCATCTATGTTCAACTGAATTTTTTTAAGATTTATTTATTTATTTATTTGAGAGGTAGAGTTACAGTGAGAGGGAGAGCAGAGAGAAAGGTCTTCCCTCCCTAGATGGCTCACTCCCCAAATGGCTGCAATGGCCGGAGTTGTGCCATTCTGAAGCCAAGAGCCAGAAGCCTCTTCCAGGTCTCCCACATGGGTGCAGGGGCCCAAGCACTTGGGCCATCTTCTACTGTCCTCCTGGGCCACAGCAGGATAGGAAGAGGAGCAGCTGGGACTAGAACCGGTGCTTATATGGGATGCCGGCACTGCAGGCAGAGGATTTACCTGCTGTGCCACAGCACTGGCCCCTCAACTGATTTTTTAAAAAGATTTATTTATTTATTTGAAAGTGAGTTACACAGAGAGAGGAGAGGCAGAAAGAGAGAGTGGTCTTCCATCCGCTGGTTCACTCCCCAAGTGGTTGCAACAGCCACCGGAGCTGTGTCAAACCGAAGCCAAGAGCCAGGAGCTTCCTCCAGGTCTCCCACATGGGTGCAGGGGCCCAAGAACTTGAACCATTTTCTACTGCTTTCCCAGACCATAGCAGAGAGTTGGATGGAAGTGGAGCAGCCAGGTCTTGAACCGGTGCCATATGAGATGCCAGCACAGCAGGCAGCAGCTTTATCAGCTATGCCACAGTGCTAGCCCCTCAATTGATTTTCAGCAACAGTGACAACATCATTCAATGAGAGGAAATAGTTTTTTTTTTTTCCACAAATGGTTCAAAGACAATGATAACCACATGCAAGAGAATGAAGTTGGGTCCTTGAAGTGGATTAAAAACCCATATATTAGAGCTAAAACTATAAAATGCTTAGAAGAATTTATAAGGTTAAAGAAATGATCAGGATCTTGAATTTGACATGATATCCTTAAATATAACACCCAAAACATGAGCAAAAAATAGAAAAAAATTGAATTTTGTCAAAATTAAAAAGTGTTCTTTCTTCAAAGGACACCATCAACAAATTGAAAAGGAAACTCAAAGAACGGAATAAAATACTTGAAAATTAGTTATCCAATAGTAGACTGGTATATACTTGTAGAATATATAAACAGTTCTTATAACTCAATAATAAAATCTAACTTCTGAAATTGGACAAAAGATATGAATAGATATTACAAGGAAGATGTACACATGCTTGATACACCAATGAAAAATGTTCAACATCATTAGTACATTAAAAGTCAAAATCACAATGAGATACTACTTTATATCCACTGAGATGGCTATAATAAAAAATTTAGATAATAACAAGTCTTGGAGCAGATAAGGAGAAATCATGGGCCTCATACACTGCTGATGAGAATATAAAATGGTACAGTCACTTTGAAACACAGACTAGCAGTTCTTCAAAGGATCAAACATTGAGTTACCATAATCCAGAAGTTGTACTCAGAGGTATATATCCAAGAGAAATAAAAATATGTTCACACAAAAATTTGTTCATGAGTGTTTACATCAGCTTTATTCACAATAGCCAAAATGTGGAAATAACCCAAATGACCATCAGTAAACAAGCTGATATAGGAAATGCAAAATCTTCAGAGACACCATTGTGGCATAACAGGTAAAGCCGCCACCTGCAACATTGGCATCCCATATTGGTACTGGTTCGTGTACGGGCTGCTCTGCTTCCAATCCAGCTCCCTGTTAAGTGCATGGGAAAAGCAGAAGATGGTTGCAGTACTTGGGCCCCTGATAGCAACCTAGATGAAGCTCCTGGCTCCTGGCTTCAACCTGGCCCAGCCCTGGTCGTTATGATCATTTTGGGAATGAAGCAGCAGATGGAAGTCCTTTCTCTTTCTCCCACCCCATCTCTCTCTCTCTCTCTCTCTCTCTCTCTCTGTCTCTGTGTCTCTCTCTCTCTAACGCATATAAATATTTTCTTTAAAAAATGAAATGCAGTATATTCATACAACAGGATATTATCCAGCCATAAAAAGGAATGAATGTGTTGATACACATGACCACAGGGATGTGTCTAGTAAACACTGTGCTAAATGAAGCAAGCCAATCAAAAGATCTCTCATTATATGATTCCATTCCTACGAATGTCCAGAACATGGAAATCTGTTAAAACAGAAAGCCAGTTGGGAGTTGTGTTGAGGTGTGAGGAGAGGTGGAGGTGGATGGGTACGGGGATGATAACTAAATGGTATTGGGTTCCTTTTGGTGGTAATGAAATCATTTTAAAATTGGCTATAGCGAAGGTTGCACTTATCTATAAATACACCAATTGCATTGTACACTTTAATGGGTGAATTGTATGGTGTGTGAATTATATCATAATAAAGCTGTTAAAAAAGATAATTCTACTGCATATATATTAGGAAATGTACTCTGAAGCTATGTAATTGCCTTCCACATCTAGGAAATTATTCCCCAACAATAAAGGTGCAAGATAATGAATTTGTTATTCTCAGAATTAAACCTCAGGAATCAGATTGGGTTGGTTCATTCAAAGAGTTGGCAGCAGGTCCTTGAGACAAAAAAACAAGTATGTGCTACTTTCATGACTAGATTATCACAAAAAAGATTAGGACGTGGGGTAGTTTATCCTAAAATTAAAACTATTCCAATGCCAGCAATCTATTATTCTTCAAGGGCAATTACTACAATTACAATCTCAGTTTTTTTGGTTTTTCAGGGTAAATTGGAGTTCAAGTAATTTTTGTTCTCATGTAGTTTTTTCCAGTTCCCAGGGGTGCCTAGTATTGTGTCTGTTTTTCTCTGGAGTTTTTAAATAGCAGCAGATCTCCTCTACAATAGACATAAATATCACTCTGAAAGCCTGAAATAGTATTTTTTAAATATTCTAATACAAAGCAATATTTTACAAGTGAGTATCACTTCAGGATGAACACGATGACATGGCTCAAAGAAAGACACTGAGATCCATCCCTTGCCCTTGGAGAGGAGAGGTAATGGTGAATGTGTCTTTACAGAAGTGTTCTTACTGAAGTTTATTTGCTTCAGGTCTTAAGGTGGCAGAGCATTTTGCCATGAAGGCATTTTCAGCTCCACATGGCTCTGTCTTAGCTGCTTTACCTTCACAAGTCTTGCTCCCATTAACACCCACTAATGATGGATTTTAATCCACATAGGCATTTTTCATATATCAGAAGACAATTGAAAAAGCCTGGGGGTTCCTTTATTAATTTTACACCCTTCAAGGATGTTTCAAAATTCCCCATAGGGCTGTTTTCTTTTCTCTCCTCAATGTACATGGTTCAAGAAATATGGAGCACCCTTATGGAATGCTGGCCTTTCATCTTTGGGAAGGGAGATTCAGGAAAATCCTGTGGGATGGTTCACTAACGTCGGCTGAGCATACATACCCATAGCATCAGGCTATATGTAAAATATGCAGAATTAGAAGAACAGAAACAAGTTTCTGTGGAAATTTGGAGTGAGAGGAAATCATGTCCTGTCCATCTCCAGAAAGCTCTCTCCTAAACTGGATCTCCTAATGCGGCTGTTTGCAGCTGAATGTAAGGTCTGAACGCTTGCTGCCCATTTGTATGGTGAAATCTTCAAGGTTAGTAAAATGGCAGTCTTATCTGTGGTGCCATCTTATGCCCCAGATGCCATCTTAGGCCCTGGCCCCCATTGCTATGTTGCACGGTAGGCTTTGGTTCTAAGCCCCACGGCCCAACCACAAGTGTCAGCTCCACCCCCACCATAATGGGATTCACTACTCCTACTTCCCTGCCTGCTCTTTGGCAAAGGTTTAACAGGACTTGTTCCCAAACACGTGCTCTCTTGATCTCTCTTATGCTCTCCTCCTCTCGCCCTCCCCCCCAAACCCCCTGGCCCAGCCCTTTGGGCTTCCTACACCCATCAATAAACCTTTCCTCTAACTTCGGTGTTTGGGGTGTTTTGTGGTGGCCTTACACTCAATCCCAAGGTGAAGGCATTAGGAGATCCAGTCTAGGAGAGAGCTTTCTGGAGATTATCAGGTCACTCCCTGATGGGATTAGTGCCGTTGATGAAGGAGACTCCGGAGAGATTGCCTTCTCCCAGGTGAGGCAATAGCAAGAAAATGTTGGTATCCAGACAATGTTCACCAGATAGTAAATCTATAGAGGTCATGTCTGTTGGTCTGTTGGTCTGTCTTGGAAATAATTTTCAATTGTTTATAAGCCACATAGTCCATGGTATGTTGTTACAGCAGTCTGCAACAGACTAAAATAAATACTGTTATTAACTTACAGTTTTATAATATTTTTCCAACTTAAACACAATTTGCAAACTTCTTTATGCAGGGAATTTTACTCATAAAGTGTCCAAACTTCTTCTAGCTTAAATTCTGATTTGTAAAAAGTCAAGTATGAAACCAATGAGAAACAACAGATTAGAGAATAGGCATTATCACTTAGAGTATAATTAATGCATCTTATGATTAATTAATAGGGGCTCAGCTCAAGAAGCCCTCAAATTCATACCTAATTTGTAGGTGGAGCAATTTTTATATGACTGTCTCATTATGAAAGAACAGTGACCAACGTTTTGAATTTAAAAAAGGAAAATGTAAAGGTCATCTTTAATCTCTCGAACTGCAATAAAACTGAGACTTTTTCCCCCCTAAATTAAAAGGTTAAATAAAGGAATCAAGAAAAAGAAAAGGTATGTCCAGGGCAATCATTTTTGAACTCCAGAGGATTAAATATACACTATAGACTATGAAACTCTATATGCAAATATTTATCACTCACCAATAATAAATTTACCTTTATTAAAATTTAAAAAAATTCAAAGTATATATCATGTGAAAAATCTTTTCCTCCAAGTATTTTAAACTCATTTTTCTAAGAAAAAACTGCAAATTTAGCAAATTTATTCTTTTCTTTCTCCTTGTCCTTCTTTTTCTTCTTCTTTTCTCCTTTTCTTCAGTGAGTTTTTCAAATCTAAAAGCTGTTTTTCTTTGTTACAGTAACTGTATTGAGTTAGGAGAAGATAGTGCTATGACTGCTTTAAAGGGTAATCTTGACTGTTTTGATCAAATACTCAGTTAAACAACCTTAACCACCATCACATAAAGTTAATGCATGGTCTAAGAAAGATGAATGAGGAAACTCTCAGATTCACAGCAACTTTTCTATTTAGCTATAAACTTTCTTTTCTTTGAATATACACTTTCTGTGTTTTAATCTTACATTCGTAATATTTTATATTTTAATATTACATTTGTAATACATTTTCATAGAACTCAGTTCGCTGGATTCTTTTTACAAAGTCATGTGATAAGCAAGCAGATTATAATTCCCATTTCACAGATGAAAAAATGGTCTCTATGAAGTGACCACTAGAGGCAGCAGATCCTGCCTTTCAAGTTAGGCAGGTGAGACTTAGGTTTACACATCTAGCATCCACATGGAAAAGGTCCTGCTATGGACTGCTGCAGCCTCTGCTTCTAGAACATGGCCTGACACACCTTAGATGCCCAAGAATAACATAATATCAATAAGTAAACAAAATCTACAACAGTGGCTGTATCTGGGGAAAGAGGCCAGGATCTGAATTGTGGAGAATGTGAAAAAACTGGATCAGCATTTTTTAATTTTCTTAGTTTTTAGAATATGTTTATTGTTGTATAAACTCTCATTTTATTTTATTTTATTAATTTTCTTGAGGTCGACCTGATAATAATTACCTACAGTGTATATAAAATTACAATTTAGATGAGTTTGGAGAAATGATAGTACTTCCATAAGTTCATTATAAAATGCAATGCAAAGATCAGTGCAAAACAATTTTGAAATCTACACATACTATTTTCATAATACACATTTCCACAAATGTTTTGAAGACCCCTTGTATGCAGAAATTCCCAATTTTCTATCATCACAATCAAAGTATCAAACATAACCATCACCTCAAAAATTTCCTGTGTTCTTTGGCAAATAAGTTGATGAAATCACCATAATAAAACACTTTTCAAAGATTTCTATCAATGCCAAAACATTGCTCATGTCTATTTTCAGTCATTTTCCATTCCCACCCTGAGTCTGTATTTATGCTAGGTTTTTTTTTAAGTTTTGCATAAAAGAAATAATATGACAAGTGTCAGGATTCTTTACTTAACATGATGTTTTTGGAGTTCCTTTTTATTACAAAATAATAGCCCATTGTTTGATATACCACACATGGTACATCCATTCACCAGTTAATGGATATTGTACATATTTCCACTTGGTTGAAAATCAGTTGGCCATGAATGAAAGCATTTTTTTCTGAACTCTCAAGTCTACTCCACTGATATGTAAGAGAGACCTTGTTCTTGGTTGCATCTAGGTACTTACTCTTTCATTTGTTTGAACCTCTATCATACATTAGACATTGTGTTGCACAATAAGGTCAAATAAATGTTGAAATTTCATCATTATGTAGAGTCAAATGTCAGATAAGGAGCTGATGAAATGTACTTTAAAGGTAATCAAAGAAAAGTGCTAATTTCTATTGGACTTCTAGTGAGTTATTCTATTGGAAGACACAAAAATTCTAGAGCAGGATTATGAGCTAGAAGTTTGAGTGATTATTTCCCTGAATGTTTATATTTGTGATCTCTTGTTAAAACTTGCACTGTTCCCCATATTATGTGCTTGTTCTTAGTGGGGAATATTAAAGGGCATTGCTGGAGACATTGTGACAACCAGGCTAAGGACGGGGTTCAGAAGATGCAGTGGCGGTTACTAGCACAAGGAGAAGAGGCAAGGGGTTGGCCGAGGAAGCAGGAAATAGAAAACCAGGCCGACTCAGAAGTGGCTGCCAGATCCACCCCATTGTGGAGAGCTGCTCTTGGCAAGTTTTGCAGCCCTTAATACCAGAGGAAGCATATATCTGGAGTGGGGTGACACTTTTAGCCTTCCACATTCAATTTTAAGAGGTAGTAAAACCTTGGACTTGTAATTTAAACCTCTTAGCACCTCAGTTTCTGTAAAATAGGTACAATAATGCATTGTAAAAATAAAAAAAGTATACATGATGTATGAATAAGCTCTATGCAAATGATTCAATCTATGTATCATTAATGAACTGTAAAAATAAAAATCGACCTACGTGAAATATAAATAAGCACTATTTAGATGATTATATCAATTATCTATCTATAGCTATCTATCTGTCATCTACATGGCATTTGCTATGTCTGGGGGACATGAGGTGAGTATGTCTAGAAGAAAATGGAAAATACCTTCTTGGAAGCAGTCAAGTCTCAACATATAAACCTGAGGGGAAATCACAATGCATGCATTTAGTTATAGAAAGTGAAGTAGCCTGGATTTGAATTTGGACTGCAACTTCTTAGTTGTGCAATTTAAGACAAATGATTCAAACTCTCCGTGCTTCAGCTTCATAGGATTTTCACTGTGATTAAGCAGAGTGTTTTTAAAATAATTTAGTCCATGGAACTGAGAATTTTTAAGTGATAAATAAGTATATGCTGAATAAAAATTTTAAATTACATCTTGCAAGTAAAAGTTACTGTTATTTCCAAAATGTTAATACTTCCTTTTAGAAAGCAAATATTGCTATCTTGTGACAATTATACTATCAGGGTATGTTTATTGTCAAAACTGTCACTACAAAACTAATCAGTAAGGCCAAAGAGAGTATTCAACAAGTCATACAACTTCACTAAAAGCTCAACTGTAAATTACTGAAATTGATTCTCATAGTGATGAACAAAAATGAAAATAATATCAAATGACTAAGAACAAAGGTATATGATTTTAATCATTTAAATCACAAAAATAATACGAAAACTTTTAAGGCTAAAAATGTTCTTTCTTGACCCTTATCTAATAGAATTTATGCTATAATTTAGAAGAAACTAATAAGGTTAATATAAAGGCTCCTCTCCCTCCCCTCTCTCCCCTCCTCCCCCCTCTTCTCCCACCCTCACTCCCCTCTCTGTTTCTCTGGCGAGTTTTCCTCACTTGTACTACAGAAGATCAAGTGCTAGGAAGGCAGATGTAGAACTGTCATTGGAACCATCATGCAAGACTTGTCCTACTGTCTTTGATGGCTGCATTTCATAGCCAATACAGAATACCAAATTATAAAGAAATAACAATAACAAGAGAAGTGTTAGAATTAAGATACTTTGAGATTAAGCGAGTAGAGGGGAGGATGAAGGGTTTTGGAAGTCATTCTAACCCTCAGAAAACAGTAACCATCATATTTTCAAGAGAATTTTGGCTAGATTTTACAAAGCCTGCTGAAGGAAACATTGCTTTTCTGGGTGATATTGGCTTCTTCAGTAGGATAATGAGGACTACAGATTGCTCTTTCTTGCTTTGGCTCCCAGGAAGCTTAAAACCAAATTTAGTGACCAATTCCCATATGAATCTTCATTTTCTTTTTTACTGTAGTCATGCTTTAAAATTTCCAAACCAAAATACTATTTTATCTCTGCTTTTTTTTAAGACATTTTAATTTTTAAAAAATCAGAATGAATTTTTATAAGATTTCTAAAGTACTAGTCTGCAAAATCTCTCTAGCTTTCTTAGCATTACTTCCCATCTATCTTCACGCATTTTCTTACCAACCTCTGCCTAAATCCAGAGTTTTTTGTTTTGTTTGTTTGTTTTGTTTAAATCAATTAGAGGGGATTTTATTTAGATATAGGATTTTTTTGAAAAAAAAACAATGAATTAATACCAATGATTTAAAAAAAAAAAACAGTTAAGGGCTAATGGAGAGTCAATAGAAATGGTTGAAAGACAGCATCAGTATATAAAAATCTATAATATGGATTCCAAAGTCAATATTTCAACATGACTTGAGAAAATGCTTCTTAGGGAAGGTGAGGAACTGTCCAGATAAAACAAACCATTTTCTCTCTTTTCACTTGCAAAGTTTATGTCATTCTTCTGGTAGCATTCTTTTAACTATGAATTACTGCAGAATAAAGAAGACTGAGCCTAACTCTCATGAGAAAAATACTAACACACCAGCTTTTCAATAAGGGTTTGATTTCAGTACAATATTATTAAAAATAAAAAATTGGAATCATAAATACATTAAATATATATAATATAATAAATATAAGTATGTAATTAAAAGAGGAACCAAAGGAGGGCTGCCTGATCTTAATAAGATAATATTTCAAACTTTGGCAAAGAACCAGAAATACTTGTGCTTGGAAGTTCCATGGATTTGCTGATTTATTAAGCCTGGGATCATGTGATTCTGGTGTGCAGCCAGGATGGGAACCTGAAATGAGAGCACAGACTTCTGGACATCCTAAGGGAATAATAAGAAATGAACAAAACAAGCATGCATGAAGGTGCTCATCATTGCACTATTTCTAATAATATCATCATTGCATCATTTCTAATAACAAATTAATGAATTGTTAAGTAATCATGTCACATTTAAATGGACAAGCATACACCTATACATAATTACGAGGATAGAGAATTTAGGAAAGTCTTAGAATACTTAAAATTCACTAGAAATAAGCTTCATGGAATCAGAGACTTTTGTCTCTTTGGTTTACTGCTTTATCCCTAGGTGCCAAAATATCATCTGATAAATAATATACACCCTTTAAATGCATATTGACTAAAAGACTGTGTAAATGGCTTTAAACATAGGATAAAAAAAAATCTTCTGTATATAGATAATTAAAAATGAAGAAAAAAATCTTGGTGTTAAATTGGAAATTGCATAGAAAATTAATCAATTTTTAAAAAAATATATCATGTAGGATCTCTGTCCTTAATGTGCTATACATTGTGAATTAATACTATAACTAGTACTCCAACAGTATTTTTCACTTTGTGTTGCTATGTGAGGGCAAACTGTTGAAATCTTTACTTAATATATACTAAACTGATCTTCTGTATATAAAGAGAATTGAAAATGAATCTTGATGTGAAGCAAGGGGAGAGGGAGTGGGAAAGGGGAGGGTTGCGGGTGGGGGGAAAGTTATGGGGGGGAAGCCATTGTAATCTGTAAGCTGTATTTTGGAAATTTATATTCTTTAAATAAAAGCGTTATAAAAACAAAAAAAAGTGCACATCCATTATTAACTTTATTATAAAAATAATTTAGAAATTGAAGGAAATATGCTATTTGTTCTTCATTCAAAAAAAATAAATAAAAGCTAAAAAAATTTCAAGTGAGAATCTATGGGTATACTTCAAAAAGTTCACAGAAAAGTGGACTTAAAGTTAATTTTCATACAAAAGAATTTTGAAATCATACATGGTTTTCATAATGTGCATTTGTATGAACACTTTGAAAATGTTCAATGCATCTGCTGAGCTATTACATGGTGAGGTGATTCAAATTTTGACTGTGGAAATTAGGGACTCAGGAAAACATAAACTAATATAAATATAAAAACGTAATAATATACTCTCCTAGATCAAAAGCCTTAGCATATAATCATCAGGCATGGGTAGAAAGATTGGGTTTTGGCGGGAAAATACCAGAGATAAGATCCAAAGGCGCTCCCAGAAATATCCAATATTATCTTTAAAATACCTGCAATTACACCTTGCTCCCTTATCCCCAGAAATGCATCCTAAAGATCTGACCTAAGTCTTGACACTTAGTTGATGTGGAGGGCACTGGCTCTGTCCCTTTACCCCAGCAAAGGAGGCCTTCTGGGCACATAAGGTGTGCACAAAAGCTTGGTGATTGACTGGCTGATTGAAAAGAGGAAGTTACGAGTCTGGAAGACAGACTGTCAGTTCCAGATGGTCCCCTGAGGAGGAACAGGAGGTGATCCAGGAATCTGCCCCAGAAAAGCCACAGGCTGTCAACGACATGCATCAAGCAATGTTGAAAAGAGGCACTGTGGAAGCAAAAATGAACTCCGAACTTGCTCTTCAGCAGCTAGCTTTTGCAGCATCTTCACTTCCGGGCACCAATCTGAAGACGTTCCCAGGAGCCCTTGGGTCCACAAAGGGTTCCCAGAAGGTCTACACATCTCCTACTGTTTTAAATGTGCTTGAAGTAAAAACAAATTGGTTTCATTATTCTATTTCTGTTTTTTTCCCAAGCCCCGAGCTTTCAATAATTTTTCTTTTTTTTAAAAAAAAAAATATTTGCTGCCAAAGAGAAAGAGTGGGTCTTTGTTATTAATGTTGTAGAAATACAAATATGTCCACCTCAGAAAGGAGTCTTCATTAACTCCCACAGCCCAGAAAATTAAGGCACGCCTCATCAGGATCCGAGCTTGCTGTCGACTAAATTGCAAGGGACCAGTTGAGTTGCTGGGGTTCATAATGCTGATAGAGCGGTTTCCACGTGAATGAAGGATAAACAGCGATTAATTTCAGCCAATAAATAATGGTTTGAGGCCCACATTGAAAGAGGAACAATTACTTTTCCATTTTTCCTGCCAAATGAGCTGATAAGAGAAAACAGGGGAGTTGGCCACGTAAATCAGTCTTAATTTTATCTTCCCCATTAAAAAGCAGCCATTAAGACCATCTTCGGCTCATTTCATCCTCCTCTTGTTTCACTTTTTCAATTTGCACAAAAGGGGGGAGTTTGCTCGTCATAAAATTTCACTTTGGCCAACCTATCATTTGCATCTGGGCCAATAAATAGCAATTAGCATAAACATTTAAATCAGGAACTGGAACAAATTCTTGTTCCCCCAGAAAGCTGTTAAATTACAGTATTTTACTATATATAAGAAGCACTAAACAAAAGATCTGTCAGGCACTATTATCCTCTTCCAAATAGGACATAGTTGAAAGAGAAATAATAACGCCAAACCCACAAACTTCTCACCCAGATTGAGGGTATGTGTCTTATGTGGTCTTCACTTTGTAGAATCAATGTGTCTTACCCAATGTTTAAGTTCTCTTCCACACAAGTAAGTTTTAACTCAGATTTGGGAAGTATGAAAATTATAGTAAAGACTTCCTTGCATAAATAAATGTTCCACATTCTCATTAAAAGTTATGTCAACAGAAGCTGTTCTGAGGTCAAATCAAAGTCCAGTGCATAAAGTACAATGATGTGTATGTCATGGGGAGATAAGGACTCACACAGCAATGAAGAGGGAAAGAGTTGATTCTGGATCAAAATTTCAGTGTAAGATGCATAGACCATTCTGCTTACTACTCCATTCTCATAATAGCTTCAATATGCTTTATTTTAGGAGACTGGTTGTTTTGTGCAAAATTGTTCTCCAAGGCAGACATGCAGCGCCAAACTTGCCTTTATCAAAATGTAGTTGCAATTTTGACCTGCACTCTCATTGCACATGTCAGAGGGTGATGATGAGGCTTTATAAACAGATATTAAGAGGAAAAATCACAGGGACCTACTCCAGGTGACTGTTCCCAAACCAAGTATTAAGGCCCTTTTATTGTCAACTGAAACTTAGTTCATTATTTATCCATGGCTCATTGAAAGTCAAGGTGAGTGCTCCTCTTGATTAGGCCCTAATTAATTTTGGCTGGAAACCCAGAGTGGAACAGAGTGGTTCTGATGTTTTCAATGCAAGCTTTCATTGGAATGTTTGAGTTAACCAGCGAAACATTGTTAACTGATTCCAGTTTGCATATATGTGGAATGTTTGTTTGCAATCACACAGGTTCCAGTGAGAAAAAATATTGGAAATGTGCATCAGTTTTACTTCATTGCTGTTTTTGATAAATTATTCTCTTGCTTCAACAAGGCATTAGAAAAGGAAAAGTGAAATGCCTGTCTGCTGACAGGTAACCTGATGTCAACTAAAAACATGTGAGCAATGCTTCCACTACCTCTGATACTAGCAAAATAGTAAATGATATTACGTCTACTTCTTGAAGGACAACAAGTATAGCTCAACTCTCAGCTTTGCGTTTGCAACTTACCAGTTTAGTTATGTGAACGTGTATGCAGTTTCTGTATTCTCCACACCTCCCTGCTTTCCCCCTCAACTATTCACTGACCCCTTTCCCATCATATCTGTATTTGGACCAGAGGAAAACAGAAGAGAGAAGGGAGGAAGCACAAAGAGGGGACTTTAAAACTTACATTCTGACCCCATGTTCCCAAGAATGAGCAGAAGTAAAGTGGTATCAGGAATCCAAAAGCATCTTCCCTTCTATCTCAACAACAATCTTCTCAAAGTAGATGATGGGAAATAGACTCATACAATACACATGAGTGTATCAAGTGCCTACTGTGTACGACATCCTAGTCCAAGCACTGAAGGGAAGGTTTGTGGTCTTCTCACTTCAAACTTTAGGTGAGAAAATTTAACATAAGTTTGAAATATTTTCTGGTCTATGAATCAGCAAGGCTCCATGTATCAATAATTATGTTGATTTGCAAACATAGACTGTCCCTCCCTATGCCTGTTATCTAATGTATTGGAGAATGAAATTAAGATAGGTAGATTATTGTTCATAATTACAGCTAACATTTGAGTACTCTGGACTATAGCATGTCATGAAAAACATTTTAATGTGTACTCAGTATTTTGTTAAGCTGGAAAAAGCACCATATGGAGACAGTTTCACAAAAAGTTGATGGGGCCGACACCGCAGCTCAATAGCCTAATCCTCTACCTGTAGCGCCGGCACACCGGGTTCTAGTCCCCATCGGGTGCCGGATTCTGTCCCAGTTGCTCCTCTTCCAGTCCAGCTCTCTGCTGTGGCGAGGGAGTGCAGTGGAGGATGGCCCAAGTGCTTGGTCCCTGCACCTTCATGGGAGACCAGGAGAAGCACCTGGCTCCTGGCTTCGGATCAGCACGGTGCGCTGGCTGCAGCAAGCCGGCCGCAGCGGCCATTGGAGGGTGAACCAACAGAAAAAGGAAGACCTTTCTCTTTGTCTCTCTCTTTCACTGTCCACTCTGCCTGTAAAAAAAAAAAAAAAAAAAAAAAAAAAAAAAAAAAAAAAAGTTGATGGAAGGCAGAGCTGGTAAATAGACACCGTGTTTCAGTTTCAGAGGATGCAACAAAAGCAGGGCAGTGTGCTGCCACAGCATTTTCTAAGCCAGGGCACGTAGCAAAACTATGTTTCCCAGATCCTCATGCAGTGAGGTTGTGGTGGGCTAAATTCTAGCTAATGAAATATGGATGGAAGTCATATTAGTCATTTCTAGCTAATGAAATATGGATGGAAGTCATAATAGTCATTTCTAGGCCTGGTCATAAAAACATTTTGTTGAGAACCTAGCTTTTCTTTTCCTTTCCTTAGTAATTCTGGAACCACAACTTTCAAATGCTTTAGTTCAGACACAAAAAAGTGCAGTTTTAGACTGTCACATGAAAGAGAAATTAACTTTTGCTTAGCCACCAAGAGCATTTATCTGTTGAGGCAGCTGGTTCAATAGTCCCTGAGTTATGCAGAAAAGGGAGAAAACAAGTAGTAGTGATCCCAAAACTGGACAAATGTTTTATTGAGACAACCAATTCTACATTAGGTTTGTAGAACTCTCAGAATTATAGAGCTGTTCTTTCTCATGTTGCTCAAAGAAAAAAATCAAAGCTGAGCAAATGAAAGAGTTCATTAGGACAGAACAAGGCAGAAGTTGCACCTGTTGGGATCAATGGGAAGCAGAAAGACAGTGGGTTTTCTAAGGAAAATAAATTAAATAGTATTGAAGTCATTTAACACTAAGTTGTTCAATCTCATGGCCTGGGAAGAAAGGGAACTGGAGGGGGGCGACTTTCAGATAAAATTAAGAGAAGTCAGTGGCAGAAAAGTCGAAGTGCTTAAAACAGGAATAAGTTAAGGACCCTCTGGAAATAATAGTGACTAATGATATTGTGAATTAAAAAATGTTATTTAATGCCCTCTTTAAAATTAATGGATATATTACATAGAAAAATAAATCTATTAACCGGCCTAAAAATTTGAATTCTTATTTGTTTTATTTATATATTTATTTTTACACATTATTTTAATATATTCATATAAATAATGAATGAATCTATTTGAGGGCTCTTCTCTTAATCTGTTGCTATATTGTGCCATGACAAAACAAAAACAAACTTCTTAAAAGACTTGTTCATAGTTATTGTTGATACTATAAAAAAATCTGCAGCATCTTGGAGATTATAAAAACACACATTTTAATGGGAAATAAGAAAAGTATAAGGACAAAAATTAAACGCTCCCACTATCCCAATAATATGCTAACTATTTTATGTATGCCAATTGTGTGAAATACATTGAGCCAAAATGGAAGTATGCTTTTAATCCCAGTTTGTCCCATGAGGTTTTTTTTTTTTTCATTATCATTTACTTGTTAGAACTCTCCAATGGTTTTCTATTTCAGTGAAAGCAAAATCTAAGTCTATTTACACATGTGACACACTGAGCTACAGATGTACCTTCATGTCGACCCTCTCAGCAAGCAGGGCTACGTAGAGGGTCTGTGCCTGCCAACACACTCATCCAATTATACCAGTGTGTTATAAAAATTATAATTTTCTACATCTTCCAGGACATAAAAGATCCCCAACACAATGCACTAGCATCTTCTCTCTATATAAATATTTTTGGATATTTGTGTTAATTTTTTAACCATACTTACTATTATTACTTGTTACAACAACAACACAGTTCAGGTGAACTTATTTCCTTGTTTATTATACATTCCTGTATACTACAGAATTCCTGTGCTTTAATTAGCTTTTCATTTTGCTAGGGTTTATTCTTAGGACATTGTTTTCCCAGACAGCATACAATCTTGGCACATTTTTGAGCCCTTCTTTACCAGAGAGCATCTTAATTTTGGCTTAGTGGGAGCGTGGTAAGTTGGCTGGGTATTAAATTCAAATTCTTAGGTCATTCTGTTTTACTTCTTGTCTTTTGGCATTAAATCTAGTAGAAGAGAAGTATGAGCCCAGTTCCCTTGTGGATAACCTATTATTTCTACTTGGATGCTCTAGTTACTTTAGTTATTATTAAAACTCATTTTTTTCTACAGTGGGGGTTTCAATAATCAAATGTGTCTACATTTTAAAAATCCCTTCAAAATCTTGATTGATATTTGTTGAGCTCAGATTATATTTTCCTCATTATAACAGTGATTCATTGTGTCCTTTTGTTCTGGGTTGTGCTTCTGGAATACAATTAATTTTACAGATATCTTCTATGTGCTAAACCCTGTGTTAGAAAATGAGTGGATAAGGTAGCATTTTATACCTTGATTTTTCAAGTTTATAAACTAAATAATTCATGGCAATTGAGGAAAACTAAAGGATTTTAGCTCCTAAAAGATGTATATTTACAGTATTGATGGTAGATATTTGTTCTTTATATTCTGTTCCTGCCATTTTCTTATTTTGTTTTATTTCTCCATCATTATCACCTGCATTTTACGTTACTCTTTCAAGTTTTTTTCCTTATCACCTTTATTTTCTTAAAAAAAAAAAAAAGAGACTTATTTATTTGAAAGGCAAGAGGCAGAGAGAGAGGGGAGTCTTCCATCTGCTAGTTCATTCCCCAAATGGCCACAAAAGCTGCAGCTGGGCTGACCCAAAGCCAGGACCCAGGAGCTTCCCTCCCGGTCTCCCACGTAGGTGCAAGGGCCAAAGGACTCAAGCCATCCTCTACTTCCTTCCCAGGCCATAACAGAGAGCTGGATCGGAAGTGGAGCAGCCAGAGCCAGTGCCCATATGGGATGCCAACACTACAAGTGGCAGCTTTACCTACTATGCCAGAGCGCGACCCCTGCCTCAGCACCTTTTTTTTAAGTAAAGCATTTTATTTTATTTTTGTTATTTGGGGTTTTTATTTGTTTTTCATTTTATCTTTATGAAATTTTATCAGTTTTTGTATCCTATTATTATTTTTTTTTTTTTTTACCAGAATCTACAAAGAGATCAAGAAACTCTGCAACAACAAAGCAAATAACCCACTTAAGAGATGGGCCAAGGACCTCAACAGACATTTTTCCAAGTGTCCAACAGACACATGAAAAAATGTTCAGGATCACTAGCCATCAGGGAAATGCAAATCAAAACCACAACGAGGTTTCATCTCACCCCAATTAGAATGGCTCACATACATAAATCAACTAACAACAGATGCTGGCGAGGATGTGGGGAAAGGGACACTAATCCACTGTTGGTGAGAATGCAAACTGGTAAAGCCACTATGGAAGACAGTTTGGAGATTCTTCAGAAACCTGAATCTAACTCTATCATACAACCCAGCCATCCCACTCCTTGGAATTTACCCAAAGGAAATTAAATTGCCAAATAAAAGAGCTATCTGCACCTCAATGTTTATTGCATCTCAATTCACAATAGCTAAAACATGAAATCAACCTAAATGCCCATCTGCAGAAGACTGGATAAAGAAATTATGGGATATGTACTCTATGGAATACTACACAGCGGTAAAAAGAATAAATGAAATCCAGTCATTTGCAACAAAATGGGGAATCCGGAAAACATCATACTGAGTGAAATAAGCCAGTCCCAAAGGGGCAAATATCATATGTTCTCCTTGATCTGTGACAACTAACTGAGCACCTAAAAGGAAACCTGTAGAAGTGAAACTGACACTATGAGAAACAATGACTTGATCAGCCCTTGTCCTGACTGTTGAGGAACAACTTACTATTTTATTCTTTTTAGTATTTTCTCTTTCTACTTAAAACCATAGTTTGAACTCTTTAATTAACACACGATTATTCTTAGGTGTTTAAATTTAACTGAAAATTGATCCCTGTTAAAAATAAGAGTGGGAACAAGTGAGGGAGGAGGTGTACAGTTGGGCACATGCTCACTCGGACTTGCCCCTCATGGTAGAGCTAGAAACCTTCTAAAGCTCCTGAAGTTTCATTTCTGCTCGAAACAGCTTTCGATGAGAGCTTACATTTCATTTATAATTTCTGTTTCATAGATTTTTTTATTACAGCTTTCTCCAATTTCCCTTCTTATCACTTCCTTCCTTTCTATTTCTTTCAAATAAAGCCACTCAGTAGGCAGAGTTTGATGCAACAATTGAGACGTCACTGGGGATGCCTGCGTTCCCTATCAGAGTGCCTGAGTTTGAGTTCAGGCTCTGTTTTCAATTCCAGCTTTCTGCTAATGCACACTCTGGGAGACAACAGGTAATTGGCTCAGGTACTGGGTTTCTGTCACTCTCGTGGAAGACCTGGGTTGATTTCAGAACTCCTGGCTTCAGCTTGGTCTAGCCACAGCTGTTGCATCTGGAAGTGAACTAGGAGATTGAAGATTATTATCAGTTTCTCTCTCTGCCTTTCAAATAAAACAATGATAATAATAAATAAAATACAATGAAATTTAAGCAAAATAATATCAAAGAGTGAGTGCTTTATTTAAAAAACAAAGCTACTCAACCCTTTACTGTACAGACTATGTCCTCAGAAATAGTTCTCCTTCAACTTAAAAAAAATTTAAGGCATAGTTCACATACTCTCAGTTCATCATTTAATATATTCATATGGTTGTTCAACCATCATCACTCTTTAACTCTAATTTGGGAACATTTTTATTGCCCAAATAAAACCCTGTCCCTATCAGCAGTTACTCTGCAGGTCCATGCTGCTCCCAGCATCTGGAAACTACTCACCTGCTTCTCTCTCTATGGAATTGTCTGTTCTGGACATTTCACATCAATGGATCACGTCCTAAGAGGTCTCATGTGTCCAGCTTCTTTCACTTAGTGTAATGTTTTTAAAAATTTCTTCATGGTATAACATGAATCAGTATTTCACTCCTTTTGATGACCAAATAATATTTCATTATATTAATACATATCATGAGAAACATTTGCATTGTTTGCATTTTGTAGTTACTTAATAATTCTGTTTTCAACATTTGTGTACAGTTTTTAAGAGAGAACATGTGTTCAGTTCTCTAGGAATTGAATTCCTGCATCGTGGAGCCAGTTGTGTCAGAAGGGTTAAAGCCAATGGCCTGCAGCACCAGCATCCCATATGGGCACCAGTTCACATCCCAGCTGCTCCACTTATGATCCAGCTCCCTGCTAATGCACCTGGGAAAGCAATGAAAGTGGCCCAAGTGTTTGGGCCCCTACATCCATGTTGGAGACCAGGATGAAGCTCCTGACTCCTGGCTTTGGTCTGGCCCAGCTCTGGCTGTTGCAGGCATTTGGAGCAATGAACCAATGGATGAAAGTTCTAGCTCTTTGTCTCTCCATCTCTCTGTGTAACTCTGCCTTTCAAATAAATAAATAATTTTTTTAAAAAAAGAATTCCTACATCATATGTAATATATAATATTTTGAGGAAATACCAGGCTCTTTTCCCTAGCAGCTGCACTATTTTATGTTCACACCAGCAATGTGTGTGAGTTCTTATTTCTTTATTTTCCTGCCTATATCTATTTTACTTAAAAAAAATTAAACCATCCTGGTGGATTTGAATTGGTTATCTCATTGTTGCTTTGATTCTCATTTCTCTTATGACTAATAATGTTAATCATCTTTCCTGTGCTTTTTGGCTACTTCCACCTAGTCCATGGAGAAATATCTATTCAAACTCATTGTCAACTTTTAAATTTTTTTGTTGTTGAGTTGTAAGAATTTTTTATTTATTTTGAATACCACTAGAACCTTATTAGATTTGTGCCTTATAAATATTTTCTCCCATTCTCTGAACTGTCTTTGTACTTTTATGAAGTCTTTTATTTTGTTTTATTTGTTCATTTAGAAGACAGAGTAACAGAGAAGGAGGGGAAACAAAAAGAAAGAGAGATTCAGGCAACTTTCCACTTACTGGTTCACTTCCCAAATGCCCATAACAGCTGGGACTGCAGTCAGGAGCTCGTAACTTATTAGGGGTCTCCCATGTGGGTGGCAGCAATCCCCATGTGCTGCTTTCCAGGCAGATTGGCAAGAAGTTGGATGGTGAGACTCAATCCTGAAGCACTGTGATAAGATGACAGCATCTCAACGGGCAGTTTAACCCACTGTGACACAACGCCTGCCCCAGTGATGTCTATTGATGAACAAACACTTTAAGTGAAGTCAAACCGAGATACTTTTTATTTGGTTGCTTGTGCTTTTTGTGCCATATCTTTGAAACTATTGCCCAAATCAAGGTCAAGAATTATACTTACGGGGCCAGTGCTGTGGCTTAGTGGGTAAAGCTCCGCCTGCAGTGCTGGCATCCCATTTGGGCCCCAGTTCGAGTCCTGGCTGCTCCACTTCTGATCCAGCTCTCTGCTGTGGCCTGGGAAAGCAATAGAAGATGACCCAAGTCCTTGGGGCCCCTGCACCCACGTGAGAAGCAGCTCCTGGCAGATGGAAGACCTCTCTCTCTCTCTCTCTCTCTCTCTGCCTGTTTCTCTCTCTGTGTAACTTTGACTTTCAAATAAATTTTTAAAGATTTATTTATTTATTTGAAAGTCAGAGTTACACAGAGAGAGGAGGGACAGAGAGAGAGAGAGAGGTCTTCCATCTGATGGTTCACTCCCATATTTGCTGCAATGGCTGCTGATGCACTGATCCAAAGCAGGATCCAGGAGCTGCTTCCAGGTCTCCCATGTAGGTGCAGGGGCCCCAAGAACTTGGGCCATCCTCTGCTGCTATTCCAGGCCGTAGAAGAGCTGGATCGGAAGTGAAACAGCCGGGACTAGCACCGGTGTCCATATGGGATGCCAGTGCTGCAGGCGGAGGATTAACCTACTGTGCCAGGGCGCTGGCCCCAAATAAAATAAATCTAAAAAAAATAAAAAAGAATTATCCTTCTGAGTTTTGTAGTTTTAGCTTTCACATTTGAGGCTTTGATTAATTTTGAGCTCATTTTTTGCTATGATATGAATGATTTCCAGTAAGAGGACTAGAAAAGAATCCTTGGGGCAGAAGTTAGTGAAGTTCCCCAGTGTTACAAAGACCACCATCAGGATGCAGTGGTAGCAAAGAGTCAAGGGATAGCTGGCTGAGTTGAGGTTTGATCTGTTTGGGGCTGACGTCCTATCTCCTTTGGGATATACAAGTTGAGACCTAAAAAATAAGAAAACTACCATGGAGAGTGGACAGGAGAGGGCAATGCAGAGAGCATCACAGGCAGAGAGAAAACAAAGGCAACTTCTCAGAAGGGAAAGGAGGCCTTTTGTAACTGGGACATAGAAACTCTTGCAACTTTGGCAAAGTGGGAAGGGATTTCTTGTCCCACTCATAAATGTAGTTCTGTCTACCCTCCCTTCCCCACTCCCCAAAAGATTGTCTTTTCCTATCAGGTGAGAACATGCAGGCTGAAGACTCAAGCTCCCCCTACCCCCGAATGGGTGTTCTAGGATACCGCTCGTGTGACTGCTTGGAAAAGTTTGAGTTTACTACAAATGCAGCACTCTGCTTGATCTCTGATCAGACAAAAGCTGTTGCTTCTCTGCCCAAAATGTGAGGCTCCCACTACAAATGGAACCTGTGAAAATGACTTGAACAACAGCTGAAATACTCCATTGGAACAACTTTTGCCACCATCTTTAGAGAACTTCTTTCACAGTCCCCGTTCTCAGCCTCCTTCCATAAGTAAGTTATTTTTTTTAACACTAATAGAACAATTTTGCATATGTACTATATTGAATTCAGAAAAATCAATCTGAGTCCAAAATGAAATAAACACAATTAGCAATCAAGAAAGTAATCTATTTTATAGAGAAGTGCTGGTCACCATTTCATTGAGTCATGAAACTTTCTCTTAGTTGAGTACAGTAATGACTCCAGAGAGAGGCTAACACTTAATGCTTCATGTGTGAACAAAGGTGGCTGTTCAGTGCTAAGTGCATTGTGAGTGTGCATAGGAATGAACTCCTAGTACTCTTACAGTCAAGGGGCAGGAAATTGGCCGTTCTCACCAATGTAATGTGTGAAAGCTGGCTGTACTTCTGCCCCGATAACCAGAGTTAGTGCAGTTTTGATTGGTGAAACTCTGTTTTATGAATAGATATTTCTTCGTAATTGTTAAATGTCTATGAAAGAAAAGTTATCAGAACTTCACTGCCCATCATGTTTTGAACTCCTTCCTCAAAAAACTGTTAAAATTTCTGAATGTCAGAAAAATTTTCCCACAAAATCCACTGAGTCTAAAGCTGTATTTGCATGATGGCAAAAGCTAAGTTAAGGTAAAAACTTTGTTATTTGAATGATCAGATGTTATCTACATCAACTGAATGGAAAATAGCTGATAATTGGCCATATGTTTGGCTTTACATTTGATTGGTTGTTTTTAAATTATTTTCTACTTGAACACACCTGAGGGTTACAAAACACCCCATCAGTTAGAGTAATTCTCAAGGGATGGGGAGGGGACTTGTTCCACTTTGGATGGAGGGAAGGACTTGGAAAAGTCTCTCAGGTGATTCTCAGATGTCCCCCTAGGGGACCATCATGAGGCAAAGACTTAGTAGAAATGAGGCGTTTTATGAGTGAGCTGTCTCAGTGGCCTCACACTGAAAATGACATCATCAATTATGGTATTTAAGTCACCATTTTCAAAGACTAGACTTCTAGACCAATTTTAAGATTATGCTATACAACCAAACTGAGATAGAAAACAAGATAACACTGATTGAAATGGCCAACTTCAATAACTGTGTGAGGTTATTGAAACAAAATCGCTACCTTGACCATATTTCTACATAATTGATTTTGGGATGGGCAAGTGTTTTTAAGCAAGCAATAATTTTAATTTGTGTTTTCATTTGTTTAACATACATTTTTGATGGGCCTACTTCTCTATATTTTACTGGGTTCAATAACTTCATATTGTGTAGCCTTTGCTGCTAGTTTCTTGTGCGTTAAAAAGTCTTGAATTGCTTTAAAAATCAGCCCAATTCATTTCAGTCTTAGGAATATAAAATTAAACAAAAGCCAGTTTTAAATATTAGAAGTGAATTTCTCTTATTAGGGTTTTCTAAAAACCATGCCATAAATAGTCTTCTATTTTTGTATTCTGCATGTTTGTATAACTACATACTATATACACATGTCTAAATACCCTTATTAAGAAGACACACACAATTTAACTATATTAAACCAAAAGATTAATGTCCAGAAGTAGGTGAGTAATATGCCACATGAGCTTGATCATTTAATTAATATCAAATGTTCAAACATAAAATAAAATACAAGAGCTCTTACCCTCACTTTTACATATAATTTACCTAGACAATTAAGAAAGATGGAATCACAAGAATATAAAATGCTTACAACTCTGTGCCCTCTACCTTGATTAATTATTTTGTTCCTGACCATACCTGGGAAGATTCCCAGTTTCTAAGGTCCTGGTATATATCCATCCAAAGAGAAAGTCTTTCTGATTTCCTGTGACTCAGAAGAAAAATGGACATAGCCATACTGATGGGGCTTGAAAGGATTGTGAGCTCCAAAAGTGACCTTGATACCGTCTAATTGCAAAATCTACCTGCAAGATTTTGTGATTCACACAGTTCTGTTCTGTGCCATATTACAAGGCAAAAGTATCTTCAAAAATTATTCCTTGGAAAAAAGAGCATCATCTTATATTTTAGTCCTTATGAATCTTCTCATATTCAAGGGTATACTATCAATGACTTCATATTGAAAGATAACATAGCATTTAGGGGCTAAAAATAAACAACTCTACATGTCATAAATTTATATTGCTGATGAAAATGGTTTAAGAAAAAAACTACAATATATAACATAGGCCAATAATTATTCTGGGAGTCAATGCCACAATTACAATTATGGCTGCCATTGTAATCAAGTCTTTTAAAGATCATTTAAAAATACCATTGTATTATTCCATTTTTTTGTTGCTATAAAAAATATGCAATACTCAAAACAAACTAACTTTATGAATGAAAGATATTTATTTAGTTCATACTTTCAGCTCCCAGCTTTGACTCAGGGTCCTGTGCTGGCCATTGTGGGCATTTGGGGAGTGAACCAGTGGATGGGAGCTCTATATGTCTCTCTCTCTCTCTCTCTCCCCCCCACCCCATTTCTGCCTCTTTAAAAAGACTGACATAAAGTGAGCAAACCCTTTTATTTTTAAAATTGGTGTATTAGGGCCGGCGCCGTGGCTCAACAGGCTAATGCTCCGCCTTGCGGCGCCGGCACACCAGGTTCTAGTCCCGGTTGGGGCGCCGGATTCTGTCCCGGTTGCCCCTCTTAAAGGCCAGCTCTCTGCTGTGACCCGGGAATGCAGTGGAGGATGGCCCAAGTCCTTGGGCCCTGAACCCCATTGGAGACCAGGAGAAGCACCTGGCTCCTGCCTTTGGTTCAGCGCGGTGCTCGGGCCGCAGCCCGCCGGCCGTGGCGGCCATTGGAGGGTGAACCAACTGAAAAAGGAAGACCTTTCTCCCTGTCTCTCTCTCTCTCACTGTCCACTCTGTCTGTCAAAAATAAAATTTAAAAAAAATTGGTGTATTAGGTAATGTATATGTGAATCTCTAAAGTCAGTTATTTGACATTTGATTATTTCCAATGTAGCTCAAAATTATTTATTAAAGTTAAATGGCTTTTTAATCTTAATGAAAGAAATGAAACATTGCATTTCATCTTGTATTTCAGTTCATATTAGGTATAGACATACATGGTATTATGCTTATTATGCTTATAATTTTACATTTCAGAATTAAGTGTGTTAACCTTTGCCCAACTTAAGTAAGTTATTCATTGGCTTTAAACCCAAGCATCATTATTTACCATTTAATTTTTAAGATTTATTTATTTATATGAAATGCAGAGTCCCAGAGTGGGGTGGGGGGAGACAGAGAGAGAGAGATGTCCATTTTCTAGTTTATTCCCCAAATGGCCCCAACAGCAGGAGCTGGTCTGATCTGAAGCCAGGAGCCAGGAGCTTCTCTGGAGCCTCCACGTGGGTGCAAGGGCCCTAGCACTTGGGCCATCTTTCACTGCTTTCCCAAGCATATTAGCAGGATCAGAAGTAGAGCAACTGGAACACGAACCAGTGTCAATTGGGATGCTGGTGCTGCAGGCGGTGCCTTTAACTGCCAGGCTATAGCTTTGGCCCCCATTTAAGAATTATTTGATGATAATTATAATAGCGTGTCTATATTTGTTTTTTCATTTATTTTATCATTGAAAGTGTATTTTAAGTCATTGTAGTCAGAAGATAATATGTTGGTTGCTTAAAATTTTAATGTTTTTAAGAGTAAGGCAGCCATATTTAGCAAATAAAGTATAGGATGCCCACTTAAATTTGAATTTCAGATGAACAATGCATTTTTTAAATGTAAGTTTGTCCTGTGCAGAATTCCAAACATACTGTACTACAGAAGATCAGCTGTTCCTCTCAAATTCAAATATCACCAAATGACCTGTATTTTATCTGTAGTTTTTTCCTGTGGTGAATTAAGAGTTTACTGTTTTCATGTTTAAAATGGATGAATGGAGAAAATTGCTAGAGGGATTTTCAGTACAATAACTTTGGGGAGAGATTTATTTTCTGGATTCTCAGACACTGAAATGTGGCAGCAAGCCCAGCCCATCACACTGACTCAGTGCTTACTAGATTCTGTCCAAAATAACTCCTGTCTCGGTCTCCATGTCGTCTTCTCTCCCATCATTACTAAGTATGTTGCTTTTACTTTCACCTGATAAGAGCTATTTCTGACCAGCAAGTGCATGAAGCATGCCATATCAAACAAAGCAACCTTGTACAGGATGCTGCAAAGAATTGTTTAGGGATCTGCACGTTATTCTAATGATGGGAACTACTCGGTTCATCAGGGAGACGTTTCTCTAAGGTGTATCCCAGAGACATATAAAACATCATAAAATTTGAAATTTTTCTTATCATCTTAGCAGCCTTGAAAAAAAGCTTTTTGAAAAAGAGTAACGCAGAGGACCCGTGTTATTTCTGTATGACATTAGCGCCCATTACTGTTCTGCATACATTATAAACATTACACAAGGGTCATCATGAACCCTGCAGTGCAAATTTTCATAAGGCGATTTATTCCTGCCTAGTGGGCAGTTAAACCTCCTTTGTGTATAGGAGCAAAGTGTGTTCCAGCAATAAATAGCACAGAAAGCACTATCGCATCTCCTTTCCCCCCACAAGTGCAGCCCTTGGTGGATCAGACATTCTTCTCTTTTCACCACTGACTGGATGCTCTGGCACGATTACAAAAGTCACACTACTCTAGATAGTCTGTTATTGGTTAACTAGACAAAGCCCAACAGGTCGGGTGACCTATTTTTGCTTTTTGACAGTGCAAGTCAAAGTACTTAACTTCAATCACGATCTCATTTGCAAACCCCCCAAAATAAAAAGCATGACAGTGAACACTAATATGATGGTAATTTCATACTGTTTCTGCTTATGAATTTGTCTTTCCCTTATTAATCATCCAATAAAGTACTGACACTGCAGAATCCTGACGTGGCTCAACAAACCATGGACTAAGGACAGTAGCACCCTCAAGGAAGAGGCTCCAGCCAAACTGGAGAAGCGCAAAGCTTTTATTAACACCAGAGGCCCATTAGAGTGCTCTCTGTTCACCTTCACTGGAGCAATAAATGAAGAGAGCTTCACCGGAGAGGACTCCTACTGTCTTTGTGCTGGTAATGCACAGCCAAGCTGTAGTCATGTTGTAACGCTTGTAAGAAACAGATGTTCTTTCCCTGACAAATCTCCTTTCTTGATTTATTATTCATTTGCTCAAATCACAATGGAAAGTCTTTGGCCCATTAATTAAATTCCAAGCAAAATAAAATTTGCAGCAGAACTCATTACTGGTAAATGACTTTGACACTTCATCAGATTTGAAGGTAAAATGGGCGACTTTAGGAAGTTAAAGGTGGAGGGAGCCTAGGCCTTTTCTGCAACCGCTGCAAGATGATAAAGATTGTGATGAAATTTTTATGTTAAGTACTGATCTTGGAAAGTTCAATTTTCTCCCCCCCCCGCCCCTGCATCCCTTTTCTGTCTCTACCACGATCTACTTTCTGGCTTCTTTTACAGAAAGAACTGAAGGAGACACTTGGATTTCAAATACGTTTATGTATGTGGGTATCATATCTTGTTCCAAACACAAGAGCACATATTTTTTTCAGCATGTAGAGGAGAGAAAGTTGGCATGTTGTGTTTTTGATGTATTACCTTTTGAATAAAGGTCCAAGGGAAATCTAATAACCATGAACTGCAGCATGACAAAGGAATTAAAACTGGGACTTCAGAATGGAGCACAGGGAATTTTGACAACCCAATCTGAACATCCAAACATATTAGCTAAAGTGAAGCAAAGGGTGATATATACCAAATCACAGGCGACTCAAAAAGAGATATAAATACTTTTAGAAAAAGGGCAGAAATCATGGTTTTCTTCAGAAACAGAACACACATTGAAGTCAGATTTTTGAAGCTGTAAAAAATATAATCAGCTATTACAAAGCTTGCTTGCATGGGAAGTAGCATTCCACTTCTATTGGCGTCATGCCCATTTTTGATGTGACTTTTAATAATGAAATGTATCTTTTTCAATGATTCGAATTGTGCTTTCCCCCTACAATTGTGCAACTGTGTGTTGTTGTGATCCATTTCTCCAAGAATGATACATACATGAAATGCATAAAAGTCGAAGGGATTTTATTTTTTTAGAAGATATTACACTCTGAATTCAGGCTACTAGATGAAGGAATACTTAACAAATGTCATATCAAAAATGCCTAGGATAAGGAATGAGATAGTATTTTTTACCACTCAAGTCAAGTATACATTTCTAAAATAAGAAAGAATATGAGGATCTCCCATGCGGCGTTAGGCGGCTCTGCCCATCCACTTGGAGAAAACACCTTATCTTGATGCTTGTGAAGAAACATGAGGGTGAATGAAAAATGGTTGCAAGCTTTAAAGCAGGATATTAAGTCATGTTTGTCATTTTAAGGTTTGGGTTATGATACTAATTTGATTAAAGTTAAGATGAAATGAGGCTGATACCAAATGCAGGTAAATTTTTTTGATGAACATTGAAGTCTCAGATTAACGGTGTTAAATAAGCCTCAGCAGCATATTTAAAATGTACGCACTTTAATTAAAGATTTGTGATAATTCAGAAAGACTCAGTGCTGGCTTCTATTGTACCGTGTCAAACAGCAGTTGTTTCATGAATGAAATGGCACTGAGAGAAGAGGGTAATTTTAATATAGTTAGAAGCATCATGTATGTTACCTAAAAAGATTGATAATGTTTATTATTTATTGTCTTAAAAAAGTTTAACAAGATCAATAAAGTCTATAATAACAAAGAAGAGGAAAAACAAAGAAATCATTTCCCATATACTTAAAAGCAGCAGCTCTGCAGGGTTGACACTGTGGCATAGCAGATAAAACCGCTGCCTGCAGTGCCAGCATCCCATACGGGAGCTGGTTCTAGTCCTGGCTGCTCCACTTCGGATTGAGCTCTCTGCTATGACCTAAACAATAAAAGCAGCAGCTCCATTGCTATGGAAGCATTGTTCTCCCTGATCTTAACTGATCTTTCTGCTGCTGTCCCAACTAGGCTCTGAGTTCAATTTCAATCCCTTTTACATGGACCGAGAAATAAAACTATGAGAAACAAAGAAACCCAAATGTGAGAAAACACAATGAAAGACAGAAAAGAGTCTCATGCAAACTAGAGGCCAGGAAAGCTGAAAGCATCTAAGGTCTAAGAAAGCAGCTCAGAACCTCGGACCTATGATTCTTTGGCCAAATCCCAGAAAAAATGGGACTTTACATGGTGAAGGAAGTTGTAAACTGAATCTAAATCATATTTTGAATTTTACAAACATACAAGAGACTTTCTACTAAATAGTCAACTACCTTTGGTAGACTACCAGCTTGCTTTAATGATGTCATTGCTCAAAAAGTCCTATAACTCTATATGAAATGCTTCAGTATCACTGTCTGTTATTTAGGGTCAAATTTCTTTTTAACGCATGGACGATATTTTACCACTAATGATCAAATTATATATCCAGTTTGACTCCTACATGACATTTGGAGCTTCCAAAAAAAACAATCCCATCTTCAAAAAAGGGTACATTTGCCAATAATCAGGACATTCTCAAGTTCCCAAGGTTGTTTCAAAAAGGGAGTTAAACAATGTTTTTGATCATGAATATATCAATGGAATTTGTTTTTTCAAGGTGTCAACTTTGAAAGGGGTATCATTCTGGGTGAATTAATTGTAACTTATTAACTACAATATCATTTTTAACCATATAGATACTCTTTGAGTAAAGAAATTGGTATGTGGATATCTCTGTGCCTTTATTTTTATCATACTCATAGTACTGAGAATGGAGGCGTGAAAGCAATAATATTTCAGGCCCCTTTATCACCTGCTTTGGTAATAAAAACTAACAGTTGTCAAAGTCTTAAAGTACATGATTTTGAACACCTCAAATAAAAATACTATTGGTTTTGCATAAATGAAAGCTAAGTATTTGGTGTCTAACTGATCAGGAAAAAATGCAGTCTTGAGGTCACTGACAAGAAAGGTATTGCTATGAAAACAAAGGTGGGTATACAAAGTGGAATGAAAAAAGTGAAGAGTATCAGTAGCCAAAAGTCAGTAAAAGAAATAGCAAGACTTCTTTAGGATGGTTAATTGAACAAAAATGAACTTTAAAAAGGAAAGGGAAGGTGGGGCATGGGCAGGGGGAAGAGAACATCATCAGCAAGAATTTTTCTTCAGTGGATTGGTAAAGGTGGAGGGGGAGGTCACAGATACCAGATATAAGGAGGGAAGAAAGAAAACACTCTTGTACCATCCAGGAGATGAAAAATAACAGTATCAAGATCTTGAGCCAAATCCTATTTTGTTGGTGCCATAGTAACCATTTTTGCCCAGTGTTTCATTTGCTTAAAACAGTGGGATTCTGGGAGGCACTTCTGATGGTTCAAGTAATTGAGTTCTGGTCAGCCACATGGAAGACCTTGATTGAGTCCCTGGCTTTCAGAATTTGGAGAGTGGATTAGCAATGTGAGCTCACTCTCTGTGTGCCTATCAGTCTGTCTCTGCCTCCGTGCTTATTTAACAAAATAAAAGGAACAGAGGAGAGGAATTCAGGTTACAATTAGAAAGTTTACTTTCTCGACAGTGCCACATCTCACTTGGCTAATCCTCTGCCTGCTGCGCCAGCACCCCGGGTTCTAGTCCCGGTTGGGACGCCGGATTCTGACCCGGTTGCTGCTCTTCCAGTCCAGCTCTCTGCTGTGGCCAGGGAGTGCAGTGGAGGATGGCCCAGGTCCTTGGGTCCTGCCCCCACATGGGAGACCAGGAGGAAGCACCTGGCTCCTTGCTTCAGATCGGTGCAGCACGCCAGCCATAGCGGCCATTTGGGGGGGGGGGTGAACCAATGAAAGGAAGACCTTTCTCTCTGTCTCTCTCTCTCTCACTGTCCAACTCTGCCTGTCAAAAAAAAAAGAAAGAAAGAAAGAAAGAAAGAAAGAAAGAAAGAAAGAAAGAAAGAAAGAAAGAAAGAAAGAAAGAAAGAAAAAGAAAAGAAAGAAAGTTTACTTTCTCATTCTTTGCCCTTACTCTGGATTCTACCTGTAACTTTACACAGCTTCCTTGGAAAGAAGCATCTTTTTTCTTTTAAAAAAAGGTTTATTTATTTATTTGAAAGAGTTATACAGAGAGAGGAGAAGGGGAGAGAGAGAGAGAGAGAGAGAGAGAGAGAGAGATCTTCTATCCACTGGTTCACTCCCCAATTGGCCGCAACAGTGGGAGCTGCAACTGATCTGAAGCCAAGAGCCAGGAGCCAGGAGCTTCTTCTGGGTCTCCCACGTGGGTGCAGGGGCCTGAGGACTTGGGCCATCCTCTCCTGCTTTCCCAGGCCACAGCAGAGAGCTGGATGGGAAGTGGAGCAGCCGGGACTCCCACTGCAGGTGGCTGTGCTAGCTGCTTTACGCCACAGCACTGGCCCCATCTTTTTAGAAAGAAGTTGTCTCCCTTTTAATTCTATCAATTATTATTATCAGACACTGGCCTTATTTATGTGATCCCTTTGACACTTAATCCTATGTTTATGATCATTTATGAACTTAAACAGATAACTTTAACTAGTAAGATGGCATTGGTACCTTTCAACTTAATGGGATTTGGAGTCCCATGGCAAGTTTTTAGCTTTACCCTTAGGGATAAGTCCAAAGGAGTGCGTGCCGAACTCCCTCTCTTATTCCCACTCTTATTTTTAACAGGGATCAATTTTCAGTTGGATTTAAATAACTAATAATAATTCTGTGTTAATTGAAGAGTTCAACCTATGGCATTAAGTAGAAAGAGAAAAAAACTAAAAAGAATAAAATAGTAAGCTGATCCTCGACAGACAGGACAAAGGCTGATCAAGTCATTGTTTCTCATAGTTTAGTTTCACTTCCACAGGTTTCCTTTTAGGTGCTCAGTTAGTTGTCACAGATCAGGGAGAACGTATGATATTTTTCCTTTTGGGGCTGGCTTATTTCACTCAGCATGATGTTTTCCAGATTCCCCATTTTGTTGCAAATGACTGGATTTCATTTTTTTTTTACCGCTGTGTAGTATTCCATAGAGTACATATCCCATAATTTCTTTATCCAGTCTTCTGTTGATGGGCATTTAGGTTGATTCCATATGGACTCATAGAATGACAAATGCCCTAAACAGCACTCTGGCCTCAGAATCAGTCCTTAAGGCATTTGGATCTGGATAAGAAGCGCATGAGAGTATCTCAGGCATGGAAAGCTGAGACACTGTGGCAAACTGACCTAAATGAAAGGTCTCTGTGAGTGAGATCCCAGCGGAAAGAACGGGCCATCAAAGGAGGTACCTTTCACTGAAGGGAGGAGAGAACTTCCACTTTGATTATGGCCTTGTCTAAATTAGGTCAGAGTTCGTGAACTCAAGAGCCTCGGTGATTACTGATGCCATAAATAAGAGTGTCAATTGTTAAATCAACAACTGTGTACACTTACTCCCTATGTAGGATCTTTCCTTAATGTGTTGTGCTATGTGAATTAACGGTATAACTAGTACTCAAACAGTACTTTATGTTTCTGTGTTGGTGCAAACTATTGAAATCTTTACTTAGTATTTACTAAATTGATTTTCTAAATATAAAGATAATCAAAAATGAATCTTAATGAATAATGGGGTGGGAGAGGAAGTAGGAGATGGGATTGTTTGAGGATGGGAGGCTTGTTATTGGGGGAAGAACCACTATAATCCAAAAGTTGAACTTTTGAAATTTTTATTTATGAAATAAAAATTTTCTATTAAAAAAAAGAAAGAAGTTGTATGTCAGGCTGGTGCTGTGGCATAGTAGGCTAAGCCTCTGCCTGTGTTGCCTGCATCCCATACAGGCACCGGTTCAGTCCCGGCCCCCTTACTCACTCTTCAAGTCAGTTGGGACCCTTGACTTAATATTTTTCAATCAATTTGCTCCTCTTCCAATCCAGTTCTCTAATTATGGTCTGAAAAAGCAGTAGAAGATGGCCCAAGTGCTTGAGCCCTTATGCCTGTGTGGGAGACCTTGAAGAAGCTGCCTGGTTCCTGGCTTCAGATTGGCCCAGCTCCAGCTGTTGTGGTCATTTGGGGAGTGAATCAGCAGATGGAGGACATTTCTCTGTCTCTGGCGCTCTCTTTCTCTCTCTCTTTCTCTCTCTCTCTATAACTCTGCCTTCCAAATAAATAAATAAAATCTTTAAAAAACAAAATTTAAAAAAGAGAGGTTGTATACAAGGTATGTGGATCATTACAAATTTATTCCCTAATCGGCAAAAGTAATTCCAAAGTCTAATTCAAAGGACACTCTGCCTGTCTGAGGCACAAATAACTGCAGTGCAAGCTTTGAAGAGCAGCAGATTCATCTATGACATGTACAAGAGTTGAGATATTCTTATGACAACATGCTGTGGGAGTTCAGGTACTTGTGGGAAGAAACATAAAAAGGCCAAAGTCCACTTCATATGTGCTCCATTATCATGCAAAATAAAGTGATAAAACTGTGAGACATCCTGTACCTTTCTAGTACAATTCTAGTTAAGTTACTGAATGAATAAATGAAGGTCAATGCAAATTCTTGGAAAATACTGTTTTCAACTGCTCAATCTCAACATCTACACTGAATTAAGTTTGAAATCCATGCATTTACTTTCAATATTCCAAGAGTGTTCATTATAATGGCCTAAATTGTAGATTTATTACTATGTGGTCTCTCAATTGCAGGTGAAAATAGCCAGGTGCTCATAGCCAATAAGCATCAGCCAATAGGTATCATTGATTTGCCAGGCTGTGATGCCAAGCGGGAATGTTTTGGTGAGTGGCAAGGTAGCAGAAGGCAAATTTGCCACTATAATCTGCTTTGTGGCATTTCTATCTCAGAAGGCTAGCAGGTCAAAATATAGAGGAAGAAGGCATCTTTTTCTTTTTTTTTAACTTTTATTTAATAAATATAAATTTCCAAAGCACAGTTTTTGGATTACAGTGGCTTCCCCCCCCATAACCCGCCTCTCACCTGCAACCCTCCCATCTTTTGCTCCCTCTCCTATTCCATTCACATCAAGATTCATTTTCAATTATCTTTCAATATACAAAATAAATATTTCAATATACAAAAGATCAATTTAGTATATACTAAGTAAATTTCAACAGTTTGCACCCACACAGAAACACAAAGTGTAAAGTACTGTTTGAGTACTAGTTATACCGTTAATTCACACAGTACCACACATTAAGGACAGAGATCCTACATGGGGAGTAAGTGCACAGTGACTCCTGGTTGTTGATTTAACCATTGAGACTCTTGTTTATGGTGTCAGTTATCACTCACTCGAGGCTTTTTTTTTTTTTTTTTTGACAGGCAGAGTGGACAGTGAGAGAGACAGAGAGAAAGGTCTTCCTTTGCCATTGTTTCACCCTCCAATGGCCACCGCGGCCGGCGCGCTGCGGGACAGAATCCGGCGCCCCGACCAGGACTAGAACCCAGTGTGCCGGCACCGCAAGATGGAGGATTAGCCTAGTGAGTCGTGGCGCCGGCCCACTCGAGGCTCTTGTCATGAGGTTCACTAACTCCAATCTTATTTAGACAAGGTCATAGTCAAAGTGGAAGTTCTCTCCTCCCTTCAGAGAAAGGTTTCTTCTTCTTTGATGCCCTGTAGTTTCCACTGGGATCTCACTCACAGAGATCTTTCATTTAGGTGTTTTGTTTTGTTTTGTTTTGGCCACAGTGTCAGTTTCTTTTTCTTACTTTCTGGCCAATGAGCACTCTATTTTTCCTCTTTCTCCTATGTTTTCACTCTCATTGCTACAGTCTTTGACTAAACAAGTGCTCTTATGATGCCAATCTGAGCATCAAACTGTGGGAAGATAGTCTTGGCTACTAGAGTACAGTGGATCGAAGTCGTATTCAGAGAGCAAACAGGCTCTTCAGTAGTCAGTGCTCCACTTAGAGCTGCCTGTCACTGGGAATTTTAAAAATGGCAATTAGAAAGTGAGCAGTGAACTTGGGCATAGAAGATCAAGACTGGAGGCCCAACGTGGTCCTTTTTAGCTGTAAAAGCTCAGACAAGCATATCACTCGATCGCTGTAAGACTTGGTCTTCTCATCTATAAAGCACCAAGCAGGGAATCCCAAATCCCTCTTTATCTAACATGTTACCATTTTATGCAGCATTTTGAATGATTTCAGTTCTTATTTCAGATTCTAAGCTCTATATTTAGAAATCAAAATAATAACTGCCCATTGAGTGCTTATTATGTAAGTTTCTGGGAAAGATGTCTTAGGCACATGAGTATGTTTTCTGCTCTTTCCAGTAATCCTTAGTCTCCCTTTGAAGATGGAAATATTGATTCTTAAGGATATTAGAGAACTTCTCTGAAGACTGTTAAGAGGCTGGGCTCAGATTAAAATCTAAGTTTCTCTAACACTAGTGCTTTTTTTCTGTTATACTACATTCAACTTTTGGAAACTCACGTTTTTTTGTTTGTTTGTTTGTTTGTTTGTTTTTGAAAGATGGGAAAGTTGAAGATGAAAAACAGATCCTGGGACTGGCGCCCTGACTCACTTGGTTAATCCTCCACCTGTGGCGCCAGCATCCCTATGGGTGCCGGGTTCTAGTCCCGGTTGCTCTTCTTCCAGTCCAGCTCTCTGCTGTGGCCTGGGAAGGCAATGGAGGATGGCCCAAGTGCTTGGGCCTTGCACCCGCACGGGAGACCAGGAAGAAGCACCTGGCTCCTGGCTTCGGATTGTCGCAGCACGCAGGCAGTGGCGGCCACTGGGGTTTGAACCAAGGGAAGGAAGACCTTTCTCTCTGTCTCTCTCTCTCTCACTGTCTATAACTCTACCTGTCAAATAAGTAAAAAAAAAAAAAAGAAAGAAAGAAAAAAAGAAAAACAGATCCTGACTAATACACTAAAATTTATTTTAAAATAAAATTTATTTTATTTTATTTTTAAAGATTTATATTTACTTCAAAGTCCGAGTTACACAGAGAGATGAGAGGCAGAGAGAGAGAAAGAGAGAGTGGTCTTCCAACCACTGGTTCACTCCCCAATTAGCTACAATGTTAGGAGCTGCGCTGATCTGAAGCCAGCAGCCAGGAGCTTCTTCTGGGTCTCCCACGTGGGTGCAGGGGCCTAAGCACTTGGGTCATCTTCTACTGCTATGCCAGGTCATAGCTGAGAGCTGGATGGGAAGTGGAAGAGCTGGGGGGGGGGGGGGGGGGTTCTAACGCCACAGTGCAGTAAAATGTATTTAAAAAAATTCAGCAAAAATGATTACTTACATAGACATACACATCGTTTACACAAAGTAGAAGTCCTTTTAAATTAGAACATCAGGAGATAGGATTCTTCCCCTTTCCTCCACATTGAAATATTCCCCAGAAGGGGATTTTAATATAAGTCAAATTAATGCATAATACTCATTATTAAGTATTAACTAATTTATTTCAACAAACATTTCCTAGACATTTCTTACGTGCCTACTAACTGGTTTGGTGAAGGGCAAGGTGGGTACACACAGCCTCCTCTCTTGGAGAGGTCTTAGCTGTAGCAAGAAGACTCTGGATCACAGCCCACAATAAGGGGCTGTAGAGAAACCTAGGGAAGAATTTTCCAACACAATCTGAATATTAAGGAAATCTCTGAAGAATTTAATGCAACAACTGCACCCTGAAGAATCAGTTCAAGGTATACAGAGGACGCCCTGTGGGCGGTGGGAGAGAACAGAGGGATGCGAAAAACAAACCCTGCATTTTCATTTCCCGCTGAGCTCTGAAAATTAGGCAACCAACCCTGGCTCTAGGTTTGCAGAGAGAAACATAGAGATGGCACAAAGCATGTGCATATTTGCAAGTAGAGGAAAGGTAAACTCTGGGTGTTAAAAGTATGGTCCATGAACTGGAGCTGGTCTCTGAAGTGTTTATGATGAAATGTTAGGGTGCCGCAACTCAGAGTGTTTAGACAGATAATGGACATTAGATAGAATAATTAGAATAATTTTATATCTGTTGAATATAGTAAAAAATATTTGAGCTAGTATTTTGCATCCATTTGAGGTTTAAAAAATCATTCCTTAAATTCATTTTTATTCTAGTTTACAAAAATATCAGATCACACCGAGTCGGAAATTAAAACAAGCAAACCAACAAGGATATGCTGTTTTCCCACAGATAGTTGGAGAAGGGCTGATAAAAAGGCTCTTTTTCATTCCATGCTTACCCCCAGCACTTTACCGTCTCCTTCCTCTGCCTTGGCCTTTGGGTTGATGAAGAAGTCCAGATGGACCAATTAATTTACTCCTAGTAAAGTAATAGGATCTGCCCATGTCACTGGAGTTGCTGGGCATTCCCTTGCCTGTAGTCCAGGGACAGCTACTAGGAGAAAGGCAGAGGAACTCTGGAACAGGACTTCCTGGGTGGTATTGACTCTGCTGCTAGACTCTGGTTCCTGACTCTAGCTGTATGACTCTGGCCAAATTTCTTAATGCTCCATGTACCTCAATTTTCCAATCTGTAAAATGCAGGTTATAGTAACACTCAGGATTGTTAAAAGTGTTAAATAAACTAATATTGCAAAAGTACTTTTATAGCAGTGCTTGTACATTATAAGCACTGTACATGTGCTTGTTATAATAATGATGATAATTCTTGTTTCTACTGTATCTACTCCAGTACATTTTACAACACCTAACCTTAGTTCCCTTCCTCTCTTCAGGTAACTTAGTCTCTATTTTATTGATAACATTTAAAGATTAAAATGTTTTATTTTCACTTTATTTGAAAGGCAGAAAGAAACAGAGAAAGAGATAAAGATATTCTGTCTTCTGTGGTTCACTCCCCAAATGCCTGCAGCAGCAAGGACTGTGCTATGCCAAGGCCGGGAGGTAGGAATCGATCCAGGTCTCCCCCTTGAGCAATCACCCACTGCCTTCCAGAATGAACATTAACAGGAAGCTGGAATTGAGAGAGGAGTCAGGACTGAAACCTGGGAACTCCAATATGGGGTGCAGGCATCCCAAGTAGTGTTTTAACTTACACGTTCACCCCATTGATAACATTTGACATAAGCTGATTTGTTTTCTTCCTCTTTCATTTCAATATTTCCTTTTAATTTCATCTATTCTTTTCCTTTGCCTAGCCAATCCCTGAGATTGATGTATCTCTGGTACTTCATACTGTTAATCATACTTGCCTGTATTGCTGCCTATTGCAAGAGCCTGCACCATCAGCTGTTCTCCCTCTTTCTTTGTCATGATTACATAATTGGTCTCTTTATTTAAAAAAAGAAGACCCTTCTCTTTCAAATAAAAACTTTCTTTCATTCCTTCTGTTGCTCAAAGTCTTTTTCTTTCTTTTCTCTACCAAGCTTCTTTTGTTATTCTTGCTAAGCTAAAAGCCTTTTTTCTGTACTCTTTAACTCTTTAACAATCACAGTAGCTTCCTAAGTCTACTTGACTTTCTAAGTCAAGATGTCACTTACTTTACTAGGTTATTTTGCTTGGTTATTATGCTGCTTCATTGAAGTATTTAACACATGGACTCCATTGGCTCTCATGTTGGAGAGTGCTACTAAAAGCTGAAACTTGAAAGGCTCCCTATTGCCCCAAAAGTAAAGAATTCCTTCTGTAATCTAGTATTTGAGGTCTGCCATGATCTCAGTACCTCAATCCAGAGTCCAACTCAGTTACTCAGTATTTCCCATCTGTGCACAGAAGTAGCCTGTCTGTGTTTTCTGGTCTTTGTACTCTCCAACAAACTCAAATTACTTGTCTATGCTCAAATCCTCCTTGCTTTTCAGTGTGGGTGCCTTTTAGAAACAAGTCTATAGATCAGGGTTATTTGCCAACAGTAGATGCGAAGGGTAGTCCTATTTACTTTAGATATCCATGATGACAAGAACACAGTGGCTTAGAGGGTCACTCAGAATGGATTAATGATTTGGTCTGTGCCCTAAAGAAGGTCAAGAAATTGCCAGGGTGAGTAATGACTGTAGATGTTGAGAATCTATCTCTAACAGAAACAACCTAAAGTAACAATTGTAGGATGCAGATAGCTGAAAAGTTTGCACATACAACCTTATAATTACTGATGCTATGATTTAATCACTTAAAGTAATGCAAGGACGTACAAAATATTTCAGATTTAATGTCTTCAATGTATGACACTGTATTATGGAGGTGAACAAAATTATAGAAATATGATGTGTGATTTGTATCTCATTCCAGATTTGTCCCTTCTTTCCTAGACTTGCTCATACATCCTCATTTTCTCCACACTTGGGTGGCCAAGCAGCCCAAGAAGAAACTGTCCCAAAATGCCACCCCACCCTCCTTTCCTGCCTCGTACCCACTTCCTTCCACAAATCATATCCACTGAAAATTTATTCCTTATAGCATAATTCCTTTGGTGAAGGGAGGATAAAAATGTATTCTGACTGTACAATGCCCTTTATTTTTCAGTTGATATCTGAGTTTTACAAAGGCTGAGTTTTGCTTTAATAAGAACCTTTTTCTTTACCAATCGAATTATTTCTGTATAAAGTGATAGAGATAGATGATAGAGAGAAGAGAGAGAAAGATCCCTAAGGTCAAACATATGCAACAATAGGGCTAGAAATGGAAAAGGAAAATGTGAAGAAAAAATAGTAAGAAAGAGAGAAAGGAACAGGTGATTTTTAGATACTAAAAAGAGACAAAACAGGGTCGACACTGTGGCATAGTGGGTAAAGCCACAGCCTGCAGTGCCATCATCCCATAGGGGCACTGGTTCTAGTCCCAGCTGCTCCACTTCCGATCCAGCTCTCTGCCATGGCCTGGGAAACAGTAGAAAATGGCCCAAGTCCTTGTTCCCTACAACCATGTGTCGGAGACCCAGAATAAGCTCCTGGCTCCTGGTTTTGGATCGTTGTAGCTCCGGTCTTTGTGGCCATCTGGGGAGTGAACCAGCAGATGGAAAACCTCTATGTCCTCCCCTCTCCCTGCCTCTCCGTTAACTCTACTTTCAAAAAAAATAAATAAATAAATAAATTTTTTTTTTTTTTTTTAAAAAGAGCCAAAACAAATACACTGGCAAAACAGACTCTAAATTGAGGTTCCTGTTTTATCAGTTTATAACCCGGAGCCCAGCCAGACACTCTCTTCCTGCACTGTATATGTGCAGACATGGCAAAGCAGCAAGATCTGTTCCAAGTATAGAACTGTGGCTTACAATTTCTTTGCTACAGGTCAATTTTATATCTTCCAAGACACCAAATTCCATCCAGTAACAAGAACCATAAAACTTTGGGTAAATTGCCTCTTACAAATGGTTCATGATAGAAGAATGTAATGTGTGCTAAAGCAAGAAACAAAGAGACAACAAATGCAGAGATAATTTGGGAATCCAAAAGCTGACTTCAGGTGTGACCTTGGAAAAGTCATGAAGCCTCTGGGTCCAAGTTTTTACACCATGGAATAGGAATAATAACTTGGATTTTGACAAAAACCCTTTGAGTGGTTCTCAATGCCATCATGAGACAAGATATTTTCCAACAGCCAAAATATTCTCTATAACTGATGTCTTTCATGTGCAAAAAGATAAACACAAATATTAGAGATGACGATCAATACTTAACATTTTCTGCTGCACAAAATGTGGATGCGAGTAGTCAGAACACACACATGCTAAGGGTAATAATTTTATCAAGACTTATATACTCAGAGGTTTCCAATGCAAAGCAATTCGAGCAGCACTAGAAACATACAGCGTGGGCAGCCAACAGCCATTTTACATTTAATTAGGCAAAGAAACTCCAGCTGAATGGGTTAAAAAATGCCACTATTTCACAGTAAGTGATTTTCTTAACCCCCAAGGGTTCAAATTACTTTGGCAGGAAAAGCAATTATGCAATTAATAGGGGAAAAATCTCCAGAGCTCTGTAATTTGCAAAGAGGTAAAGGTTCCACGCTGGCCTGCAGGGGACAGCTGATCTCTGAAACCTGTTTTGCTTTTTTTTTTTTTTTTTTTGCTTCTTTTTCTCCCCCCCTCCCGACCACACCCAAAATAAAAACTAAGGATATCTTGAGGAGTGGGAAAAGCACAACAGCTCAGATAATGTCCCTGCCAGTATATTCATGACAGGCTCATCAGAGTGGCTGCCTGCAATCGGAAGATTAAATACCCATTTACCAGCATCAGAGGAGAGTTTGGTTTTATAATGTATTGTCCTCTATTCCCCTGGAGGCTGCTTTGTTTGATAAAATGCTGAGTGTGGTGTAAAAATATCCCTCTCTCTGTAATTTGCACTCCTCTCCATTTAAAGCTATTCTTGCTGCAAACGAGAATTGAAAGCTGCTAAAATTAAGTGGTGTCAGTTCTCAATGACACTTTAATGATAGAGCGCTCAGCAAATGAGATGAGAATGAATTCCAGCATCTCTGCTAAAGATAGTAACCAGCCCCAAACACTGTAGCGTTCCAACTGGGCCACACTTCACCTGCTTCATTCATATTTAGTAGAACTGAAATAGAGAAACTATAATTTAAGTAACCATAATAAGAAGGGTGAAAACAACTGGTGGCCATTGGTTCAAAGTAATTGGAATTTGGAGTTGTAAGTCTAAGGTACTCTCTCACACTGAGCACTGCACTTCTTTGCCAAGTTATTCTCACAGAGGCAGGACATTGTATCAGAAGAGTGCAGTAATCTTTCCTTGTCCATGGGCATGTGTTCCAAGACCTCCAGTGGATGCCTGAAATCATGAATAGTTCCAAAGCCTATGTATATTTCCTGTATATACATACCAAAAAAAAAAAGTTTCACTTGTCAGTTAGGCCTAGTGAGACATTAATAACAATAATATTAAAGTACGATAAACATAAAAATATGCCTTAATAAAAGTTATGTGACTGGACTCACTCAAAGCGTTGTACTGCAGTCACCCTTCTTGTGATACTGTAAGATGACAGATACAATGCCGACATGATGAGAATGAAGCGAAGTGAATGAAATAGGCATTGTGGCACAGGTAGGCTTGTGCTGACCTTCTGATGATACAGCAGGGGGCGCTTCATTGAGCCATGCTGATACTGGTTGACTGAGTAACTCAAACAGCAGAAAGCTGTTAAAGATAAAGAGAGACTACTGTAAGAGTTCTGTTGACCAAGAAGTCTTTTCTGATATTATAACCAAGAGAACATGAGGCTCTGATTCACCTTATTCAGTAAACACTCATTCAAATTCTTGGTTGACATTCTTTGTACTGCCATCTTCTTACAGAGTCAAGCTTCCTTTTTTTTTTTTTTTTTTTTGTTTGAAGATTTATTTTATTTATTTGAAAGGCAGAGTTACAGAGAGAGAGAGAAAAATACAGAGAGATATCTTTCATCTGCTGGTTTATTCCCCTAATGGCTGCAATGGCCAGTGCTGGATGAGGACAAAGCCAGGAGCCAAAAGCTTCTTCTGGGTCTTCCATGTAAGTGCAGGAGCCCAAGGACTTTTGGCCATCTTCCACTGCTTCCCCAGGTGCATTAACAGTAAGCTGGACTGGAAGTAGAGTAGTCTGGAATCGAACTGGTGCCTTTATGGGATGCTGATTGCAGGTGGCAGCTTAACCCATTATGCCACAACACCAATCCCCAATTGTAGTTTCTGAATCCCTTTTTTACCACCAGGCATCTCTGAAGGAGAAAGATGACTACACCAATATGGTGGAGAGGGGGTTCTGGGCCCTAGCATCAACTTTCCCAAGGTCTTTGTGCACCAGTCGTCACCACACAGGATGCTCCCTGTTTGAGACAAGAACCTAAATGAATCCCCCCCTCCCAACACAAGCTCAGGTGGTCAGTGTTATATTTAGAGTCAAGGGATCTTGAACTTAACTTGGAGGCAAATATATTAAAATATTCTTTCACAAACTAGAACTCAATTTAATGATTAATTTTAGTGACTAGGGCTTTGAGATGCCTATAAATATATAACGTCCATACACAAATTATACATATGTATACGTTATATATATGTAATTATATATATATACATGTATTTTTTGATAGGCAGAGTTAGACAGTGAGAGAGACAGAGGGAAAGGTCTTCCTTCTGTTGGTTCACTCCCCAAATGGCCGCTATGGCTGGTGCGCTGCACCGATCCGAAGGTAGGAGCCAGGTGCTTCCTCCTGGTCTCCCATGCGGGTGCAGGGCCCAAGGACTTGGGCAATCCTCCACTGCCTTCCCGGGCCACAGCAGAGAGCTGGACTGGAAGAAGAGTAACCAGGTCAGAATCCGGTGCCCCAACCGGGGCTAGAACCCCGGGTACCAGCGCCACAGGCGGAGGATTAGCCTAGTGAGCCACAACGCCGGCCATAAGCACATATTTTAAATGCATTTTTCACAAACTTTGTGAAGATCTCTCATACATAAAATTCAAGGAAATGCATATTATGAGAGAATGATTATGAAAAGACTATAGATTTCAAAATTTTGCCCCCAAAGAAACAAATTGCATTAACAAGAACTTGTTTTGAATGTCGTATATATCTAAATATATGTAAATAAAATGAGGTATTTAAGATGCTTAAAAGCTACTTCAACAAAAAACTCAAAATTATGAAAAAATCTAGACAATTATTTATGTCAAAGCAATTTCTAGACATGTCTACCAGCATGGCACAGAGTCAATGGATAAAGATAGGAGGAAAAGAACACTTTGTATCCTGGGAGTCCCTTAGTTAAGAATGGCTTCCTGGAGAAGGTAATATGGATCTGAGCCTTGAAGAAGCTGAAAATCACGGTAAGTGGCTAAGAGTAAGGAAGTTGTTCTGGTGAAGAAAAAAGTGGAGGAACTGCCCTAACTGGCACAACATCATAAGGAGTAATGAGAGGCATGTTGGTTGTTAGGGTGCATATTATATGAATACCTTAATTCTCACCTACAGAATTTGGATGTGATCTGATTAGTAACTGGAAGCCACCTGAGTACCCCAAGGGGTACAAAGTAAAAACTAAATGAAATAACATGTTGGTGTGCTGCAATGTTATCTCTAAATAGGGGTGAGATGTTATGAGCATGGTCTGTGCAAGATGAACCAGAGGCAAGGAGGACTGTGGTGTTTGCAGCAATCCAGCCACAGGGTGACGAGCACGCCTCACCACTGTGAATGCAGACCATATGTCACCAGATTTCTAAAAGCTGCCATCTGCCGCTGTAACAGTGTGATGGACCTTTGCTGCCTATGTGATGCTGGCCGGGGACCTTCTGGACAATGTATCCTACTGAAAACCATAGTTCACACATGTTTCTCGAAATTACAGTATGGTTTTAGAAACAGACAGATGTGGCACACAGGAAACTGAAGAAAATAGCGAGGCGCGTTGATTGCTATTTTATGCTAGGGTTTCATTAACAATCTGGAGAACACTGGAATTCCTTATGGCAAAATGTCATACGTATTTGTAAAAAATATTTCAACATTTTAAAATAAATACCAACTTTGGCAATCACACCCTAGTAGAAAATATCAAAACAATTGTATTTTTACATCTCTTGAGAGAATTAGTGGTTTGGCTGCACAGGTTAAATGAAGTCATACTTGTCTCTGGTGAATTTTCATTTTCTCTGATAGCCATCTATGATCTTGACAACCATCACAAAGGGGCTCCAATGCTTCATGACTTGATGGTAAAGGTGCTAGCAGTATGGTTGACATCACCCAATATGCCTATGATCTTTAACTTTAAATATTCATAAACAAAGTAGTTACAAGTTCTTTTTGTTTCTTTTCTTTTTAGATTTTTATGTATTTACTTGAGGAATAAACTTACAGACAAAAAAAGGGAGAGACAGAGAGAAAGTTTTTCCATCCACTGGTTCACTCCCCAGATAGCCACAATGGCTGGAGCTGAACTGATCTAGTAGCTTAGGAGCCGGTAGCTTCTTTCAGGTCTCTAATTTAGGTGCAGGGGTTCAAGCACTTGGGTCATCTTCTGCTTTCCCAGGCCATCTGCAGAGAGCTGGATTGGAAGAGGAGCAGTCAGGACATGAACCAGCACCCATATGGGATCCTGGCACTGTAGGTGGAGGCTTAGCCTATTATGCCATAGCGGAGACCCCACAAGTTTTTTTCTTGATTTCAAAGTGAGAGAAACCCAAGTGAGTTGTTTCATTTGAGTTTTGGTGAAGAGTCTATAGTTTGGGTATACTTTCAACTTAGAACAATTTTTTTTTTATCATTGAAGTAAAATCTACGTGCTATAAGCTGTATTAAAGTATACTTAAGTATATAACATGACGTTTTGACAGTTTTATGTACCCCTGAAACCAATGCCTTGGCTCCCAAAGATTCCACCTGCTCCTTCATGGATCAGTTTTCTGTGATTATATAGTAGTTTACAGTTTTAAAAAATATTTTATAAGTGGAATCACACAGCATACACTCATGTGTGTTTGCTCCTTTCATTCAGCATAGTAATGTTGAGATTCATACATGTTGTTGTATATTTTGGTGGTTTGTTCCTTTTTATGGTTCATTATATGAATATATCAATTTTGTTTTCATCACCTTGCAGTGAATTATTAATATTTTATGTTATCTTAACACTCGTTGTGATAATAAGCTGAACTTTCTCATTCCAGACTCAGCGCTTCATCACTCTTCACACAGTTTCCACTTCTCTGCTTTCCCCCAGTTTCCCAGTGTGGTTGATCCAGGCATCTGCCTTACACAATTGTTCCTGCTGACCCAGCCCACTCTGAGACCACTAGAGCCACTAGAGACACTTGCCCCACTGACACTCTACCCCACATGGTCTTCAAAGATATGTCACAGGGACCATCTCCATTTACAGTGCAATTCCGTGGAGTTCTTACCTGCTTGTTATAAATCCACCAATTAGAGCTCTTGAAGGAGAGCCTGCTTGGGGAATGCCTTGGATCCCACAAATCCCTTGCTCTCTCTTTTGCTTCCTGTCCACTGGTAAAGCATATGTGTCACGGATGCCCTACCCCACCCGTCACTGGACCTATGAGGCTTGCGGCCTTGTCCTCTTTGGAAACGCTAAATGCTACAATTTGGATCTAATTTGTTCCCCAAAGCTTGATATGCTAGATCTTTGGTCCTTAGCATGACTGTATTGAAGTGGTGGAACCTTTAAGAGATAGAGCCCAGTGGAAGATAATCAGGTTCCAGAGGCTCCACCCTTGTGAATAAATTAATGCTGTCATGTGGGAGTGCTTTAGGACTTATGTAATTGGATTAGTTCTCTTGAGAGTGGATTGTTATAAAGCAAAGTCACCACATGCATGATGGGGTTATAGCCAATAAATTCACGATAAATTAAAAATACGGTTGCTTGAAAATGCATTTAACATACCTAACCTACCCAAAATCATAACTTAGCAACATAACATACAGTGGAGTATTAGTTCATTCTCATGACATAGGGCTGCTCAGCATTCTGAGCATGAAACCACAAGTTGCTACTGCAGAAAAAGACAAAAATTCAAAGTTCAGTGTCTACTGAATGCATATTGCCACCATGAAGTTGAAAAATCATAAATTAAGCCATTAGAAATTGAAACATTATAAGCTGGGGAGTGTCTGTATATTACAGAAGAGGGAATAATCAACTATAAAATGGTGATGGGCCAAGGAAAGCAAAGATAGAGCATCCACCATGGGCTTTCTGAAGGAGTTTATTAGTGACCACAGCAAAAGCATTTTAGATAGAAAGATGGAAAAGTAGATTAGAGTAGGCAACATGGGGAATGGGAGGACATTAATTGGAGACAGAAACTCTGTCCAGGCATTTTGCTGCAGAGCAATGGCTCTGCAGCTGGTGGGGAAAATGGAGTAGAGAATATTTTTAATGGAAATTACCTTGAAAGGCTGTTATGGTAGCTGCATACATTGATCAAATTGAATGCACATTGCATAGACCTCGATTGTGCAGATCACAGTATTTAACATACAGAGAGAGGATTAAACACATTTGGCTGGCTGGAGACCACAATGGTTAAGACTATTTTTGTTGAAACTAACAAAATGCCCCTGTAGTCAATTTAAGCAAAAAGGAATTTGATCATAAAAATAAGAGCGCCTTTCAGAATTGGATGGCAGAGATATGATCGGCCTTTGTAACAAGCTTTGGAACTAGGCCTGGACACTTTCAGTACTAGTTCTTCATTTGTATTTCTGCTCCTCTCTGGGCATCCATCCTACCCACTTTGTTGTTGTTGTTGTTGTTGTTGTTGCTTTGCAGGCCAGTTTCCTCTGCATGTCCTGGTGAAACTGTAGGTAGCATGCCCCCTCAGAAATCTCCTATGTCTATTAGCCTTTGGCTCATCACCCAAACCCATTCTTTTTTTTTTTTTTAAAGATTCATTTATTTGAAAGTCAGAGATACACAGAGAGAGGAGAGGCAGAGAAAGAGAGAGGTCTTCCATCCAATGGTTCACTCCTCAGATGGCCACAATGGCTGGAGCTGCACCAATCCGAAGCAAAGAGCCAGGAGCTTCTTCCCAGTCTCCCATGTGGGTGCAGGGGCCCAAAGACTTGGGCCATCTTCTACTGCTATGCCAGGCCATAGCAGAGAGCTGGATGGGAAGAAGAGCAGCTGGTACTAGAACCGGCATCCATATGGGATGTGGGCGCTTGAGGCCAGGGCGTTAACCCGCTGTGCCACAGCGCCGGCCCCTACCCAAACCCATTCTCCTCATTGACCCAAACTGGGTTGAGTCCACCTGTGACTAAAGCAATTTAAATTCTGGGGATCATCTCACATTGTAAAACCACAGCTGAAAGGTACAACTCTCATAAGAAGAATAAGCAACTTCCAGATTATGTAGGAGCTGATTCTGTGGTGGGAAGCACAAAATGTAAGCACCATACAGATGAAGAAATCCTCTGAATACAGTAAAATGAGGTGGAATAATGATGGAGATCAGTCAAAATAAATAAATTACAGGTGTATATACAATTCACAAATGTGTGTTTTTATATGTGCATTTGCATGTAATATATACCTGTACACAACTGTGCACATGTACTTGGCTTGGATTTATTCTGTAACTTTACTAGAGCCTTTATATCCCTAATTGTGATTTGCCTAGCCTTATAATAAATTGATTTTTATTCAATTATCAGTGAGTTTAGACAGGTTAGAGATGGATGGATGAACAAAATCTCAGTAGTCACTCACACATGTGCCTTATCATATGTTTTCCAGATGAAAATATTAAGCTACTGAAAACTGAAGTGACATACTTAAGGCCTTTTAAATGGTTAGCAGAAAATATGTAAGTATATGCCTTCTACTTAAATCCTAACAACTGTGTAAATACTGCCTGGTACTCAACTTCGCTAGAAAACAGAATATTCACACAGGTATGTCTTTAATTGGCTCTCTTTGTCTTTAACCATAAAACCATGGAAATCATAATTGCTGCATGTGTTGAAATTTTGAAAATAAATACACCTTACTATGCTTTGAAACAACTGTCTATTTGATTTGCAGTTGCAGCAGCAATTTTAGAAATGTGAGAAAACCAATCCTGGATCAACCATCCACTACAAAAGGAGGGGAAATTGGGATAGTGCCCTGTGAGTGGTTGAAGCCTTCTAGCAGCTGGGAGGTGGAAGAGCAGAGGAGACAGCACAGCATCCAGCCCAGATTCCCTGCAGCTCCAGTAAACCCTCCAATCAACAGTCCTCCCCAGAATGATCTTGTGTTGAGTAGGTCACAGCAACCATCTTACCAACCTTTTCAGACGCCATCTTTTCCTATATTTTGTGTTACATCTTATTAGTTTTATGGTACTATTGTCCTACTTACCCAAGAGATTTTAAAATGGCCTTTTGATAGCTAATGCCTTAGGTAAAATATTAAATGATAGAAATTGTAGAATAAAGGATCAGACTGATTCTTAGAAAGTTATATTAGAAATTTCTCAAAATTTCCTTTTGATTTGTCTTGAATTCCAAGTCCATCAGATCTTCATAATCATCACAGTGCTTAATCTTTCTGCATCTCAGTTTTTTTTCTTGAAAATAAAACAAATCAAATAACAATAGCTATTTGAGAGAGTTCTTTCCAAAATTAAGTTAGGTAATTTATATGAAGTGACTAGCATATAATGGGTGCTAAAACAGAAGCAAGCAAAATGGAAAAGTGATCCTTCCCTTTTCTCCACCCTCCATCCTTATTATATCCTTTCCCTCCACGACTCCTATCTTAATCCCTTTCAGTTTATGATCAAAAGGATGAAATTACATCTGTGCCACAACATGATCAGAATCTCACTTACATCAAAATGTGTTTTTCAGTGCACAAATCCTGTCACTTTTTACCCCTAACACATGATCTTTCACTTTTTAGATTTTATTTTTATTTGAAAGCAGAGCAAGAGAGGAGACAGAAAGAGAGAGGGAGGGAGGGAGGGAGGGGGAGAGGGAGAAGGAGAGGGAGAGGGAGAGGGAGAGGGAGAGGGAGAGGGAGAGGGAGAGAGAGAGAGAGAGAGAGAGAGAGAAATTTGCTTTTCATATGCTGATTCACTCCCCAAGAGCCCACAGCAGTTGGGTTGGACCAAACTAAGGCCAGGAACCAAGAACTCCATCCAGGTCTCCCATACTGGTGGCAGGGGTCCTAGCATTCGAACCATCATCTGTCACCTCCCAGGTACATTAGCAGAAAGCTGTGTTGGAAGCAGGGGCAGGCCTGAACCCCAGGCATTTAAGTTTTGCACAACTGTTTGTCTTTTAACCAATTTCTTTACTTAAGATGATATTTGAATTACACATTCATATCAAAGCCACTATAGGGCATGGCACATTGACCTGCAAAGCCTGCATCCCATGTGAGTGCTAGTTTGAGTCCTGGCTGCTCTCTTTCTGAACTGTGTCCCTGCTAATGTGCCTGAGAAGGTAGTGGAAGTTGCCAACCATGTAGGAGACCAAGATGGAGTTCTGAGATCCTGGCTTCAGCCTGGACCAGCAATAGCCTTTGTGGTCATTTGAAGAATGAAACAGTGAATGGAAGATCTCTCTTGCTGTTTCCCATCCCTCTCTCCATCACCCTGCCTTTCAAATAAATAAATAAATAAATGATTTTTCTTTAAAACAAAACTCATCAATAATATTCTGATAGTTGCCAATCTCACTTTAGCTATGAAAGAGTCCTGGTTGCAGTTCACATGTGATAGTCTGTGCTTTCTCTCAACAATCAGTGAATTTTACCTGCTGTCTCACAATGTGCTCTTGCTAGTTAGTAAAGGGTACATTATACATATATCATATATGTAATAAACACATACAAGTGTATTTATATATGTATATATATACACATATGCATGTATTTATGTATATGAATATATGGGTAATAGTTCCTTGTATTCAAACCATTTAGTTTAGCTTGGATATTCTAAAATTGAAGATTCATAGGAGAATCTTGTAATGTAAATTATATTATAGTTACAGTACCAGTAAAAGGCTTTTTTATGCTGATTGACAGCATTTCTAGTAGTAGTTGAGGTAAAATAAAGATAACAATGATCAACACCAGAAAAGTTGAAGTCTCATGAGTGTAAACTTTTTGGATTGATTTGTAAAATCATGTCAATGTGGTATTTTACTCAGTTTCACCCTAAAATATTTTTGTATTAATCTAGCTTAAATTCTTATAGAGTACTGATAGATGTTTTTTATTTATACCAAGCAAATAAAATGTGTGTGCTGTAACTAGGTCCTATACATAAAAGCCAGGAGTTGTAGCCTTTAAAAATGGGTAACTGGGCTGGCATCGTGGGACAGCAGATTAAGCCTTCGCCTGTGATGCCAGCATCCCAGTTCAAGACCTAGCTGCTCCACTTCCAATCCAGCCCTCTGCTAATGTGCCTAGGAAAGCAGTAGAAGATGGCTCAAGTGCTTGGGCCATGTACCCATATGGGAGACCTGTAAGAAGCCCTGGGCTTCTGGCTTCTGCCTGGCCTAGCCCTGGCCGTTGCAGCCATTTGGGGAGTGAACCAGCAGATGGAAGATGGCTCTGCCTTTCTCTCTCTCCACTTCTCCTCCTGTCTCTGTAACTCTGCCTTTTAAATAAATAAAAAAGTCTTTAAAACAATTTATTGAAAAAAATTGGCAACTCACATTTTTTAAAGGAAGCATTGTCATCAAATAAAATTATTTAAATGAATTTCATCAGTTTTCATTGCAAGATCCACAAAGCATGTTGTAAATTTTCATGTTTAAATCCATAAATACATTTGAGTGTTTTTAACTATAATAAATGTTGATTGACTTTTTGTATTTTCATTGTATAGTGTGACTGCACAAATATAGCCAAGATTTTCTTTCATAGTTAAACTACTTTTACAATATTTTCTAAATTCCCCCAACTGAATCATAATTTTGCTTATTATATTTTTCTAGTGGGTAAATTATATTAATTACATGCATATAAGCTTCCAAAGAATCTAGGGACCTGCTATAGGAATTCTTTCATGCAGCAAATGTTATCCTATGCTTGGGTTATATAATAGTGAACAAAAACATGTACTACTCATTCCCTAGTGAGGTTTACAGTCTAGTGAGGGAGATAGTCATGTAACTTTGCCAAATAATTATAGAAATATGTGTGAAATTGCAATGAAATGAAGGAGAGGTTTGTTGTGCTACAGAGCTTTTAATTAAAAAAAAAAAAAAGGTTATTTTCTATTGTATTTGAAAGGGAGTGAAACAGAGGCAGAACCAGACAGAAAGATATCCTGCCTACTAGTCACTCCCCAAATACATGCAAATAACTAGGTTGGATCAGGCCTAAGTCAGGAACCTGAAACTCAATCTGGGCCTCTCACATGAGTGCAGGAACTCAAGTATTAGAGCATTAGAGTCATCATCTGCCAACTCCGAAGATGTACACTAGCAGAAAGCGGGACTAGAAAGCAGAGGTGGAACTCTAACCCAGGTACTATAATAGGAGCAGGTATCTCAAGCAACGCCTTAACTGCTGAGCCAAATGCGTGCCCTAGAAGCTTACTTTAATAGAATATAATTTTGTCAAGGTCATTTAGAAAGTGATGCTTAAATTGGGCTCTTAGGGACTTCCAGGGAGATGGAACAGAGTATGCAAAAGCCTTGGATATGCAAATCTGGCAAGACTGGGGCAGAGAAAGATCATGAGTGAGCTCTGTTTAAGTGGATGCTGAAGAGGGGCATTCAGACAGGACCAGGCAGCCCATTTGAGAAAAGTTATGTTCTGCCTAAAAGAATGATAAAACATCTTCAGCAATGAGACAGCATAATCAGATTCACATTTAAGAGATAACACTTTGACTTCTGCAAGGAAAGCAAGGTAGAAAGAGATTTTAAATACCGGTAGGGTAAACCTTTTGCAGTAAACTAGTCTAAAACGGGACCAATCATATTATGCACTGTTTTCAGATATTAAGCGACAGAAGACCTAAGGGGAAATCATGAAGTAAGCATCATGGGTAACACAGTCCTCTGTATGGGCCACTTCTGCTACAGCTAGTGCAGGAGGTAGAGTCAAAGAGAGCAGCAGCAGTCCCAGTGAAGTGAGGGGAGAGAGATCAAATGCCAAGCTGCTGAATTTGTAGGACATCTTTGTTGTCCTGAGAAAACGGAATTGTACAAGGACTGGGGGACAGTCACCAAAAATTTGCATGGAAAGTTTACCATGAACTCTTAGTTCAAGCCAAGCTGTATGAATGGGGAAAGAGTTAGCAGGCAGTGATAGCTGCAGGATGGTCTAATATGAAAATATCAGAGGTGTAAAATTCTGAGAGATAAAAGGTCCAGCTCAACCAAGAGGAGGAGACCTCATAACCTCCTCATGCAATTCATTAACACCTCTAAAAGATACAATTTAGGAATAAGTATCATGCTACACTAAGGGGCTGAAGTCAAAATGAAAAAAGATCACCCTAACAAAAAATACAATCAAGATTTACAGGTCTAAAAGAGGTTGCCATTAATTAATTGTCTTCAGAACAAAACTAAGAATCAAAAGAAGTAAATATAATTCAGAATTCCTATGACTTATCACTCAAGATTCTTAACATAGGATTTAAAAAATTCCAAACTTGTAGGAAAATATGGGCTACAATCAAGAATAAAAACAATTAAGAGAAATAGAGAGATGCCTTAGGTACTGGAATTATCAAAGACTTTAGAAGAGTTTTTATAAATATGTTCTAAGGCTTAATGGAAAATATTTTTATAGTGAATGAAGAGATAGGGGTTCTCAGCACAGATATGGAAATGATGAAAAGACAGTTCAATGGAAATGTCTAGAGTTGAAAAGCATAATATTTAAAATTAAAAAAAAAACAAACTCTAAAATAACTCAACAGCAATATGAAAATAGCAGAAGAGTCAGTGTATTCCAGAACAAATACTGGATGTTTATGTTATCTGATCTAATGAAGACAGAGAAAAATAACCTAATAAATCCCAACAAAACAAGGCACTAAGGAAATAAGTCAATATGTACAAGTCAAACATACATGCATTTAAATATTCCAGAGGAGAGGAGAAATGGAAGAGACATAGACAAAAAAAAAAAAACAAGAAAGGAAGAAAGAAAGAAAGAGAAAGGAGAAAAAGGAAACAATTGATTAAAAATGACTGAAAATTCATAAATTTCATAGATAATAACAAAAACAAGTCAAAGAGGCACATCATACTCAAATATATGAAGAAAATGAAATCAGCTTCTGCCTTAACAGGCTAGAACAGAGTAAATTAAAAGTCAAAGTATGTAGAGTTAAGAAAATAAAGATAGAGCAGATGTTACTTGAAATAGGAAACAATGAGAAAATCAGCAAAATAAAAATTGCTTCTTTATAAAGAGAAATAAAATCAATAAATAATATTATCAATATAAAAAATGAATACTATAATGAAGATATCTGAAACATGAAAAGAATGAAAAGAATATAGTAGTTAGAATGAGTAATTAACAAAAACAGGTTAAAGTAGACAAATTTGTTTAAAATTACAAGAAATCCAAAATTAACATGAGAAGAAACAGAAGACTTATATTGTCCTATATTAAAAATGTTGAATTCATCTTCAAAAACCTTCTAAGAAAACTCAAGATCCATATGGTTTCATTAATGAATTGTCAAATATTTTAGAAGGAATCTCAGTTCCACACAAATTATTTAAAAAAAATTTTTAGAGCAGCATAACCCTAATACCCAAACTTGACAGGTAATACAAAAAAGTAAAATTGCAGACCAATAGGAATGAATTACTGACATTTACAAAAGAATTAAGGCGAAAATCATTAGGTTTAATGTAAGGCACCAGAAAAAATGTATTCTGTAATTCTTTTTGTAAACAATTCAAGAAAATATCAAGTAAATCTAAAGTGAGAGAAATTAGATGTATGTTTTTTTAATGGGTTGGGAAAAGGAGGTGGAGATTGACCACAAAGGGCAGGAGAAAACTGTTTGGATGCTGGGTATGATATCTTGACCAACATGATCAATTTTTTTAAGAAGATACCTAAGAATACAAAATGATCAGAGCTTGAAGGTCAATGAAAAATGGTGGGAGTAAACAGAAATGCAATTCTGATGGAATAGAGATGTTCAGGAAGATAAATGAAGTTTGAGGAAATATTTTTTCTGCCTAAAGGCTACTTAAGTTTCTCTACGTGGCACTATCTAGATGTTTGAAGGGATACAGAACCAAATTTGGTTTATCTTAAAGGAGTTTAAAACCAGTGAAGGACTCTGAAAAACACAGTTCTGATATGTAGTCAGCTGAAATTCATTCATCCTATAGTGGAAATATAGCATCCATATGAAACAGAGTTGGTTGTTGATATCCTGAGTTGCCAGATATGAGGAGTCCTCAAAAAATTCATGGAAAATGCACGTTATGAACAATGATGCATAGCTTTAAAAATTTTTGCAACAAATAAACATATTTTACTAATTCTTTATTAATATTTATTTTATTTCTTTTCACTTACTTGAAAGGCAGAGGGGGAGGGAGAAAGAGAAAGAGAGGAAGGAACAAAGAGAGGGAAGAAGGAAAGAGATCTTTCTGATGATCGCTCTGAAAGAAGGGCACACCAAAATAACAAAGGGAAGAAAGTAGCCCAGGAAAGCATTGCTTTACAATTCTACCGCACCTTGATTGATAGAACTGGTATTTTTTTAAGCTCTATTGCAACTGCATTATAATGATGTCATTACATAGGATATTTATAAACACTCTAATATACACAAATAGCAGGATTTATGATTTTTCACAAACTTTTGGTTGATGAGAATGACTTGGGTCCCCAGGGGAGGGAAAAGGAAAGAGGTCAGCCTTGGCGTTTATTCAGAGCAAAGCCATGTCACCACTGATGTGCTTTGGGAGTTATGATGAATGCAGGAGCTCTCTGCTAGTGTCCCACTTGGCACGGGGCAGGAATTCACATATTGCTCCTCCTACTAAGTGAAGCACACAGACCCCAGTTTAAAGAGAATTACTAATTTTACTCCAAACAAAGCTATTGATAAGGTGAATTGGCTTAAATATATTTCCATTTGTGGTAGCTTGCAGAAGCTAATAAGGGATGGCATATCTATTATCCCATCTATATTGGAAGAGGAATGAGTTATTAACAATTTTTATGTATATAAATGTAAGATAAGTCCTATTTTTTAAAAGTTTTGTTTATTTGATAGGCACAGTGACACACACACACATACACACACACACATACACACCTTTCATCTACTGGTTCACTTTCCAAAGACCCTTAAATGCTGGAGCTAGACCAGACTGAAGTCAGGAGCAAGGATCTCCATTTGAGTAGCCCACATGGGTGGCTGTGGGGACCCATGGATAGGCCAGCCATGGGACCCCCCCATGGTGGGCGTGGCTTATAGCAGTAATGTGGATGTAGCAGCTGATTGAACTTTCCATCTAGCTGAGGATCGTGGAAAACAAGATGGCGCTGATGCCCTGCCTGCTGCGTGACTCCACAGCTGATCGTGATCAAGTGCCGGATTGGAGAGCTCTGTGCATGGACTGTAGTTGATTGACTGTGATTGGTTGAATTCTGGATATAAGCGGAGAGCGAGAGAGAGAAGGGGGCACGCCAGCTTTCCCCCTTAAGGAACGTGCGTGCCATCTCCATCTCCTCCCCCTTCTCCCGGTCCCCCACTCTCTTTCCCACTCCTTCTAAGTAAAAGTCTCTTGAAGACCGATTAACTGCAAGCAGCGTCGTTCCTTTTGTGGCCGAAGGATCGACAAGTGGGGCCGTGACTCGGATCGTCGGACCGATTGCTGGAAGCAGGAAGTAAGAAAAGGATAAACGTCCATAGACGGGAATCTAGGCTGGTAAAGTGAAAGGCCTAGGATTACAGCCGCGGTTCCATCGTAAAGATGGGGAGTAAAACGCCAGAAAGGCGGGAGTAAAAGGAGAAACGTGCATACACGGGAATCTAGGCTGGTAAAGTGAAAGGCCTAGGATTACAGCCGCGGTTCCGTCGACAAAAGACGGGGAGTGAAACGCCGGACAGGCGGGAGTAAAAACCGTCGACAAAAGACGGGGAGTAGAATGCCAGGAGATAGGCAGAAGTAAACCGTCGACAAAAGACGGGGAGTAGAGCGCCGGAAGACAGGCGGAAGTAAACCGTCGACAAAAGACGGGGAGTAAAATGCCAGAAAGGCGGGAGTAAACTGTCGACAAAAGACAGGGAATCTAGGCGGGTAAAAAGGCCTAGGATTATAACCGCGGGGAGTGGACGCCAGGAGATAGGCAGAAGTAAACCGTCGACAAAAGACGGGGAGTGAAATGCCAGGAGACAGGCGGAAGTAAACCGTCGACAAAAGACGGGGAGTAAAATGCCAGAAAGGCGGGAGTAAACTGTCGACAAAAGACAGGGAATCTAGGCGGGTAAAAAGGCCTAGGATTATAACCGCGGGGAGTGGACGCCAGAAGACAGGCAGGAGTGGACTGTCAACAAAGGACGGGGAGTAAAATGCCGGGAAATAGGCGGGAGTGAGCAGTTGTAAAGACCGGGAGTGGAACGCCAGGAGAAAGGCGGGAGTACTGATTGTGATTGATCTTACCATATGTTTCATAAGCAATAGAGCCTGTTCGTCAGCGACATGGAGAAGCAAAAATCCTCCACTATATGGACGATTTATATATTGGAAGCAGTGTTCATAACATTAAGCTCATGTCTGCAGGAGGCAGGAAAGGTTCAAAAAGATACTGTAGTTGGATATTTAGGACTTGGGCTTACACCAACAAATGCGGCCCCTTTGGAATTTGCCATTGCTACGACAGGACTAAAAACCTTAAATGACTTTCGAAAACTATGTGGAAATCTAAATTGGATACGGCTGTATTATAATGAGAGGAAGAAGCACAGGAAAAAAGGCCGTGATAAAGACTATAAAGACTCCGTTACAGACACAGAGAATAGGGTTAAAAAAGATGAGCCATAAAACAGTTCATTAATGCTAATCGTGGTGAAAAGTGTCTGAACTACCCATTCTGTTTTTGTATTATGTACTAACTTTACCCCTATTATTGATGGGAATGCTTGAGCAGATTATGCTTGGTTTGCTTTATAAAAGAATGTAAATGTTTCAATTTATCTTTAAAATTGTTTGGCCATTTATGTCTTGTTAGTTTAACTTTTGGCTTGTTGAAAGTATTGCTTGATCATTTACTATTGATTTGTAATTATGAAGTTTGTTAAGGGGTTTATGATTTTTTGTACTGAGTTTTGTCTGAGACTGATTTACACGAGAATTCTAATTGTACCCTAGAATTGGGACAGAGGATCAGTACCACCTGGAACAGTAATTTTGAGGTTGTACTTGACAATATAGGCCTCACTTTTCTCACCAAGTGGGTGAAATGGGAGAATTTTGAGGTAACTAGTGTTTAAGGCATACAAGATATGTGGAGTGGTTGTCTGCATTCAGAACATGTGAAGAATAGTACCAATTAAGCATTTTACTTTGAACCAAGTATTTCTTAAGTAAGATGTATCCTTTGTGCCTAATTGTTAATGTGAAATTATGAAGGAATTTGTTAAAACTTATGTGTTGGATTTAAGTAGCAAGTAGTAAGAAAGCTGACCTAATTTGATTTGTTTTCTTAAATGTACTTAAGCTGTTAATTCATAATTTGATAAAACTGTTCTGGTTTTCAAAACTCCAATAACCTGGTAATTCAGCAGGATATGCTAGCCACCTTGCACTCTTACCCCCATGGAGAAGTGTAGCTTAACATAATGGAACGGTAGCCAATAACGGGTAATCGCTGATGGGCGCACCTAGCAACCTAAGACAGAGGGTAGGACAAGCTTCCTATTACCTCCAAGACGGGTAAGCAGGTTGCACGCCATTGGGAACCCAAGACAGGCACGTTTCCATGCCACTTAATATAATAAAAACGGGGGAGATGTGGGGACCCATGGATAGGCCAGCCATGGGACCCCCCCATGGTGGGCGTGGCTTATAGCAGTAATGTGGATGTAGCAGCTGATTGAACTTTCCATCTAGCTGAGGATCGTGGAAAACAAGATGGCGCTGATGCCCTGCCTGCTGCGTGACTCCACAGCTGATCGTGATCAAGTGCCGGATTGGAGAGCTCTGTGCATGGACTGTAGTTGATTGACTGTGATTGGTTGAATTCTGGATATAAGCGGAGAGCGAGAGAGAGAAGGGGGCACGCCAGCTTTCCCCCTTAAGGAACGTGCGTGCCATCTCTCCCCCTTCTCCCGGTTCCCCCACTCTCTTTCACACTCCTTCTAAGTAAAAGTCTTTTGAAGACCGATTAACTGCGAGCAGCGTCCTTCCTTTTGTGGCCGAAGGATCGACAAGTGGTGCTGTGACTCGGATCCACAGGTGGCAGAGGTCCAAGTACTTGGTTCATCACCTGCTGCTTTCCAAGGTGCTCATTAGCAGGAAGCTGGATTGGAACTTGAGGCAGGGCTCAATCCCAGGCTTTCTGATGTGGAATTCAAGTGTCCTAAGCAGTGACTTAACCTGCTGAGTCAAAACACCTTTTCAGGCTATAATAATTTTTAAGAGTGTAAATTAAATTAATAAACTTATCTTGATATTTTAAGTTTCTTGAAATCAAAATTCTTTTTTGAATAGTAGTCCTAAAGTTAGCAATTAAGACAAGTATCTACATAAGTAAAAGAAATACATAAATGTATTCCTTTGTCATTAGAAATCATGTTCTTTAAACTTTTCATCTCTCCAAAATTTTGTTGATAATTTGAAATATTAGATGTAGGCATATTCAATTAATTTTATAAGCTATGAATCTTTCAGGAATTATTTTAACATTTGCATTGTTTCATAACTGTCCTGACAACTAGTATGAAGGGAACCCCACACATAAGCACTGTATTGGCACTGAATTAATTCCACATTTTATGGTTCCATTGCTCAACACTGTATGTTTTTTCAATATTTATCTTTAATATTTTAAAGACAGAGTTACAGAGACAGAAGGATCTTTCATCTGCTGATTCACTCCCCAAATGGTTGGAATTGTGCCAGGTCAGAGCCAGGCGTCCAGAAATTCTTCCAGGTCTCCAGCGTGGGTGCAGAACTCAAGCACTTGGGTCATTTTACCTGCTTTCCCAAGCACATTAGCAAAGGTCTTGATCAGAAGTCAAGCAGGCCGGCGCCGTGGCTCAACAGGCTAATCCTCCGTCTTGCGGCGCCGGCACACCGGGTTCTAGTCCCGGTCGGGGCGCCGGATTCTGTCCCGGTTGCCCCTCTTCCAGGCCAGCCCTCTGCTGTGGCCCGGGAGTGCAGTGGAGGATGGCCCAGGTGCTTGGGCCCTGCATCCCATGGGGAGACCAGGAAAAGCACCTGGCTCCTGGCTCCTGCCATCGGACGAGCGCGGTGCGCTGGCCGCAGCGCGCCATCTGCGGCGGCCATTGGAGGGTGAACCAACGGCAACGGAAGACCTTTCTCTCTGTCTCTCTCTCTCACTGTCCACTCTGCCTGTCAAAAAAAAAAAAAAAAAAAAAAAAAAAAAGAAGTCAAGCAGCCCAGTCCAGAATTGGCATCCATATGGGATTACGTGTTGCAGGTGGAGGCTTAACCTACTGCTCCATAGTGCCAGCCCTAGCACTGTGTTTTTTAAAACTAAGATTTCTCTTTCTTATGCTTGTTATTGTGACTCATTTCTCAGTTTTCCAGTTTTCCTTTGAGAGATCTTATTGTTTCTAGAAAAGTGTGAGAAAAATGTATTTTTATTTTAATTTCCTATCTGAGAATCTGAATGTGCTTTTGCATAAAAATGAAAAATACAAAATTTCAGGACAATTATTATTTCCATCGAATTCCTAAGAAGTGTGTTCCAAGGGTTCCTGAGTAATTTAGTACTAGGCAAAATTAGAGAGCAAAGAGGATAATCTTTTTTACAGGAAAACTTTTAATTTGTCTCTTATTTTCTTGCTTGAATATGTGTTGATATGTTTTTGTTTACTCTTTAAATTCAAACATCTCACCAAGCAAACATAAAATACGGACTTTTTCATTCACTAATTCTCAAAGTGTCCTTTTAATAAGATTTATTTATGTATTTAACAATATAAATGGGATTTTTTTTGTGCCAGTCACTGTTTTAAACTCTAAGATTGCAAGAGTGAATAGAAAAGTCAAAATTCCAAAGCTTCATGGAACTTGCATTCTAGCTAAAGAGAAATAAGACTAAACAAATCTTAGATTGTGTTAAATGAAATTTCCATTTTTGTAGTTCAAAATGATTTAATGTCAGGTGTTTTGTGTGACTCAACACACTAAATTTTAGTGATGATGGTAACTTCCTTTTTTTTTCTTTTTTTTTTTTTTGTTTAGTAAATATAAATTTCCAAAGTACAGTTTATGGATTACAATGGCTTTCCCCCACCCATTATTTCCCTCCCACTCGCACCCCTCCCATCTCCCGCTCCCTCTCCCATTCCATTCACATCAAGATTCATTTTCAATTATCTTTACATACAGAAGATTGATTTAGTATATATTAAGTAAAGATTTCATCAGTTTGCACCCACACAGAAACACAAAGTGTAAAATACTGCTTCAGTACTAGTTATAGCATTATTTCACATTGGAAACACATTAAGGACAGATGGTAACTTTCTATGGAGAAAAACTACAGCCAGAGGGGGGGAACATGAGGACCTAGGGAAAAGTGGTTAGTGCTCCTTGTTTAAAATTGTTAATGTGCATTTCTGTTTTGTCCATAACACGGCCTGCAGGTCTGCACCTTGCTAATCTCTGCCTGCCTTTCCAGACTCACCACAAATCATTCTCTACTTCTGCTCTAATCAGACTCACTCTCCCTTGAACAACCATTCTTCCCCCACAGTCAGAGGTCTCTCTAACTGCTTAGAAATTCTGTTTTCCATTTGCATTCTCTTCTATTTCAAATACTGCTGTGATCATGTGGCATGCTTCTACTTGCTCAGTCTCATACTCTTCCTTCAGCTGAGTTGGACTCTAAAAATGGGTTGGGAAACTCAGCTCTTCCGGTTCTGAAACCATTCTTGCCAATTTTCATCTCTCTAGTAACTATGCCCTATTGGTTCTTAACCCTTATCAAAGATTTATTCATTTGGAAGCTTTTAAAAATATCACTTCCATGCTCCATCCAGATTGATTAAATCAGAAAATTTATGAGTAGGATCCTGATAACAATATTGCTTCAACATTATCCCTGGTGTTACTATCTTGCTTAAAACTTTAAGAAAAAATGCTTGGACTGACATTGTGGCATAGCAGGTAAAAGGCACTGCCTGTGATGTCAGCATCCCATAGGGATTCTGGTTCATGTCCTAGCTGCTCCGCTTGGGATCCAGCTTCCTACTAAGGGCCTGGGACAAACAGCAGAAGATGGCCCAAGTGCTTGGACCCCTACTACCCACTTGAGATATCCAAATGAAACTCCTGGTTCCTGACTTTGGCTTTGCTCAGCGCTGGCTGTTGCAGCCACTTAGAGAATGCACAGTGGATGGATGATCTCTCTTTCTCTTTCTCTCCCTCTTTCTCTATTTCTCTCTGTAACTCTGACTTTCAAATAAATAAATAATCCTAAAAAACTTCAAAAACTATAAATTCTGATGTCCAATTCATGCTCCCAGAGACTTTGGTTCAGGGGTTCAGATTCTACTGTGCTGCCAAGATGAGGACAAATGGCTTGGGTTCTAGATAGTTCTAACAGCACCTAGAAGAAACTTCAGAGAAAATGATTACTGATTTGGCAAGCAGTGGGTAGCAGATATAGGGAAGAGGGAAAAAAAATCTTTTTCTGAACCCTGTGAGATTCTGTAGGTGTGTCTGTGAATTAAACTGACAAAAATAATAACAGGAAGAACAGCATTGTGTCACAGCAGTTTAAACTGTCACTTATAATGCTGTCATCCCATATTTGAGTGCTCATTTGGGTCCTGGTTGCTCTACTTCTAATCCAGCTTCCTGATGATGCACCTGGTAAGGCAGTGAAGATTGCCAAATTACTTGGAACCCTGCCACTCACATGGCAGACAAGGATGGAGTTCAATTGAGGAGTGAACCACTAGATGGAAAATCTCTCTCTACATCTCTCCCTCTCTTTCTACCACTATGCCTTTCAAATAAATAAATATTTAAAGAAAAAGAGTAACAGAAAAAAAGGCATACAGTTTTCATTTGGCACTAATTTAGTTTTCACATGCATGGAAATCTTCATAGAAAAGAACTAAAGAGCCAAATAGAACTGGTTGAGAATGCTATTACAAAAATTAAAGGGAAAAAAAGAAAGAAATAAAGAAAGGGAGATTGAGGTAGGAGAAAGAAGTATAGTTATATTCTTAGAATTGTACCTATGAAACACATGAAATCTGTTCTTTCTATATTGATAAAAATAAAAACTGGTTAAACTCAAGGGCATATATACCATTTTAACAAAGGCAATAAATTGTGGAGAAGTGACACCACACAGGAAAAGAGGCTTAACATTTTTAAGAGTGATAAGTTGTGGAAAGGTAGGTAAATGGGGAAAAAATGGAAGATAAGTATTATTTAATAAGGTTTAAGTCAGTGCTATCTCCATCTCTAATAATAAAGGTTGTTCTTCCTTTCCAGGTACAAGGATTAGGGGACACCTACACAGGAGAAATTTACGCCAAGCATTTAGGCAAATAGAGTGATGGCAGAGAGCTTTTCCTATGACCGCTTTTCTCAGTTGACTTCAACTGAAAAGAATATTTATGCCAAACCAGAACATTCTGATCGCCTTCAAGCAAAAGACAGGCAATATAAGTGGAGAAATTATCCATAATAATAATAGCTAAGTGTGATTTACACAGTAAGTACCAGGCACTTTCCTTAGTACTTTGTGAATATTCATTAATTTAGTCCTGCACAATAATGCTATTCTATTCCTCAATCTACAGAGAAGAAGACTAAGACAACATATATTAAGTTTCTTTCCTGGGATCACACATCTAGTAAGAAATCAATATTCAAACCCACTCTGGGGCCAGAATCAACCTTCTAATCAGTAGGCTAGACTGCTTGGCCTCTAAATGAACTGACTTGTGTAACACCAAACATTTAATAATTGAAATTAACTTATGTAAAATTAAGGCCGGTGCCGTGGCTCAACAGGCTAATCCTCCGCCTTGCGGCGCCGGCACACCGGGTTCTAGTCCCGGTCGGGGCGCCGGATTCTGTCCCGGTTGCCCCTCTTCCAGGCCAGCCCTCTGCTGTGGCCCGGGAGTGCAGTGGAGGATGGCCCAAGTGCTTGGACCCTGCACCCCACAGGAGACCAGGAAAAAGCACCTAGCACCTGGCTCCTGCCATCGGATGAGCACGGTGCACCGGCCGCAGCGCGCCATCTGCGGCAGCCATTGGAGGGTGAACCGACGGCAAAGGAAGAGCTTTCTCTCTGTCTCTCTCTCTCACTGTCCACTCTGCCTGTCCAAAAAAAGAAAAAAAAAAGTAAAATTAAAACAAAACTACATTTATAGTTACCTTTCTGCATATGATATGTACCCAAGATAAACTAAAAACAGTTGAACTCTTTGTTGATGTGGGAGCTGAACTCCAGCTGAAAAGGATTCGAAAATGTAATCAAATCCAGACGCAGTTATGACAATCCAAGGCCAAGTTCATCAAAGTTTCCCTTGAAGATCCTGAAAGGAGTCCATATATTTGTAGTACACTGAAAGGCCCCATGGAAATCATACCTGTACCTAAATCGTTTGATACAGCACAGACCAACATCAGGTTTACTTTAACGCTGGAATTACAGCAACTCAGTGTAGTAAAACGTATCTCCACAGCTACACTCAAGCAGACAGCTAAGTGAGAAAAGACAGTACCACTTTCCTGAACTCTCCAGTAAACAATTCCAGGAGAAAATGCAGAGGACACATCTGGCTCAGAAACTCACTCTCAGATCCTGGGAGAGCAGGCAGCACCATCTGATTCCATAAGAGGCATTTCCCCAATGCAGTTCTGAAGAGGGAGAAAATATGGTTATACTATTCAAGATTACATTCTGTGAAGGTTTTTCTGTTGACCAAAGCCATATGGAAGCTCAACTAGAAGGAAATTACATAGTAAAATCATAGAATTTGGTACTTCTTGGGGTAGATTACTTCAATTAATCTCAGATGTATTTTTAGGTCTTCAATTTCAGGACATATATTAATTTTTGTTTCTTAAAAAATCTTTGAAGTGTGACACTCTGAGTTTGCATTTATGACCTTGGTATTTACTCTTCTTTGTAAAATAAAGAAAAAAACTGAGATTCATATTGGACCTCCTTTGCATCACCCCAAACTCATTATCAGATGAAGATCTAAACTCTACTGCTTAGCAACCAGGATATTCACACAATCATTTTTATTCCTTTTAGACAAGGTATCTGGAATTTCACTATATGTCAGAGACAGTTTTTAAAAGCCAAGACCAGGAGTCATGTTGGATTTTGTGTTTAGTAAGCCAACTTAATAAAAAAATTGAGGTTTAAACCCAACAATGAGAATTTCTCAATACTTCTCATGCTTCCAATTTTCTCAGAAAGGAGCCTCCCCTTTCCTCACAGTTTCGTTCACCTTCAAACTGTCCTTTCTCCAACAGCCTCACTCCTTTAGAAGATACATGTTTACGTAGAGAAATCTAATTTGTGTTTTGTTAATGTGTGCTGTCTTTACTTGCTATATTACATTAAACCAGAAATAGAGTTACCAAAAAATCATCTTACTTGAAATCATTCATAAGCTATCAACAAGGGAATCCATATACCAATTTCATTTTTGCTTTATAACCATCCACAGCACTAACTTGACCTTTACCTAAACAGGACTATAATTGCAGTTAAGATTATATAATTTACAATAACAACAAAAAATTACTTCGGAGGAACTGCTACTGGGCACAAATGTCTCACAGCCATTAAGTGTATCATTTATCTTGAGAAGAAAATTATTCTTATCCACATCGACATTTTTAACACAAACTGTAGTACTCTCTATTGGCACCTTTTTACGTACCCATTAATCTCAATAGTAAAGTCTCAGTCTTACCCACCTAGTCTCTGAAGTTTGGATGTCACTACTGTGTACAATAAAAATTGTATATTCATAAACTCCATTTGTTTTATGTCCTTCTCTCTGTCAAAGCCTCCCAAGCAGCATATGCTTTGCTCTGTGGAGAATAAAATCAAATTTGTCTGTCTTGTCATATTGTCATCAAAGTGATAGTATCACAATTAGATTAACATTTTGTGAAGGAGCTGAAGGGAGGGAAATGAAATAGGAGCACATTATAATAAAATCCACTTAACCCTTTCAGTCACAAATCCCTTTTTCTCTAGCACCCGGAGGCAAAGAAGGCAATCAGACTCTAAAATAAGTGACACTGTCAAATTATTATGATCTATGTTGGAATCAAATAGGTCAGTTACCAGGCCTGCAAGGTACATTTTCATTTGAAAGGAACATTAAGATTTTGTGACAACAATCTTGAGAAGTAAGACACTTCTTCTTGGGGTTCTTAAACTAATCAGTTTGGGATTAAGTCACAAGAATTGGTCAGAGTGGTTCGTGACACTCTTTGACCCTTAATATATTATTGCTCATTGATATCTTAAGCTCCAACTCAAGGAAAATTTTATATCCCATACTGGCTAGATCCTAGGAAATTTATTGAACTAAAATTTCTGTGTACAACATGGAAATTTCATTTCCATTTTTTCTAATAGTTTTCAAACAAGTAATACGAGAGTCAAATACAAAAATTGGTGAGTCAGAAGTGAGGTCTGAACTAAGAATGGATTGAAGTGGAATCACAATTCTAATGTTAGCTATCCTGGAAAGTTTCCCCTCCTTCCCATTGCATGGAGAACAAAAGAACTCACATATACAGAGGAAGGCATGTGTTAAAAGTGGAACTTCTCTCTACCTTTTGTTCTGGCATAGAAAGGAGTGAGCCATCTCATGTGGGCTGCCTTCACTAAGGTCTATGAGATGGTATGGCAAGAGTCATTGCTCTGCCACCCAAGGATGCTGGTCAGAGGCATCCCAGTGTCTGGTGCTTGATGGGCCTGATGATCTGCACTGATATTGGGAGCAGGTTGACTTCCTCATGAGCTTTTTCTCAATGAGGAGGCAACACTTGAGAGAATTTAGACATGGGTCTTGGAGCACAGTCATATTCCAAGTAGACTCCTTTCTTCATAAAATTATCCAACCTTTCCCCATCCTTGAGCTATCCTTTACCTTCGATTCCTTTAACATTACCATAGTTAACCAGCAACTGGGATGGCATTGGGCTGCAGTAGGTTAAGCTGTCACTGGGGATGTCCTGCATCCCATGTTGGAACCTTGGTTCAAGTCCCTGGCTACTCCACTTCCCATTCAGCTCCAGATAATAGACCTTGGAAGCAGAACATGATGGCTCAAGTACTGGAGTCCCTACCACAAGAGGGACTCAGATGGAGTTCCAGGTCTCCTGACTTCCACATGGTCTTCTTGTTTGTTGTAGACATTTAAGGAGTGAACAAGTGTATGGAAAATCTCTCTCTCTCTCTCTCTCTCTCTATATATATATGTTTTTCTCATTCTGCCACGCTTCCTTTCAAATAAATAGATAAATGCATTTTCTCTCTCACCCACCCAAATCAAGTTATCATTAAATAGTATACCATATTGTCGCTCCTTCGGCCGCAAAAGGAACGACGCTGCTCGCAGTTAATCGGTCTTCAAAAGACTTTTACTTAGAAGGAGTGGGAAAGAGAGTGGGGGACCGGGAGAAGAGGGAGAGATAGTGCGCACGTTCCTTAAGGGGGAAAGCTGGCGTGCCCCCTTCTCGCTCTCGCTCTCCGCTTATATCCAGAATTCAACCAATCACAGTCAATCAATTACAGTCCATGCACAGAGCTCTCCAATCCGGCACTTGATCACGCTCAGCTGTGGAGTCCTGCAGTGAGCAGAGCATTAACGCCATCTTGTTGTTTACCACGATCCTCAGCTAGATGGAAAGTTCAATCAGCTGCTACATCCGCATTACTGCTATAAGCCAAGCCCTGCATGGGGTGGGGGAGGTCCCATGGCAGGCCTATCCATGGGTCCCCACACCATATAGTATTATCTTCTAATTAATTTCAAGCTATATGTGTAACCCACCTCTTCAGCATCATTTCCCACTAATTCCCTACAGCTCTGCTGAATACACTGACTATATCCCTGGTCTCAATTGTTGCCTCTCTCAAACACCTTCATCCTTCAAACAAACCCTTACTTCTTAGAATGTCCTACTTGTTTTATTTGCTAGGATTTACTTTGGACTTAGCTCATATGTTCTATTCTAAAAGAAACCTCATCTTAGTCCCTCTATGGAGGCTTAATGGTTCCCTCTGTGATAGTTTCCTTACAAAAATTTGATGATTTGGGTCAGTTCTATGGCGCAGCTGGCTAAGCTGCAGCCTGCAGCACCAGCATCTCATATGGGCACCGATTCGAGCCCCAGCTGCTTCACTTCTGATCCAGCTCCCTGCTAATGTGCCTGTGAAAGCAACAGAGGGTGGTCCAACTACTTGGACCCCTGCAACCATGTAGGAGATCCAGAAGAAGCTCCTAGCTCCCAGTTTTGGCCTAGCCTCCTTTGCGGACTGAATTAGCTAATGAAGATGTCTCTCTCTCTGTCTCTCCTCTCTCTGTAACTCTGCCTTTCAAATAAATAAATAAAATCTTTATAAATTTTTTGATGATTATCTACATTTTGTTAGACTATAAAGATACCCAAATAATAATTTACATCTATTTTTTCATCTCTAACATTAGGCCACTATCTAACACACTTAAAGTACTCATTAAAGGGTATGTATTTGGCATAGGAGTTAAGACACTGCTGGGAATGCCCACATCCCTCTGGGACTGTCTCAGGGCTTGAGTTCCAGTTTTGTTTTTTGTTTTTTGTTTGTTTGTTTGTTTGTTTTTTCAATTCCAGTGTCCTGTTAATACGTATCCTGGGAGGTAAATTTGGGTCTCTGCCACTCACATGAGAGATACAGACAGAGTTCCTGACTCTTGGTTTTGTGATGACCCAGCTTTGGCTGTTGCAGAAGTTTGGGAAGTGAGTCAGTGCATAAGAATGCTTTCTCTTTCTTTCTCTCTTCCTCTCCCTCTGCCATTCACATAAATAGAAATAAATAAATAAATAAATTTTAAAAATAAAATATCAAGTCAAATAAAGAATCAGTATATTCAGAGTTTATAAACATTTTTGAAAGGCTGTGGTGGTCTCTGGACTGTCAGATACTCACAGAGGAAAAATCATACTTGAGAAAACTGTCTTTCCTCTTTGGGGATTATTTATTATATCATGGCACACCTTGATTTGAGCAACTCATGTGACAAAACGTCTCATTTATTCTTGTGAGGAGATAGAGAAACATGGACAGAGTACAGTCCAGCTACATGGATATGTCACTGGATAAACAACTCAAATCATTTTGATTATTAGACCATTCATCATCCCCTGGAAGAGGTTTGCAGTAGCATGTATAGTGACATATGGGGTGACATCTTGACTTTGAACTCTTCATTTTAAATCAATTTATTAGATAGTAACAACAGGGATAACATCTAAAATAATGTGAGTTTAGGGGCTGGTGCTGTGGCATAATAGGTTAAACCACTGCCTGCAACACCAGCATCCCATGTGGCTCTGGTTCAATTCTCAGCTGTTCCACTTCCCTTCCAGCTCCCTGATAATGAGCCTGGGAAAGCAACAAAAATGGACCAAGTGCTTGGGCCCCTGCATTCATGTGGGAGACCCAGATGAAGCTCTTGGGTCCTGGCTTCAGCTTGGCAGACTTAGGCATTGCAGCCATCTGGGGAGTGAAACAGCAGATGGAAGATTCTCTCTCTCTCTCTCTCTCTCTCTCTCTCTCTCTCTCTCTCTCCCCCCCCCGACAACCTTGTCTTTCAAATAAGATAATAAATATTTTAAAATAAAATAGAATATTGCAAGTTTAAATTTTCCTACATTAATTCATTTGATGCTTTCAAGAACCCTTTGGATTAGATACTATTACTATCCCCTTTTTATAGATGAGAAAACTAGGACATAGTGACATGCTGACCATATCTTGAGATGACATAAAGTTGAGATGAGAATTATCTATTAGGGCATTAAAACAGACTTCAACATCACTCAGCAGGCTGGAATAATGGATGAAAAATTTGATTATATAGTATGGGATATCTTTGGCAGAAGTTTGTGAAAAAACAAAAAAGAACTTACATTAAAGGCTTACAGAACAACTGAAATAAGGGTGCTGTTCTACGTTAGGAAAAATTTGCTAAGTTTATCCACTGGTTCTTCTGAAGTCCCCATCACTGCGAATAGGAGCCAGGTATATTTTTAACATCACTCCTTCCTGGAGGTAGAACTCAATAATTTGACACCAGATGCATCAGACATTTCTGCACATGGAGTTACTGAAGCCAATCCAAGTGCTATTACAATGTTCCATTACCATATTCCAGGATAAGCTGCCAAATTCACCTCTTGTCCTTCAACTTTGTCATTTATCATCGTTAATGATGCAGTCTCCCAGTCTTAAAAAGAGCAGCTGCAAGGTACCTATAGAATAACATCCTCAGTCACTTCTTCCAAGTGGTGTCTCTTCACCCAAAGTATAAAAGGAAACTGAGGAAATTTACCCAGGCTCAATACTACTTTAGTATCAACACTAAGGCAATTTAAACAAGAGTATTTGGAACTTGAAAGCACACTTTATACAGACACTGACAGCAACTCTCTACTTTGCCTTTCATGAATAGAAATGGTCTACAAAACAAACAATTTAGACTCAACTGCATGTGTGTTAGTCATTATTTTAGAATATGATTCTTTCCCCTTTTATACTCTATTCCATCATTTCTGGTAAGACCTCTAGGAACTTTATAAAGAAAGAAGTAAACTTATATCCGACAACTGATTTTATAGATTATCCAGGTCTGAAAGTGGTGATTTCAGTATATTCTCAAAGGTAGTGGTAGGGGGCTGGTGCCATAGCGCAACAGGTTAATCCTCCACCTGCGGTGCCGGCATCCCATATGGGTGCCGGTTCTAGTCCCAGCTGCTCCTTTTCCAATCCAGCTCTCTGCTGTGGCCCGGGAAAGCAGTAGAAGATGGCCCAAGTCCTTGGGCCCCTGCACCCATGTGGGAGACCTTGAAGAAGCTCCTGGCTCCTGGCTTCAGATTGGCGCAGTTCTGGCCATTGCAGCCATTTGGGGAGTGAACCAAGAGAAGGAAGACCTCTCTCTGTCTCTCCCTCTCACTGTCTGTAACTCTACCTCTCGAATAAATAAATAAAATCTTTATTTAAAAAAAAAGGTAGTGGTAAAATAGAAAAAAATAAATAAGCTTTCTTAGGACTATTCATGAAATCTATTTGAATAAATATGATAAAATGATAAACCGTTTTGATTTTCAAATGATTTAATGTCAGTGATTTCTTCTTAATATAATTTGTTGTTATATTTCTAAACTAAATTTTTACACAACTTTAGAAATTAAATCCTTGATTTTTCAAATCTTTCCAACTGGATAGTGAGTAGTAAAAACTATCCCACTAATAATTAGATGAAATCCTCTAATTCAGCTAAATGGATGATGCTGTTCCTTTCTACCTACTGTAATCCAGTACTTATCAACAAGTATTTTAATACCTATTATAAGCTGCAGCATTCTATATCAAATTTCATATCTAACGGAAATAGATTAAAGGATTATTTCTGTATATTTTTGTTATTATTCAGTAAGTTGTAATTTTTAATTATCTTATTCTTTTTATCTAAGTTGATTACTCTATTGGCATAAAGTTACTCATAATACTCCACTACTGAGAGTTCCCCTCTGCAGAGGCAGAACTTCTGAAACTGCCCTGTGAGGAACTTGAACAGTCCTCCTCCTCCTCCTCTTCCTCCTTCTCTTCTTCTTCTCTGAAAGAGAGTGAGAGAGGAAGAGAGAGAGAGACACTTCCTTCTGCTGATTCACTCCCCAAATGCACATAATTGATTTGGACTAATGACTGAAACCAGGATGCAGGAGCTCAATTTAGGCCTCCTATGTGGTTGGCAGGAATGTAACTACTTGAGCCATGACCACTGCCACCTGGGATGCACATTAGCAGAAAGCTAGAATCAGGAGCAGAGCCCAGACTTGAACCCAGGCATTCCAATATGGGACAAGGGCATCTTAACCAGCATATTATGAAAAATGCCTACCACCAGCCCTCTTTTTAACAACCATTTAACTGTATTAAATATTAGTGTCTAGAATTCACTAGGAACATGCAGCAAATAGACAACATTAATCCAAGAAAATTTGTTCTATTGCAATAAGAATAACCAAAGACTAGTCCCCATTCTCCTTTTAGCTCTCTCCATTTTATGGAGGCTTCTCTCAGCTCTCAGCTTGGACCATGGTTTCACCCTGGGAGGGACAGACTAGCTCATGTTACAGGTCTTTTCTGAACACACATGACCCAGGGGACTGGGCTTTCTTCTACTCAGCTTTTGGATGAGGATATGTATGCTAGTTTCAGCAGGCCAGTTATTAGTGTCTGATGCTGGATCACCCCTCCCAACACACACACACACACATACACACACAGAGAGAGAGACACACACACACACATCCCATGTCTCCCTCCAGCTTGCTTGTAGACCAGAGGTTACATGTTGGGCCATTGCACTGGGGATATGCATGTGTTGAGGGGAAAAAGGGGTGTGTGTGTTTGGGGGGGTAGTCTGTAAGACCAGGAGTCTTCAGATGTCTCATTCTAGGAAAAGCTGATGTTTTGCTCAAGAAAGATGGACTGTAAAATGGATAGTTCCTTAACTATGCCTAAGGGGGGACTGACTTTATTTGAAACAGAGTATAAGGAGAACTCCATGCTCAATATTCTTATTAAAAACATTGGAGATCATTTTGGACAGCCATTTAGAGGAATCTACTAGCTCCAGGAAACAAGCAAAAATCCTTGTGCGCCAGACATTTAGAAATAGATCCAGGAAAAGAAATAGCCAAGAAAAGCCCTGCTAGGATCACTGTCAACTCTGCAGTCTTTGGGCTGAGCACATGCACAAGGCAGTACCCACATTTCTGGGCTAATCAGAGATGGACTGGGAAGACCTGAAAGCATTCCCCAAGCCACAAACAGATCCATCAGAAATCCTCTGGCTCAGGAGGCTTCAGTACAATCTCTGGCCAACCACTAGCAGAACAATAAGCTACTCTGACTCAAGGGCAACACCAGGGAATCTGGGATTAAAAGTAAAACACATTAGTATATTCCTGAGACAAAAGATTAGGTACATCCCCAAGGTTGCACTCGACCAGGAGTTACCAGAAACAGCATCTCTGAACCACTAGTTAAATGCAGAGCACAATATTTATTTCCCTGAACTGTGCAAACAGTCTCCAAGATACAACCATATCCAACTAATAAAGAGTGAAAACCTAATTGGCTAAGGGCTTAAGTACAAACTTTGACCAACAAGTGGTTTATAATGACCTGAGGTGACCCATAAAATGGTAAAAGATAAGTCCAGGTGAAAATCTGAGCAGGAATGTTATAGATTGAACACTACAGATAAAAGACTTCACAGAATTAGTCCAAACAAGTCAGTGAAAAAATATACAGTTAACTGAGAAAGCAATAATTAGTCCCAGAGGGTTGGAATCAGTATCCAGAATATCTATAATATATCATATAAAGTGTTCAGTTTCAATAGAAAGGTATGAGACATGCAAACAGACAGAAAAGTATGACCTATATCAATATTAGTTCATTTACTGTAACATACTTTCTTTGCTAGTATAGGATATTAGTAATAGGAGAAATTGTGTGCAGGAATCCACTGTACTGTGTTTTCAATTTTCCTGTATATCTTAAACTGTTCTACAATAAAAAACTTACAAAAAAGAGAAAGAACTAACTGGAATTATAAAGTTGGTGAATACCATAATCTAAAAACAACTTACTAGAGAGGCTCACCAGTACATCTGAATTGGCAGAAGAAAGAATCAACAAGCTTGTAGGTAGGTTTATAGAGATTGTGTAATCTGAAGAACAGAAAGAGAAAAATGAAAAGAACCTAACAAGCCTTAGAGAATTGAAGAACATCATTCAGTGCAGCAACATAATAAGGGTATCAGAAAGCAGAGAGTGAAAAGAGAATATAAATAAAATATAAAGAAATAATGATTGAAAACATTCTAAATTTTATTAAAGACATTAATCTACACATTCAAGAAGTGTAACAAGCTTATCCTTCAAGTAGAATAAACTCAAGGAAATCCATACCTCACAGCTTACAACTGAATTGTTGAGAGACAGAGATTCTTAAAAGCAGCCAGGGAAAAATGTCTCATAATGTACAAAGAAAGCACAATCAGGTTAATAGCAAATAGCAAATTTATCATCAGAAAAACATACCAGTTAAAAGGCAGTAAGATAATGTATTTAAAGTATTGAAAAAACAAACCCCCTCAAAAAAGAAAGAAAAACCTCAGTCAGCCAAGAAACCCACATCCAATACAATTATGAAATAAAGAAATTCCCAGATAAACAAAAACAGAGAATTCATTGTTAGAACCACCTTCAAAGAAATACTGAAGGAAATTCTTTAGGTTGAGAGAAAGTGGCACGATACAAACTTGAATTCATTAGAAAGCAATAACAACAAAGAGTTTTGATAAAAAGTTATGTAGGTAAGTACAAGGATAATATAATAGTACATTTTTTCCTTTAATATGTGATACATGTGTATTTGTGATCTAATTTTTCTCCTAGGTTCTTTTAAAAAGTATAAGATTTTATAAAATAATGATTATAACAACATACTAGTGGTTTTGTAACATGTATATACAACATATATAATAATAATATGTTAAAAAGGAAAAAAGGAAACGAGTCATATAGGAATAATGTTTCAATAATTTACTGGAATTGTTAGAATAAATCTAAAGTAGATTTTGATAAAGAGATATATATATAATAAGCCCTAGAATAGCCACTGAGGAAATAACAAGCAAAAACTTAGTATCTGTAGGATCTGTAGTGCTATCCTCACTTTCTCTCCTTATACTGGTAATTAACTTCTTTTCTCTTTTCATTTTTCTTGATTAGTTTGTCTAGAGGTTTACTAATTGTATTAATCTTTTTAAAGAATGAACTTTTGACTATGTTGATTTTTCTTTTGTCTTAAATTTCACTGAATTTCATTATCATCTTTATTATTTTCTTTATTCTATCTACTTTTTTTTTTTAAGATTTATTTGAAAGGCAAAGCTTCACAGAGAGAGAAGGAGAGGCAAAGAGAAAGAGGTATTCCATCTGTTGGTTCACTCCCCAGATGGCCACAACGGCCAGAGCTGTGCCAATCTAACGCCAGGAACCAGGAGCTTCTTCCAGGTCTCCCACTCAGCTGCAGGGGCCCAAGGACTTGGGCCATCTTCTACTGCTTTCCAAGGCCTTAGCAGAGAGCTGGATTGGAAGTGGAGCAGCCAGGACTTGAACAGGCTCCTATATGAGATGCTGCTATTGCAGGAGGCGGCTTTACCCACTACGCCACAGAGCCGGCCCCTATTCTATCTACTTCTTAATTTGCATTTTTGCTTTCAAGAATCTTAAGGCTGTAACTTAGATCATTGATTTTAGAACTTTTCTCTTATTCAACATACGCATTTTAAAGCAATAAATTTCCTCTAAGCATTTAAGCTGATCTCACAAATTTTAAAGCTGTGTTTTTATTATCATTTAGCCAAAACAATTTCTAATTATGTTGTTGTTTTTAATTTATATGTTACTTAGGAATGTGTGTTACTTAATTCCAAATTTTGGAGGGGTTTCCAATTATATTTTTATTATCAATGTTTAAGATTGAGCACAAGATTGACATGACTTTTATTGAGAGTCTATCTTGATTGATGTTCTATGAACTATTGAAAAGAATATAGTATATGATGGTTGGGTATGGTGTTTTCAAAAAAATCACAGATCAAAAATGTTGAGAATATTTTTCATAAGTAAATATATGTTATTATATGCTGTCTACTTGTTCCCTTAGTTACTGAAAAAAATGCTGCTAAAATCTTCAACTACATGAATTTCGTTATTTTCCCTTCAGTCCTTTCAATTTTGCTTTAAATGTTTTGAAGCTTTGTTCTTAGATTCATGTACATTGAAGATTGTTGTGTGTCTTCTTGATGAATTGACTTTCATCATTAGAGTTCACTTTAATGTCCTTTCTATCCAACCTACTTTGTGATTAGTTACTCAACTTTCTTGTGATTAGTTTTGCCTGGTAGAGCTTCTTCTGTCCTTTAGCTTTCATTCTGTTCATATTTTCATATTTGAAGTGAATCTTTTGTAGGTAGCACATAAGGCAAATTTTATTTTTATATTGTCATAATTACTCTTTGAACAAAAATGCCTACTCCATTTTAATTTAGTGTATTATTGATAAGATTTGGTAATATTTACTATCTTGTATTTATATTTATATTTGGTTACTTTTCTTTACCTATTTTTGGAACTATTTTAAGCTAGTTAAACAATATCTTACCATTCTTTATTTACTCCATTGTCTTCTGCCTTCCCAAGGCCTTTAGCAGAACTGGGTTGGAAATTGAGTTGCCAGGGCTCAAACTGGCACTCTGAAATAGTATGCAGACATCCCAGACAATGGCTTAACCTTTTACACCACAACACCTGCCCCCTGCCCCTACCACTTTTTTAAAGATTTATTTATTTATTTGAAAGGCAAAGGAAGAGAGGGAGAGAGAGAGAGAGAGAGAGAGAGAGAGAGAGACATTATCCATCTGTTGGTTCACTCCCCAGATGACTGCAACAGTCGGAGCTGCGCGGATCCAAAGCCAGAATCCAGGAGCTTCCTTCAGGTCTCCCAAGTGGGTGCAGGCGCCTGAAGACCTGGGCCACCTTCCCCTGCTTTCCTAGGCCATAGCAGAGAGCTGGATCAGAAGTGGAGCAGCCGTGACTGGAACCGGCTCCCACATGGGATGCCAGCACTGCAGGCGGCAGCTTTACCCACTTCGCCATAGCGCCGGCCCCTACAATGTTTTAATGACTCTAAAATGCCCCACATTATACAATGTATCATTATTTCATGAACCATTAAGAAAGAAAAAATAATGTCAATTAAATTATAATATGCCACTGATCACCAGATGTTTTCTGATTTCAGAAATATTAAGAGATGAGCAAATGTTATAAACAATCTAGGTGCAACACCAGAGTATCATGATAGAGTGGCTTACATGCAACAGAAATTTATTATTCACATTCTGGAAACTGAACATCACGGATCAGGGTGCCAGTCTAGTTGGGCAGTGACTAGGGCCCTTTTCCAAGCAGCAGGCTTCCAACTTCTTACAGAGCTCCTGATTCTGAGTTCAAAACTCTGCTCACAGTACCATACCATCTCACTCATTTATTTTTTTTTATTTGACAGGTAGAGTTATAGATAGTGAGAGAGACAGAGAGAAAGGTTTTCCTTTTTCTGTTGGTTTACTCCCCAATGGCCGCTAAGGGCTGGTGCTGTGCTTATCTGAAGCCAGGAGCTAAGTGCTTCTTCCGGGTCTCTCATGCGGGTGCAGGGCCCAAGTACTTGGGCCATCCTCCACTGCTTTCCCGGGTCACAGCAGAGAGCTGGACTGGAAGAGCAGCAAACCGGGACTAGAACCCGGTGCCCATATGGGATGCTGGTGCCACAGGCAGAGGATTAGTCAAGAGAGCCACAATGCCAGCCCCATCATCTCACTCATTTACCAAAGATTTTTTTTTTTATTCTCAAAGATATCTTCACTTTTAAAAATTTTTCTTTAACATCTTAGGCAAAGATTTTATAAATATTCTTTAAAATATATCCATTCAGTTTAAAGGCAAAGCAGAAAACAGATACATAAGCAGAGTCAGAGATACAGCTCCTGTCTATTTGTTGGTTCACTCCCTAGATGCAAGCAAGGATACTTGTCTGAGTCCAAATCTGGGGGTTGGGAACATAACTCAGATTTCCCATTTTTCTAGCAAGAATCTAATCATTTGGATCATTCCTGCTGCTTCCCGAGTTCTGCTTTAGCAGTAAGCTGGAGTCAAGATATTGAAATCATGTGCTCTAATACGGGTTGAGGCATCCCAACCAGCGTCTTAACCACAAGAAAAACGCTGGCACCCAATATTTTTATTCAAATGATTGTACCCTTCATCTCTAAATCCCGAGTTCCTATTTAGAGTTTAATTTTTCTTTCAAAACATTTCCAGATGAAAGATAGGTGATAAGGTAGACACAGGATATTAGAGAGTAAGGCACAAGGAAAGAGTAATTGGGCAACTACAAAAAAAACGATCTGCCTAATTAATTTCTATTCTGGTTGTTACCTGTAACTTGTGTAGAGTTGAGGGGAGTTTTTCTTTATGAAAATGATTCAATAGGAATGAGAAAATAGTTCTGAAATCAGAGTTCATTCTTTCCCAGTCCTTGATTATTATTTCCCAACCATTTTCTTTTTTTTTTTTTTAATTTATTTGACAGGTAGTTAGAGAGAGAGAGAGAGAGAGAGAGAGAGAGAGAGAGAGAGAAAGGTCTTCCTTCCATTGGTTTCACTCCCCAAATGGCCGCTATGGCTGGTGCTGCGCTGATCCAAATCCAGGAGCCAGGTGCTTCTTCCTGGTCTCCCGTGCAGGTGCAGGGGTCCAAGCACTTGGGCCACAGCAGAAAGCTGGACTGGAAGAGGAGCAACTGGCACTAGAACCCGGCACCCATATGGGATGCCAGGGCTGCAGGCAGAAAACTAACTTAGTGAGCCATGGTGCTGGCCCCAACCATTTTCTTAACTAAAATATATATCCACAGATTTATGGACACATGAAGAAGTATTTATATCTGCAGTAATCACAGTAGGCCACAGACTACGTACAGTAACTAGAAAATTTAACATAATGTTAAAAGATTTGAGAGGGGACTTCTGCAGTGGCATACTGCAGGTTACTACAGGTGCCACATGGGTGCCCATTTGAGTCCTGGCTCCTCCACTTACAACCCAGCTCTCTGATATGGCCTGCGAAAGCAGTAGAGGATGGCCCAAGTCCTTGGGCCCCTGCACCCACATGGGAGAATGGAAAAAGCTCCTGGGTCCTGGCTTCAGAATGGCACAGCTATAGACGTTGTGGCTATCCGGGGAGTGAACCAGTGAAAGGAAGACCCTCTCTCTCTGCCTCCGCCTCTCCTTAACTTAGCCTTTCAAATAAATAAATAAAATCTTTAAAAAAAATTTTTTTTAAAGATTCGAGAAGAAAGAATTTAATGTGTATTCAATCAAATCAAATTTTATTTATTCATCTACTCTAAATTTTTTATGAGTAATCCTAAGGTGTCAGGCAAAGCACGAGGCCCCAAAAGACAAACACAAATCAAGCCTATTTCCCACATAGTCATTGCCAGGGAAGCTCATTGTAGTAGTGGAATTGGACATGAGGGCAAAGCCAGAATGTAACACAGAAGTGCAGGAATTGGCATTGCCCAAACGTGCTATTGCTATGAGAGAGCGGGCAATTACTTCTGTATTGTAGTGGGGACTGACAAATCTGGGGAAGGCTTCAGGAAGCTTTCACATAGGGTCCTTGTGTGAAAGCTGGAGTGTGCTGTATCCTGAGATAATGAGTAGGCACTGGTCAGATGGGCAAGATGGAAACAGCTGGCCGATTTTGAGTTTGATGTTTGCAAATGAACATCAGGAAGAAGCAGAAAGCCTGTCTCATGATGTGTATGTGATACGTATTTTTTAAAGTATTTATTTATTTATCTGAAAAACAGAATGATAGAGAGATAGACAGAGATCCTCCATCTGCTGGTTCATTCCCCAAATAGCCACAATAGCAGGATGTGGGCCAGACCAAAGCCAGAAGCCAGGAACTCCATCTAGGTCTCCCAAATTGATGGCCTGGATCCGAGCATGTGGGCGATCCTCCACTACCTTCCCAGGTGCAGTAGGTGGAAGCTGGATCAGAAGCAAAACAGCCAGGACTTAAAGTGGCACTCTAATACGTGTTACTGATGTCAGCAAGTGGCAATCTAGCCAACTGTGCCGCAACACCAGCCCTCATAGTTGACAATTTTTTTCGACTTACACTCTTGGTATTTGTGGCATGCCTTTCTTTTCCAAGAAAACATGGAAGAACTTTGGGAAAAGCTCGTTGCAATGTATTTATTAGGTGTTCATGGTACGACTGTTCTGTGCTATGTTGAGTCTTTGGGTTCACTGAACATCTTATAAAATAAGACTATGAAGATGATCTAATATCTTCTCCTGTCACATGGCTCCACTTGCTTGGCGTTTTGGTTTCTGTGTCTCCTCTCTGCTGTGAACCACTAACCAGCTCTATCTGCACCTGAAATATTCAAGGACACGCTTTTGACACAGTGGTGTCTAGAAGCCAGATAGACGGCTTCAGGCCAGAAAGCTGTTGTGGAAAACTGTCTGCAGCTGCCTAAATTAGAGCTGACAATCCAGCCCTGGATTTACAGTGCAGAAGTCTTCAGTGTGGACATTGAAACCTAGCTAGAAAACAAAACACCACAAACTAGGTTTTTCTGTTTGTTTGTTTTGCTTTGGGGCGCCTCCTTTGTTGCCCTTCACATAAATGTCCCTTCATTGTAAAGGGAAATATTTCAGATGTTAAAATGAGTAATCAAAACTAGTTATTCATGTTAATGTCCAATGTGACCTTAATGTAAACCATCGTTAGTGTGCATGCTGCAGAACTAGAATGGTACAAAGGCTTTGGAACGATCTGTTCTTTCCCACTGAGTTGATGTGGATTTTATTAAATAGAATTTACATCATGGGAAACATTGGCTATTAATAATTCGAGTATGTAGGACACATTGGTAAAGTCTTGCTTCTTTGTTTATGCCAATGTTTGAGTGCTATATCAATGGTACCATGACTTCTGACAGATCTGAACCCAGGATACCCCAAAGCATGTTGCCTGCATTTGGAGGATTTTTAAGAATTCCTTAGAGCCAATGATAATAATATGCAACTTTATTTAGAGTTACTTTATATATTAATCATAAAAACAAATTAATTTTTGCTGTTTTTTCACATAGGGTCCTTGTGTGAAAGCTGGAGTGTGCTGTATCCTGAGTGGAAGAACTACACAATGAAATGCTAACAGCATAATTCCAGGGACTTAATTTACTAATTGCAATATATTGTAACTTATATACTATAGGATGTGATCAATGTGCCTAATTTTGTAAAAACTAGTCCTTTGAATAATAAAAAAATTAAACATCTGGCACCTCCATTTTGTAAAAAATACAGAAAACTTAAGAAAATAATGTATAAAAAGTCATTCTCCCACTCAGGTGTCCAATCCTCAGTCTGCATCCTGGAAATAATCAGAAGAACAAGCTCCTTATGGTCTTTCTAGAGATCTGCTAAGCATATACAACAAGTGGAAGGGCCTCTATATTCCCCTTTTTACTCCTTCTCTTTTATTGTAAACATAGCAGCATCATTTTGTACCTTAATTTTTTTCACTTGCTATACCCTATAGATACTTCCATGTCAATCTATCAGTTAATTAATAATATTAATATTATAGTTTTCATGTTCTTCTATATTTCTATAGTTCTATAGTTTTCATGTTCTTCTTTATGGCTGCACAATATCCCTTTATAATGATATACCATGATTGATTTCCTGTCCCCAAATAACATACATTTATGTTGTTCCTAGTCTTTTGCTATTGTAAACAATGTTGCATTCGATAATAATGTTTTGTGTGCCATCTTTCACACATGCTAGTATGATTGGATCAAAAGGGTGTGCATTTGTAATATGGAAAGATACTGTCAAATTATCTTCATAAATGGTGTACCCATTTACACTTCTACCAGCAATATATGAGAGTGTCTGCTTCCTGCAGTCTTTCCAACAATAAATACCTTTGAGTAACTGGAGCTTTGGATTGAAAAATGAGCATCATGATTTAGTCAGATGAGCCAGGGATGAACGTCTTCCATTTAGATCTCTCTTTCTTTGTAAGGCGCTTCTCTCCCAGCATTGACAGCCCTTAAAACTTTGCCATCAATGAAAGACCTTAAAACCAGACCTTCAAATCTCTGTACTAAAAGAATCAAATCCGGCCGGCGACGCGACTCACTAGGCTAATCATCCGCCTGCGGCACCGGTATACCAGGTTCTAGTCCCGGTCAGGGCGCCGGATTCTGTCCCGGTTGCTCCTCTTCCAGGCCAGCTCTCTGCTGTGGCCCGGGGGTGCAGTGGAGGATGGCCCAAGTGCTTGGGCCCTGCACCCCATGGAGACCAAGAGAAGCACCTGGCTCCTGCCTTCAGATCAGTGCGGTGCGCCTGGCGGCCATTGGAGGGTGAACCAACAGCAAAGGAAGACCTTTCTCTCTCTCTCTCTCTCTCTCTCTCTCTCGCTCACTGTCCACTCTGCCTGTCAAAAAAAGAAAAAAAAAAAGAATCAACTCCAAAATTTTCAAAACTAATAAAGCATATTAAATCACAGTTTCTATGATATTGTGTTTTTATACCAAACAACAAATGGGAGAAAAGTTATTTTTAAATGTTACTTATTTTATCTTTATTTTATCCTTTTTTAAGGACCAAGCTATCATTCACAATCTGTAAAGCCTTAACCTAGAAATGGCTTCAAACATCACCAGATTTCCAAAAGAAATATGTGGTGACACCTGTACATGGTGAAAATCCACTACAGGAAAAATTTTTTAATGTTTATTATATGTGATTAAAATCATGGTGAAAATTCCCTTATATAGCACACAAATTATTAGATGAAGACATACAGACCCTTTGTAAATTTAAAATAGCCACTGTCTTTGGTTTGAGAAAAATCTATGTTTTAAAATGTGTGATGTTAGGGAAACAAACTAGCCTGAGTTCATCCTCTTTAAGTTCTAGATAATACTCAACAGATTCCCATATCATAGGGTGCTCAAAGGGATGGAAGCTAAAGAAATATAAAGTTTCTCTGTCTCTTTCGTACTCTATTATTCTGAGGCACATGGTCAAAGAATGAAATGGAAGGCAATGCTGAATAACCCGACCTCTTTAAATTGCATACTCTCTCCAGCTCAGTCTAGGGCTTTCTCTGTTTCTTCTTCTTCTTTAGCACAAGTTAAAAATGTGTATGGGAACTGTGTTTGCTGCAACTATGAAGATACACTTAGGATGCCTTAGGAGTGTGTGGTTCGAGTTCTAGCTCCTTCACTTCTGATTTAACCTCTACTGATGCACACTCTGGTAGACAGTAGGTGAGGGTTTAAGTACTTAAATCCTTGCCACCCATTGGGAAGACCCAAATTAAATTCCAGGCATCTGGCTTCAGCTTGCTCCAGCCTAAGTTCTTACAGGTTTTTAGGGAGTGAAACAGCAGATGGAAGACTCTCTCACTCTCTCTCTCTCTCTCTCTCTCTCTCTGCATATATATATATATATATATATATACACACACACACACACATATATATATATATGTATGTATCTTTGTGTGTGTATGTGTGTATGGCTTTCAAATAAACATGTGTATCATACGACGCTACCATACGTCTTCTCAGAAAGCTGTTTGGATCCCTGTAGCTGTGAGCCAGGCTGATATTCAGGGCATCACACTTTGCCTGTTTAGCTGTCCTTGAACTGAATCTCACTTCTCTTTCCTCAAAGAGGTGTCCTGCTGATCTCTAAAGTGATTTTCAAAGGGTTCTATCCTAGACTCCATCACTCCCCCTGAATGTCATTATCAGATAGCTACCGAGGCACTGTCCTATAGAAGCAAAACAGAAACCACATGTTTAATTTTCAATTTTCCAGTAATTATACTTAAAAAATAAAAGCAAATGAAATTAATATAGTTTATTACAAAAGATTAATCATGTTAAGATGTAGTCTATATTAAAAATTCTTAGACATTTTATATCCTTGTTGTAAAATACTAAGTCTTTAATAACTGTTATTTCTTCGGTACTTGCAGCATATCTCTCTTTGGACTAGTGACATGTTAAGTGATCACTAGCCATGTGGCTATTGGCTCCCATACTGAATAGTGCAGATCAAGAGGGCTTGCTAAAATTCTAAACCCAACATTAAATTCGAGAGCATCTTTATATATGGATAATATATACATATATAGAATATTCTATATTTTCCAAGCCAGAATGAAAAATCTAACTTCTTAGTGAGCCCACGCTATAACATTTAAAATTTAAGTCAGGGTTAAGAATGAGCTGGTACTTCTTTTTCTTATCTCTTCTGTATCACATTTCTTTCCTCTGCAACAATATCTTAGATTTCAGGCTTTCCATAGAACCTGCCACTTTGTACCGGGCACAGGCAGCTGTTGATCAAGGGAGAAGGATCTGAGGCTGAGACTAAGGAGAGAGCTCTCCACGTAAAACCAATCAGAACCATCAAGACAGACTTCCTTTCCTTGGTGGCTTAACATCTACCTACCCATCAAAATGTGTGTGTGTGTGTGTGTGTGTGTATGTGTATTTGGTATATATATATATATTCCATATATGTGGAAAAATCTGCACTTCCTGATTGCTGTTTATTTGAAGGTTATAAACATTGGCTAACAGAGGATCCTTGACTTCAAAGGTGGCCTATGTTTTACAACGGGTCATGCAAATGTGGCTTTAGCTGGCACTGTTTTAAAATGAAAGAACCTTCTCAGTAAACGTTCACATTACTCTGCAACATGTTTTGTTAGAAAAGCCTGTGGTAGTATCTAAAATTGCGTAAATCATCAGTTTTTAATCTGGCAGGAAGTAGATAGTGGCCCATTAAACTTTCGTAATTAAATTTTCCCTGTACTCCCCCATAGAACCATTATCTGAGTTTTCTAATTAACACAAGAGGAGGGAGTCAATTCAGATTGATGGGATCTAGAGCCATCCCCTTTCATTTTAATGACCTTTAATAAACTTTTATTACTATTGATATTGATAATTATAATACACCCTTTAATTCTGCAATGTGATTCTAAGGACCTTTTCAAAAATTGCAAAATTCACCTTTAAAGCTAGAGTAGGCAGAATTATTATATTCCCAGGTGCTATGCATGTCAGGAAGTGACTTGAAATGAGCTGAAGGGTAGACAGGCATTGTGTCAGTGCCTTTCCCTTTCCTCACGACAGTGCGGGAACTCTATCCTTCCACCACCTGCTCATTTCACAGCACAGCCCCACCTGAGAACAGAAGTCAGGCTGAAGTGGGTAATGGTGTCTCATAAACAACCCACAGGGAACTAGGCAGGGTTTACTAAACTTGTTTTGTTTACAATTGGGAAGGCACTGAGACCAGGGGACCAGATGCCCTGGGGGAGTAATTCATTAGGTAAGCAGGCTGGTTCCCCAGAATGTTTTCATGAGACTTTTGCAGAGTTTTACATTATTCTGCATCCTCTCAGAGCTGCCATTCCTGTTAGGGGAGCTAATTCTTCCAGGTGAAGAGAATGAAATTGCCAGCCGGCACCGTGGCTCACTAGGCTATTCCTCCGCCTGTGGGACCGGCACACCAGGTTCTAGTCCCAGTCAGGGCGTCGGATTCTGTCCCAGTTGCCCCTCTTCCAGGCCAGCTCTCTGCTGTGGCCCGGGAGTGCAGTGGAGGATGGCCCAAGTGCTTGGTCCCTGCACCTTCATGGGAGACCAGGAGAAGCACCTGGCTTCTCACTTCGGATCAGTGGGATGCGCCGGCCACAATGGCGGCCATTGGAGGGTGAACCAACGGCAAAAGGCAGACCTTTGTCTCTCTCACTGTCCACTCTGCCTGTCAAAAAAAAATTTTTAAAAAATGAAATTGCCAACATGAGCCTATCAGCACTGTGAATATTCTTCTTAGTACCTTATTTTTTTAATTCATTGGCCAGCGCCATGGCTCACTTGGCTAATCCTCCACCTGCGGCGCCAGCACTCTGGGGTGCTAGTCCCAGTTGCTCCTCTTCCAGTCCAGCTCCCTGCTGTAGTCCAAGGGCAGCGGAGGATGGCCCAAGTGCTTAGGTCCCTGTACCCACTTGGGAGACTGGGAGGAAGCACCCAGCTCCTGGCTTCCGATCGGCACAGCACCAGCCGTGGCGGCCATTAGGGGAGTGAACCAGTGGAAGGAAGACCTTTCTCTCTGTCTCTCTCTCACTGTCTATAACTCTCTCTGTCTCTCTCTCTCTCTCTCTCTCTCTCACTGCCTAACTCTGCCTGGCAAAAAAAAAAAAAAATAGTAATAATTTGCTTCAGAAATTGGGGTGCCTAGATGATAAGTGACCAGGGTCATATGTACAGTGGATGATGGAACTGGGAGTTAGCCCCTTTGGTAACTCATCAAACAAAGCACAATGAGTAACCTGTGTGGGACTTCTGGAGCATGGGTTAATGAAGTCAAAAGTTGTGAATATGAGATTTACCAAATTCATAGTGTTTAGCGGAAATTGAGTGACACGGGTTCAAAATCTCATCAGTAAACAGGAATTTAAAAACTTACCATAGAGATGTTGTGAGAATTAAATTCACTGAAATATAAATCTCACATAGCATAGTCTATGGGTCAACAAATGTCAGCTTCCATTTTTATTATAGATATGGTTTTCATCCTGTCTCAAGTAGGCTTTCTAGAAGCCAGTGTTGTGATGCATCAGTAGTGCTACTCTCTATGACACTGGCATCCAATATGAGTGCCAGTTGGAATCCCAGCTGCTCCACTTCATATTCAGCTCCCTGCCTACAACCTAGGAAAATCAATGGAACAGGGCCAGGCATTTGGACTAACGATTAAAATACTGCTTACTATGCTCACATAGTTAAGTGACTGGGTTTTAGTCCTGGCTCTGCTCTTGATTCCAGTTTCCTGCTAATGTGCACACAAGGAGGCAGCAAGTGGTGGCTCCAGTACTTGGGTCCCTTCCACCCATGTGGGAAAGCCAAATTGGCTGCTCATTAATGGCTTCTGCCCATCCAGCTCTGGGAGCCACAGGCATTCAGGCAGTGAACCAGCAGATGGAAGGTAACTCTTTCTCTCTCTCCCATTCTCCCTCTTTCTCTTTCCATATAGCTCTCTCTTTCTTTCTTCCTTTCAACTGAAGAAAATAAGTTAATTAATTAAGAATCAATGGAACAGAATAGAGAGCAGGGAGAGAGAATGCGAGTGAGGGTCACATATACATGGGCAGTTGATGTAGGACAAGGATACCAAGGTAGTTCAATAGTCAGTAAATAGTCTTAATAACTGGTGCTGTGTGCTCACATAAAAAACATTGACATCAATGTTTACCTCACATCACACACTGAAATGAACTTGAAATGAGTCAGACCTAAACATAAAAGTCAAAACCATAAAACATCTTGGAAAAAAATTCTTTTTGTGCTTTTTTAAAATTGGAGTGGGTCAAATTCTTAGACTTTTAAAATAGAAACCATAAAAGAAAAAAGGTAAAATGAATATCATCAAGAATAAAAGTTCCTGTTGTTCAAATACAACATTTAAAAAAAATTCTAATTGAAAGAAAAATATCCTGACAAGATTTGCAGCTAGACTTTCTAAACCTGAGATGTTGCTGGCATGCAGTAAAACCCCTTAAATCTCATCTTAAAAATACATCTTAAAGTCTAAAAAATGGTATTATGATTGCTATTTTTCTCAGCTGAGCTAAGTAACGCAGCTTCCTAAATTGGTTGAACAGAGTCTACTGAGTGAACTTGGCATATAATGTAGAGGCATTAATTTTAATTGAAAGTAAGTAATTTAAGATAATATTTTTTAGGTGGAGCACAGCTAACTCACAGATTAGAAAGCAAAGTAAATATATTATTTTTACATAGGAAAAATAACAACCAGTTTGTCATTGTCTAGGACTAGCTTATTGTGTAAGAGACACAGATTGATAAAAAGGCAGGTTTCAGATGTAGCCTTTAAACGGGTGATGGATGGACAGCCCGAGAAAAGCACAATACATTGGGAGAGAATAGAAATTAAAGCCCTAATAGTAGAATGTTTCTATACTATCAGTACTTTTCAGTGAATTTTTGTTTTTGTGATGGTGGTGAGAGCATCTATCATATAGGTATATAGGTATATAGGTAATGTGAGAGCATCTATCTAAGATATGAAGCAAAGTATAATATGGACACCCTTAAACTGACTACCCAATTTAAGAACAATATCATTATATTCACTTGTGTGTTCCTGTTCTCTGGCATCATTCTTCTATCTGCAACGCTCATCTCTGCCATTGCCAAAGTAATTTTTCTGTATCTAATTCCTCCAACATTTGAGAATTATTCCTTCTTTTTATAATTCCATCACATGTGTATATGACTTTTAAAAAATTGTTGCTAAAAGTTTGCTTTTCTTCATGTTTCATAAAAATTTCAAATCATATGAGTCTTCTGAGAAATTGTTATATATGTTTGCAAACTTTGTTTATGTTACTAAATATAGCTGTTGTTCATTTTCACTGCTATATACTATTCCAACATACAATAAAATGTTGCATAGTAATTCTTCTATCAGATATATAATTTTTTTCCAGGTTTTTGAAACTATGGATATTTTATGTGTTTTTCTTGGTATACATGAAGAACAGTATCTCTAGCACCTATAACTAAGAGTGAAAGTGCTGGATTATAGGTTACACACAAGTTCAACATAACAATATAACATATCTTGTTCAATGTAACAAGATAAAGACAACTTGTTTTCCCAAACAGAAATACCAATTACATTTCCAGAAGCAATGCTTAAAATTTCCCGTTTCTCCAAATTTCCATCAATATTTAGTATTGTTAGGCTTATTAACATTGGCAAGTCAACAAAACAGTATCTCATTTTGGAATTAATTTGCATTTTTCTGGTAACTAAGAATTTGAGCAACTTTTCGATGTTTATTTACCATTTGTATGTCTTCAACCATGAATTGACTGTTCAATTGAATTTTTAAAAGATTTATTTTATTTATTTAAAGGCAGAGTTAGAGAGAGAGAGAGAGAGAGAGAGGTCATCCATCCACTGGTTTTCATTCCCCAAATTGCTGCAAAAACTCCAGCCCAAAGCCAAGAGCCTGCAATGCCATCCAGGTCTCCCACATGGGTGGCAGGAGACTCTTATCCACTGCTTTCCTAGTGCATTGGCAGAGAGGATTGGCAGTGGAGCATCCAGGACTTTTAGTGCTCATATGCGATGCTGGTGTCACTTGCAGCAGTTTAACCCACTGTGCCACAATGCAGATCCCTGTTCAGTTGAATTTCTGTCTTTATGATACTGAGTCTTCAAAATAAGAGGGCACTGAAGAATGTGTATTTTCTATTAAACATAAAGTACTTTCTGTGTCCATTAAATATATATTATTATGTTACTCAAATAGTCTATTTATCTCTTGTTGATTTCTCTTATTTGTCCTAAAATCAGTTTCCTAGGTCTTCCATAAGCAATGTATTACAAACTCATAGGTCAAAATGATAGAAATTAATTTTTCCATGGTCCTGGAAGGTAAAATTCCTAAAGCAAGGTGTCAGCAGGGCTATGCTCCCTCTGAAATCTCCTGGAAAACATTCTTGTTTGCTTCTCCCTGGAATCTGATGAAAGTTGGAATCCTTTGGCTTTTTAATATATATACATCTCTCTATATAATATATAGTTACTGCTGCCATATCAATCCAACTTTCCTAAATCTTCATAAGATCATCTTCCATCTGGGAGTGTCTGTCTATACATCCAAATAATTCTCTCCTTTTTCTTATTAAGGTATCACTTACTAGAATAGGGCTCACTCTAATCTGGTATGATCTCATCTTTTTTTAAAAGATTTATTTTATTTATTTGAAAGAGTTACAGAGAAAGGTAGAGACAGAGAGAAAGAGAGAAAGAGAAGAGAGAGGTCTTCCATCCACTGGTTCACTCCCCAAATGGCTGCAATGGCCAGAGCTGAGCTGATCTGAAGCAAGGAGCCAGGAGCTTCTTCCAGGTCTCCCTCGCAGGTGCAGGAGCCTGAGGACTTGGGCCATCCTCCACTGTTTCCCAGGTGCATTAGCAGGGAGATGGATCAGATTTGGAGCTGCTGGGACTTGAACAGGCACCCATATGGGATGCCAGTGCTGCAGGCCAGGACTTTAACCCCACTGCACCACAGCGCTGGCCCACATGAACTCATCTTTACTTGGTTACAGAAACAACATCTTATTTCCATATAAAGTCATATTTACAGATGCCGGGGCTTAGAACATCAACATATTTCATATCTTTTGGGGGAGCAATCAAAAACTGAGAAAGTTTATTAAACTTTCCTGGGGACAACATGGTGGTAACTCTGGTAATGTCAACAAGATGAAATCAACAAATTCTCTCAAAAATATGACTATAAACCTAGACAAAATTGCTCAACACTAGCATTTCAAGGCTCTGAAAATTGACCAGAAGCAAACAACAAACTTAACCATATTATTAACAAAGTATATTGAACCTCAGGTAAGAATAGTGGGAGTTGGGCTGGCACTGTGGCTCACTTGGTTAATCCTCCACTTGCGGCGCCGGCATCCCATATGGGCTCCAGGTTCTGGTCCCGGTTGCTCCTCTTCCACTCCAGCTCTCTGCTGTGGCCCAGGAAAGCAGTGGAGGATGGCCCAAGTGCTTGGGCCCCTGCACCTGCATGGGAGACCAGGAGGAGGCACCTGGTTCCTGGCTTCAACATCAGACGTAGCAGCCATTTGGGGAGTGAACCAACGGAAGGAAGACCTTTCTCTCTGTCTCTCTCTCTCACTGTCTAACTCTGCCTGTCTAATAATAAAAAAGAGTAGTGGGAGTGTGGAGAACTCTTGCTGGAAATCCCAGCTGATTTGGAGCTCTGGTGCTCCCAGGGAAGTGCTCACTGTGAAAATCATCAGCTTTGCTGACAAAGGTGTTCAGTTTATTTTAAGCAAAGGGAGAGGTGTCCGTGTGAGAGGTGTCCATATAGAGCAGTATTGTTGATAAAAATACTAAACTCAATGCGGGGCAAAAAACTGCAGCTTTGCCAGGCAAAAGCCTGAAGATTCACCATTAATTTGACAAGGAAGCCTGTGAAGCACCAACTCCTAGGATATCAAATTAAAATGTAAGACAACTTTTAAAGATTTATTTGTTTATTTGAAAGGCAGAGCAACATAGAGAGAGGGAAAGTATGAGATGGACAGCAGGAGGTGAGTACAGAGAGAGAGAGAGAGAGAGAGAGAGAAATGTCATCTACTGGTTCACTTCTCAAATGGCTACAACAACCAGGTCTGGACCAGGCTGAAGCTAGGAGCCAGGAATTCCATCCAGATCTCCCATATGGTTGGTAAGAGGCCAAGTAGTTGGACCGTCTTTCACTGCCCTATCAGGTACATTAGCAACAAGTTGGATTGGAAGTGGAGCCAGAACCTGAACCAGCACTCCAACATGGGATGCCACCATCACAAGTGATAGCTTATCCTGCTGTGCCACAATGGCAAACTTCAAAAAATATTTTTTGAGAAGGAATGTAGAAGAGAAATTGGCAGACAAATCGGCAGAGCAACACTATAGCAAGTGAGATTCATTAGAGAGAAGTAAAAGCAAGTTTTCAAAAAGTGAACAAAACTAAATAAAAACAAATCATGATGAAAGTCCTTAAAGAAAAAAAATCAGAATCCAAAACCACCAAAATTTATTATCTGGTTTCCACATTTTAACAAAAATTTATGACAGAACATACCATCTATTCAACCCGTCAAATAAATCTTATTAAAAAATAGAAAATATAAAAAATAAATGAGGGAAATTCTCAAAAAAGAATCAATGAACTTGAAAGTAGGCCAATAGAGATTATCTAATATGAAGATGAAAGGGAAAAAGATAGAAGAAAATTAAAACACAGAAACAAAGACATGTGGGATAATATTCACCATATCATAAACAGAAGTCTCAGAAGTAATGGAGAGGGAGAGAAAAGGGGGAAAATATACAAAGAAATAAGAGGCAAAATATTTCCAAATTTGATGAAAAACATTAACCTACAGGTCCAAGGAAGCTAATGAAGTATCATATAGAATCAAACCAAAGACATTCATCATGGTCAAACTGTTAAAGAGAGAGAGAGAGAGAGAGAGAGAGAGAGAGAGAGAGAGAGAGAATAGAAGAATAAAGGGAAAATTGATTTATCATGGAAAGGAAAGCAATAATATAATGAATAATCAACTTTTCTTCAGAAACATCAGAGCCCAGAAAAAAGGTAGAAAGTCATATTCAAAGTTCTGTGAAAAAAATAACTGCCAATCAAGAATTTTATATCCAGCAGAACTATCCTTCAAAAAGCAAAGAAGAATAAAGAGACATTACCAAATTAATGAAGACTAAGAAAATTCAATGCTACCAAACTGACCGTTGCATTGGAAATAGCAAATTTATATGAATAAATATAAAAAATTCTATATAGTTTTTTCTGTTATCTTAATTAATTTAAAATCCAAAACTTAATGAAGCAATGATGATCTTACTGTATTATTGGGTTTATAACATATAAAGTGAAATATATATGATAATAATAGAACCAAATAAAGAGGACAAAACATTTTTTTTTGACAGGCAGAGTGGACAGTGAGAGAGAGAGAGACAGAGAGAAAGGTCTTCCTTTGCCGTTGGTTCACCCTCCAATGGCTGCCGCGGTCGGCGCGCTGCGGCCGGCGCACCGCGCTCATCTGATGGCAGGAGCCAGGTACTAGGTGCTTTTTCCTGGTCTCCCATGGGGTGCAGGGCCCAAGCACTTGGGCCATCCTCCACTGCACTCCGGGCCACAGCAGAGGGCTGGCCTGGAAGAGGGGCAACCAGGACAGAATCCGGCGCCCCGACCGGGACTAGAACCTGGTGTGCCGGCGCCGCAAGGCGGAGGATTAGCCTGTTGAGCCACGGCGCCGGCCAGAGAAAACATTTTTTTACAGCAAAAAGTGTCATGATAAGTTGTAAACAAATCAGTATTAGCCTAAAATAGATTGCAGTAAATTAAGATAATCCCTACAGCAAGGGCTTATTTTATAACAAAAAATAATAGATTCTAAAGAGGCATCCATTGGAGAATTTTCTTAGAAATTAGGTCACCCCAACCTAAATTGTGCTTTATTTAAAAGCAGAAATAAAGAGTAATTGTCCAAAGCTAGCAATAATAAAAAATTTTTCCTACTTAATTGTTGTTGTTATTTATTCTTTTCTTCTGTTTCCTAGGAAATTTGAAAATTGCTATCTCCCCAGAGTGGAAAGAAATTGCATTGCTGTGCACCACTAATATGTACACACAACTTTAAGAGTAAAGTTGATAATTAAAGTCCATATTGGTGGAAAATGCATAAATCTCATAAAAAATTGGATTTTAAATCTATGGTTATATTTAAAACATACACTAAACTTAAGAATAAGACAGATGAACCATGTGAATTCAGTGTCATTTATCTAAAGTCATGTAAGTTAAATTAGAGTTTTAACTCTCAGCTAGTCATCTGACTCCAGAGATGGTGTTTTCCTCTAGGTCCCTAGAGATGTAAAAAATATTTACAAACTATGCAACAGATAAAGGATTAATAATCAGAATCTACAAAGAGGTCAAGAAACTCCACAACAACAAAACAAAAAACCCACTTAAGAGATAGGCAAAGGACCTAAATAGACATTTTTCAAAAGAGGAAATCCAAATGGCCAACAGGCACATGAAAAAATGTTCAAGATCACTAGCAATCAGGGAAATGCAAATCAAAACCACAATGAAGTTTCACCTCACCCCAGTTAGAATGGCTCACATGCAGAAATCTACCAACAACAGATGCTGGCAAGGATGTGGGGAAAAGGGACACTAACCCACTGTTGGTGGGAATGCAAACTGGTTAAGCCACTATGGAAGTCAGTCTGGAGATTCCTCAGAAACCTGAATATAACCCTACCATACAACCCAGCCATCTCACTCCTTGGAATTTACCCAAAGGATATTAAATTGGCAAACAAAAAAGCGGTCTGCATCTTAATGTTTATTGCAGCTCAATTCACAATAGCTAAGACCTGGAATCAACCTAAATGCCCATCAACAGTAGACTGGATAAAGAAATTATGGGATGTGTACTCTATAGATTACTATACAGCAGTAAAAAACAATGAAATCCAGTCATTTGCAACAAAATGGAGGATCGGAGTGGAGCAGCCTGGACACACACCAGTACCCATGTGGGATGCTGGCAGTGCAGGCGGCAGCATTACCTGTTTTGTCACAATACTGGCCCCTTTGTTGAGTTTTGAAATGTGAGAAATAAAACAATAAATCTTTTAGAAGTTAACACAGAAAAGTGTCTGAATAAGGATTGGCAAGGACTTCTTAGGCAAGATACAGAAAGCAATCATCATAAAGGGAACAAACTGACAAATGAGGCCTTATTGATTTTAAGAACTTCTATTCATCAAGACATCATTATGGAAGTGAATGAAAAAGCCGTTGAATTGGATAAGATATATGTTATATGTATATCCAACATATTAGTTAAGTAATTAATTAAATTCAGACTCTAAATGAACATTTACATATCACTAAGAAAAATACAGACATCTCAGTAACAAAAGATTTAAATGGGGTATTACAAATAGTATATTCAAGAACCAATAAATACATAAAAAGATGTTCAACATCATCCATCAGAGAGACATAAATTTAACACACAAATGAGATACTACTTCATATTCTCCAGAATGGTCAAAAGAATAAGGAAAAAGGAGAAGGAGAAGGAGAAGGAGACGAATCACAAGCACTACTGAGTAGTTAGCATGCATGTGAAGCAACAATTAGACACTGCTGACAAGAATATAATTTGTACAACTATTTAGCAAAACTTCTTCACTAAAGCTGAACACATATCCAATGACTAATTCCACTTTCAGCTATATACCAGCCAGAAATAGGCACATAAGTACACCACAGCACATCCTTTGTCTTTTGGTGACACAGCAGCACTGATTGTAATAGGTTTATACCCTAAAACCTACAAACAATAATAAAAATAAATTACTGTTTAGCCATAACATGGAATATTGTACATCAACTAAAAGACTGCTGCACATACTACATGTGTGAATCTCATAAACATAACATTTAACAAAAAAGCAATATACAAAAAAAATACAAGGTATGATTTCATTTCTATAAAGTTCACAAGCAGAGGCCAGTGCTGTGGCTTAGAGGGTAAAGCCATTGCCTACAGTGCCAGCATCCCATTTGGGTGCTGGTTCGAGTCCCAGCTGCTCCACTTCTGTTCCAGCTCTCAAATATGGCCTGGGGAAGTAGTGGAAGATGGCCCAAGTCCTTGGACCCTGCACCGTGTGGGAGATCTGGAAGAAGCTCCAGGCTCCTGGCTTTAGATCAACTGAGCTCCAGTCATTTGGGGAGTGAACCAGTGGATGGAAGTCTCTCTCTCTCTGTCTCTCTCTCTGTCTCTCTGTCTCTCTCTATCTGCCTCTCTCTAACTCTGCCTTTCAAAATAAGTAAATAAATCTTAAAAAAAAAGAACTCTATTTTGCCTGTGGGTCCATCTATCCCTCAAATTAAAAAGAAAAAAAGTAAAATTTCCTGGAAAATAAAGTATAAGCTAATTTTATATAAAATAAGCTTACAATTTGAATAGGATTTGTCTAATATCTCCAAATGTTCTCACAAAGATAAAAGAACAGAAATTGGCCTAAAATATTTATTAGCTATGAAATTGAAATGTAAATGACTCCTGAAAATCTTAAGTTTAATATTTTGGATGATGTTTGTGTTTCCAACTTTAGTTTTGTGTGTAAAGACAAATAACTTTAAAAAATTAGTTATCATAATATAGTCCTTGTGGAAATACTTGCTGTTTTTGTATACGACTCCAATACCCTCTCTTTAGATCTTCTCAATTAACTTCTGTAGTAAATGTTAGGGAAAGGGTTTTACTATTGCTGGCTTGAAGCCTATCTTACTTCAGATATACCCATCAAAGTAACCACTGGATGCTTTACCTGAATCCAGCCCAAGCCTCTTTCTGCTTTCAGAGTGGAAGCAAAAAGATTTGGGGAGCCCCGTCCCTCACAGGGTTAACGGAGGAAAAGCTGACCAACTGAATGAATATTAGATCTCCAGTCCTTAACAACACCTCCCTCTGGAGGCTCCTCCTCCTCACCTCCCATTTTATCTATCTTTTGTGTTTTTAAAGATTTATTTATTTATTTGAAAGTAAGTCAGAGTTACACAGAGAGAACGAGAGGCAGAGAAAGGTCTTTCATCCGCTGGTTCACTCCCCAGTTGGCTGCAATGGCTGGAGCTATATCAAACTGAGCCAGGAGCCAGGAGCTTCCTCCAGCTCCTTCCACGTGGGTGCCAGGGTCCAAGGACTTGGGCCATCTTCTACTATTTTCCCAACCCATAACAGAGAGCTGGATCGGAAGTGGAGCAGCCGAGACACTAACCAGTGCCCACATGGGATGCCAGCACTGCAGAGGGTGGCTTTACCTGCTATGCCACAACACCGGCCCTTTGTCTATCTTTTAAAATCCTTTCATCAGCAATATTTCTTAAAGAAGATGAAGAAACATGTGCAGAGCGATTATGCAATTTCCCTCTTCAGCACAATTCCACTGGGTACGTGGGCTCCTTGCAGTTCACATGGTACTCACCTTTTTGCTGCTTTGATAGTACTTATTTCTGTAATACTGCTATTTCCCTTTCTGTAGGGGACTTGCAGACAGAATGGATTGATCTCTTCCTCAATGGCTACTGCCGTGGTAAACCTCTAAAGAACTGGAATTTGTGCTAATGCTGACAATGAGAGTTAGTTGCTTTTGCAAGTGTATAATGGGAAACACATTTTAAAGGATTTGTCAGTGAGTTGAAGTCTCATAGAAAAGGGAGAATCCTTTCTTAAGGTCATTGATGAGTTATTTGCCTTCTGCAAGTAAAAATTAAATCTAGACTTCTCAGCACATTCCTTCAGGAGGTGGGTCCTGCCCATTGAGACAACCTCTCCTCACACCTGTACTCTACGGGTAATTTGTCATCCACTCATAGCTGACTAATTGCTCTCATTTGGGGTTGGGAAGGGGAAGCTGGCTGCTTCTTTATCTGTACCTCTTTACATCTGTGCTGCTCTTTTCCCCTGCTTCACCGAGGAGTAGTCTCCTACTATTAAATATTAACTGCTTCACAAATCCCTTTCTGACATGCTGGTGAACATAGAACTTCCTGACTCCTGCTCTCAGAGCATTGTATGCACACCCTGTTGTTGCTCTTATCACATAATCCTGCAATGATTTCATCACCTGTCTGGCTACTGCTTTGGACTTTGGGCTTCTGGAATTTTGAGCTTTCTAAAATAATTATATTATAAGAAGCAGTGAGACACGTACAGATACACACACACACACACACACACACACACACACACAAAGAGGGGGGCAGGTCTCATCTGCTGTTTCACTCTCCAAATGACTGCAACCGCAAGGGCTTGGTGAGGCCAAAGCCAGAAGCCAGAATCTCAATCTAGGTGTCCATGTGGATGGCACAGATCTAACCACTTGACTCATCACCTTCTGCCCACAAGAGTCTGCATTAGCAGGCAGCTGGAATCAGAATCTGGAGCATGGAATTGAACACAGGTTCTCTGATATGGGACCTAAGCATCTTAACCAAGTGTCTTAATTGTTAGGCTAAATGCTTGCCTGTGGAGCTATGTTTTTAAATTCCCAGTTAATACACAAACTGCTCAAGTTCCTATCATGTTTGTAGAGTGAAGCAAGCGAACAGGCAAAACATCAAGAACACAGCAAAAGCAAGTGCATTTAGCGTTTTAGTAGATGTGATTTGCTGCAACTTGTCTACTCTAGTGAGATGAATTGCAAGAGCCTGAACTTACAGGTTCCTGCTGTTCATGTTTAGCCATCTTAATGCATCATGGCTGATTGGACACACAGAAACTCTCAATTAGTCTTGTTTGGCCATGGTGCATACAGCTCTATCCAGAAATGATAACAAAATGCTATACAGCTGCCTGAATTAGCAGAAAGAGAGGTGATATATCTGCCAGAGTCTCAACATTTATAAGATTGTTGCCATTCAAAAGACTCCAAACCTGGAATAATACCAATGGAAAATTCCTTATATGTACTGCTGGAGTGTCTAATATGTACTCCGTGCTGACCTCTCATAGCTGTGCCTTAATGAGTAGAAAGTATGCAAGTCAGGATGGCCATGAGTTAGAGTCTAAATGGCAAATCCAAGACAAAGTCCTTCAGGAATAACTTGCTTCACATCCATACTTGCATAAACGCCAAAACCTAGAAAAAGCCATTCTCTATCCTGTTGAGTTCTCCACTTGTAATGCCTTGGTAAGCTCACTTCATAGCCTAAAAGAAATTAAAAACAAATGAAAACAAAAATCTTGCCTTTCATATTATCCCCACTCCCTATTCCAGAACTTCATCATTGTTTAAATGAACCCATTCTCTCAAATGAAAGGGTATTTCCTTTGTCCTAAAGACATATGTGAAATTTTATTACTCAGAGGAATTGGAACTGAAAACAGAATAGAATGTTCTAAAAATACATAACAGTTGGCATTAAGTCTTAAGTCAATTGACTCTTGCCACCTGGTAATGTACCTGATACGAGGAAGGGAGTCAACTTCTGTTAAAGCAAAGGTTCAAGGCTTTCTTATATGTTGAACTCACCATACGGTGTCTAAAGAGAATGTTCTAGAAAAAAAAACACACATACACAAATGTGGAAGCAGACTATTCTCTGCCATTAAGTGATGCTCAATTCATAATGCATTCCAACTAACACACGTAATCTGAGGTGAGTGGAATTACAGGGAATGATTTGCAAATGAAGAATTAAAAGCAGAATGAGTGCTAAATGTCATGATTGAATCTCTAAAGTATTTGATTGGCTCTCTTACAATATTTCCACTGAGAATAAAAGTTATATGAGATAGAATTGGAGGGCATTCGAAAATTATCTAATTGGTGAAAGTTACACAGCTAAGACTCAGAATAGAACCCAGGAAAACAAAAAATACAAACAAACACCCAAATGGGGAAGTTTTATATTATAAAAAATAGGGGCAACTGTCCCTAGTCCATGTTGATGAAAATTTTTTATTGAATTAAAAATGAAATGCTATTACTAAACAGTATCTAGTTGTTTACTAATACTTGAGAAAAATTTCATGAAGATTGAAACTAATTTTATGAAGGATACAAAACATGCCATGAAAATGCTCTTAACATCACCTATAACTAACACATTTTCAGACATCTCTTTTTCATGCATTTTCTTTTCATTTACACCCTCTCAAAATTTGTGTTTTGGTCTTTAGTTAAATCAATACAAAAGTCAGATAATGGATAGGAGGAAGAATGCTTTGTATTTCCATCATCTTCCTTTCAAGAGTCGAAGCGTTGTCGTTACAGCTGATGCTTAGACGTGAAATTGTTTTTACTGAGTTATTGATGACTGTATCTATGCAGAGCCTAAGTCAAATTATAGTATATTATGGAAGCAATAGCTTCCTTCAATCTTTTGCATTATTGTACTGTAAGAGCCACCTAAGCCCATTACAAAACTGCCATGAATATTGTGTCTAGACTATAAGTCATCTCGGTTTTAACCAAATTAAGTCCCTACTACATGACTCAGATTTAGTATCTTCTGAACATAGCAATGTAATCTGCAGCCATGGAATTATTATAAGAGAAAACTAAAACATAGTGGCTTATACACAATGAGCATACAATAAATATTTGTTGAACTAAAGATATGACCCGGGCCTACTACAAATCTTTCCTATTTTTCTTCTAAACTGAATTAAGAGCCACCAATCTATAACATTTTTAACATGTCATCAGCCTTGATATATGAAATGATATTCCAAATGAGAATTTGGAACTCACATTTGCCACAATGGAATAGACTAACATACATTTTCTGAAGGGACAGGCATTTCTTTAATCCATACCAGTAGCCAGTCACTTCCTAATGTTCATATCAACATAAGTTAGAGATTCCCCTTAACATTGGCTTCATTGGCAAGAATTAATTGGAGAATATTTGCAAAGATACTAAAGAATAAATATTTTAAAATAAATATGTGGTGGCTGAATTCCATTAGTAAACAGGAAATATATCATACATTTAAGAGGAAAAATGATAGATTTTTAAAATCTAAACAATGAGTTCTGCTTCCCTAAAAATGTTAAATTTTTTTGGCAGAAAGTCTCAGACCTATGAAGCCAGAGGTACACTTTGTATCAAGAAAACTTAAAGGTGTTAATCTCCATGTGTGACTACTTAAGAATACACGATTTTTACACAGAGAAAATCCTCAGCCACAGTTCATCTCCACCAAGCAGATAGAGAAGGAACAGAGGAAACGGATTTAAAGAAACGAATGAAGAAAAGCAGGTCCCACAGTTTGAATTGCTGTATGGATTTCCTGCTAAATGCAATTACTAAAGAATACTTCTAGGAATCTTTTTCTAGAAGGGCTTGAAAATGAAATCTGATTTCTCTCTTTGGGATTCAAAGGAGAATGCTTAAGATGTATGAGTGAGAATAGTCTTTATTTACGTACTAGTCAAAGTTTTCAAAGTTTGGTGTGGCGTGGTGTTCATGTTTGCTAATTAAGTTTCTCCAGAATCAGTTATTCAGCTTTTTATATAACCAAACCCTTTCAAGAAGGCCGTAGTAACCAGTGTCCATTTTTAATCAGATATACATAGTTGGGTATATATTAATTACATGGATATAAACTTACAACCATAAGTGACTCATAGAAGCAACCACATCAATTTAATTTTGGAATGGGGAAAGAGCTTTCTGTTAGAGCAAGAGAAATATTCTAGGTGATTTTATACTGAAAGTATACTAACTGGACTGACATGTAAGTTTCCTAAGATAGTCACAGGAACTCAGTGGAAAATGATGAGTTATTTTTGGAAAATGTTATTTCTTTTCTGGAATAAAAACTCACATAAATAGGCTTTTTCATTTTTTAAAATTTCTCATATATATTGGGATCTTCTGTTTCAAACTAGCAAGCAGGACACACTTAATAGATTTTTCTCAGGAAATTACTGTTCATTTTTTCTCAATTCTAATCATTATAACACTTACTGGTCTCAATCACACCAGAACAAAGTCAAGACATTTCTGTTAGTCAAATATCCAATACCATTGAATGATTTTTCGGCCAAGGCACATGGAGAGTTAAATGCAAAACACAAGAATTAAAGTTGAGCAGTAAAAGCAATAAGTGTTTTACTTCTATCTCATTTGGGACCTCCTAAGGGAAGAAACTAGTGAGCTATGCAGACTTGAGGGGAAATAAAAAAAGAAATTGTCCCAATGCTATTCAGTAATCAATTGGAGGAAAAAAATCAGTGAGTATCAGGTAATAAAATATGGAATTAGGATAGAGCACTTGCCTGAGGGTATATCCTGTAGTAAAGGTTATTTTTCATGATTTATAAGGGTTTTTAAAGAAGCTTGCAGAATGCCACGGGAGAAATGAAGACTTCTGAAAGCTTTACATTGTTCTGCAAGTGCTTTCATAATACTTGTTTATGTTGGAGGGTGGGGGCGTGGGGGAGAGATTGTACAGTGAGGTGGAACGGTTATTGACCAGATTGATCATGGGAACAAATCTGCCGGTGGTAACCTTGTTTAATGATATGTTGCTGGGCTCAGCACCTTGCAGAGGCTGTGATTCTTCACCGGCTGGGGCCGCATGATGGATCGCGGTAGGAAGCTGATGGTGCAATCACTCACCGGCCGTCAGCGACACCTGCAGCAACCTGACACCCGTCCCTGCTGCACAGAACAGCCAAGCTGCCCAGCCCCACTGGGAGCCAGGAGGACTCTTTCATGGGGCATGCAAGAGATCCTTCTCTCTCTCTCTCTCTCTCTCTCTCTCTCTCTCTCTCTCTCTCTCTCTCTCTCTCGGCCCTGCATCTTCCTTTGTAGGGAATTTCTTTTCAAGATCTGGTAATACATTTTTCCCCCAAAATAACTTGAGTCTCCTTTGCATCTTACACTTCTCAATTTCTCGCTCACATCCACAGCTCATGAGGCCTTATTTTACTGTGGCCAGAGAGAAGAAAGACCAAACAAGTCTTAAATCAGAATATAGAGACTTCAAAATTCAGGGAATGTAATGATGTCATACCAAAATATCAAATCCTATATTATCATATTTTTCTATTTCTAGTGATAACTGAATTAGTGAGGTAAAATCTGTTGGGCGAGTTTGCATGGTGAAGTCTGTGGCGTTGCCAGGTGGGGAACTCTCCCAGGTGCCGAATCTGGGACTTTGATCTCTGTGTATCCAGCACCTTGTGCCTGGTTGTTTGCTTAAGAGAAAGAAGACACTTGGAATCGGTTTGAGAAAGAACAAAATAGTGTATGTGACTACTTGGCACTTCGTGACTTCTCTACTCTACCAATCTATGACTCCCCAGCGCTTCATTAAATTTACACTGTCTGCCCTGTGAAATATGGCCCCCAACCCAAATGCAGTTCCTGTACTCTCCCGTGCGATGGTTTTTGACTTCATCAGCACTGCTTCATTGTTCCCATTGTTCACACTAATTTTTCACCTTTCCTTTTCCACTTCTCACTACTTGGAATGTTCTCATTCCCTCCATTTACACCCTTCTACAGCCAGCCTGGAACCACCTCTTACAGGAAGTATTCCTTTGTTACTCTGGCCTCCCTTTTTCCCTTCTATTAAGAGTCTGGTGTCTGCCTTCTTATCTTCCATTCCTTCCTTCTTACCAGTCGCAAGATGTGTTTGGCAAGACTGTGGTTTCAACCCTGCTGTCTCCCTCCTCCACGTTACAAGTGGGACTTGAGACATCGGCTAAACCTAGGCACAGAATTGCTTTGGATGACATATTTGATTCCAGGATAAGCATATGAAATTTGATAGGGTTTTTGCTAAAATGCTAATATATATATACACCATATATATATATATATATATATATATAAAACATACACACACACACACATGCACACACGCACTGTTTTCTTAATTGTGAAAACAAACACACAGGTGTAGAAGTTGCTGAGAATACCTTGAAACAATGGAAAAGTTGGTCTTAGGATGAAGCTGACAGTGCTGTGGGTAAGGCAGAGACAAGGGAAGAAATGAGAGCTCTGGAGAGTCATTCGGGGAGGCCTTTCCAGTTGCCAGTACAAATATTCCTCACTTTTGTGATCTGAGTACTCGCTTTGAGTTTCAGTCTCTGTAATAAAAAGCACTACTTTCGTGTTTGGACTCAATTTGTACTTATAATAAACAGACTCTGCTTAGTATGGCTGTTTTTGCTTTTTTTAATAGGCAGTCACTCTGTCTTCAACAAAGTTGAAAGCCTTTTGTCCATTGATTCTCCTATCTTTCTCCCTGACATCTTCCTTTGTGCTGGTACCCTGTGGCCACTATTCAGGGTACACTCATGGTTTGATTTCTCAGTGACAAATACATCATTTCTTCAGGCAGTTGTGTCTCATGCTTTACAACCTGCTCACTCTATCGGGAGAGTACGCCCTGTTGGATGGCAGTATAGAAGTCACTGTCACCTCCCGTATCCAGGAGATACATGAGGTGATGAGAAGCTCTCTAAGCCGATTTTTACTATACTTCTATGAGTCTATTCAACAAACGTCTGTTCTCTAAATCTATGTTCCACTACCTATCTCTTATGGGCATCTCAGTGTTGACGGATTCACTGAGGTCTTTCCAAAAACTGCAGACATCATTTTTACCAAGCAACAATCATTGCCTTGTTGTATTTTTGCTGTACTCTCATTTTGTATGTGATCCTGGCTGGGAAGGAATACAAGCAACAACAGGCTTGCCATACACCCTCAAAACTATGGCTGTTTTTTCAGGGCAGTTCTTTACATACATATAAAACAAATAGAGCAAACTGCTTCATAATAAATCTATTTAACACTGTTGTGCTCTATGATATTTAAATTCACATAATGGGGTGGGTGTTTAGCCTAGTGGTTAAGATGCCTGGGTCCCACATCAGAATACCTGAGTTCAATTCCTGTCTCTGACTCTTAACTTAAGCCTCCTGCTAATGCAGACCCTGGGAGGCAGCAAATAATAGTTCTAGTAATTGGGTTCCTGCCATCCATATGGGAGATTTGATTGAGTTTACTACTCCTGGCTGTAGCTTGACCCAGGCACAGCCATCACAGGGATGGAATATCTCTTTCATTCTCTTTCTTTCTCTCTCCCTCTCTCTCTCTCTCTGCTTCTCAAACAAAAAATTTAAAAACTACTATAAGGAATGTTTGTATATTGTCTCAACTTGGCCTCAACTGAAGCAAAGTCTATAAGCTTCATTTAGACAGATACTACATTTCTAAGATGACCATGTTTTATTTCTTGTATTAAAAATATCATCTAAGGCTGGTGCTGTGGCATAGTGGTGCCAGCATCCCACATGCCACCTGCAGTGCCAGCATCTCATATGGGTGCCTGTTCCAGTCCCTGCTGCTCCTCTTCCGATCCAGCTCTCTGCTATGGCCTGGGGAAGAAGTGGAAGACGGCCCAAGTCCTTGGGCCCCTGCACCCATGTGGAAGACCTGGAAAAAGTTCCTGGCTCTTGCTTTTGTAGTGGCACATTTCCAGCCATTGTGGCCATTGGGGGAGTGAACCAGTGTATTGAAGACCTCTCTCTCTCTCTCTCTCTCTCTCTCTCTCTCTCTCTCTCTGCCTCTCTGTAACTCTGCCTTTCAAATAAATAAATAAATATTTTTTAAAAATCTTCTGATAGAAATCTACATAAAATTTCAGGAAAGTGCTTTCCTGAGAAAGACTAAGACGTACTGCTACACTCTGCACTAGTGGTTCTCAATCTCCGTCATGCATAAGAATTACCGGGAGCTTATTAGAACAGATACCTGGAACCCACCTACTAAGAATGTGAGTGATGACCTATTGCTGACACTGCTGACTCACAGCCCATACTCACACTAACTGCACTGAATTGTTTGCTAGCAGAATTCCCTCAGAATAGTGGCAAATTCATATTGTTTCCAACTTTTCTGCAAACTAGGTTATTATTAAGGCAAATAAGTTGCAACTATAAAGTTGGAAAACCAAGTTTCTACCTAAATGCCTTTTAGTTGACTCAATTTATTTACATGATTTAGAATTGTAGCTCTTCTAATTTTTCTAAACCGTCCTTTAGCTAAAAGGAAAATATTTTGCAGAAAATATTCTCTTGAGCTGAATGGGTAACTGTGTCCTGATTTGGTTATATGATATTTATCTTGTTTGTAGACAGGCATTTGAATCTCTCTCTCTCTCTCTCTCTCTCTCTCTCTCTCTCTCTCTTTGTATTATTGGTAGTACTATTTATATTGCTTCACTTGGGAAATACTCTTATGTATATTACTAGTAATATTACCACTAGCAAACACTATGCCAGTCTACTTCAAAAAAGTTTCATTAGGAAGCTGTATACACGATACCAATCAGGGAAAAATAAACTGGGTTTATAGGCCATAGAAAAACAAAAGCTATAATATATTTTTTTCAATTGCAATTCAGGAATTTTATTTTAAAAATTTTTTAAATATCAATTAATGAGATATAAAATACAGAATGCTTCAAGAATTTGCAAGTCATCCTTGTGCAGGGGCCATGCTGATCTTCTCTGGATCATTCCAATTTTAGGATATGTGCTGCCAAAGCCAGAACAAGCTATAGCATATTACACAAAAAAGAGGGGGGAGAAAAAAGGAGATGTTAAAAGGTGAAAATTGTGTCTTTCCAAAAGGGGATATGATAAGGTCATGGGATAGCTTACTCGGGCACTTGTTTCATGTGCTTGTTCAGTCTCCTCGAGATATATCCATACAGTTGTCGTCCTAGCTTTCAGCCAAAAGGTGCTGAAGGACCACTGAAGCTGATAACCAGTACTTACAGCCCTCCCTCCAGAAGAAAAATGCAAAGAAAATAATTAAGTGTTATTTTTCCAGCCAAAAACATTTTTAAGCTTCAGCTTTCCTTCTTCCTTACATTGTTTTCCCTCCTTCGCTGCCAGCAATGGGGCATTTTGTATGCTCTCAAGAATGCCATTGTGTGTGTGTGTGTTTGAGAGAAAGAAACGTGCATTCCCTTTTATTCGTGATCAATATCACCTATCATTTAGAAGTAGACCCTCTCCACTTCTCTTCTCTCTGAGGTGACATCACAGCAAACAGCTGCAAAGACAAAGAAAATGTTTCCCCACTGCAGCATCAGGCTCTTCCATCAGACTTTCCTAGTGGTCACATTGGCAGCCTTGGGTCCGCCTTTTAGCATATCATGTATGGAATTTAAAGATGATGGAGCAGGCCTTTAATCTAGTGGATAAGGGGCTTGGAACCCACATTGGAGTACCTGATTTCAATTCCTGGCTACAACTCCTGACTTCAGCTTCCCACCAATGCAGACTCTGGGACACAGTGGTGCTGGCTCAAGTAGTTAGGTCTTGTGGGAGACCTAGACTGAATTCCCTGGTTTCTGTCACAAGCCAGCTACTTTGCTGGAATCTGGAGACTATAACCAGTGGATGGTACATTTTTTTGGAAAGATGTTAATTTTGTAAAAAATTTTTGAAACCCACGGATACAGAGGATTTTCAAAAAGCTCATGGAAAATCGCATATTTTGAAAAAATAGAGTTCATAAAATTTTTGCACAAAAATAAACTTATCTTTTAATTCTAATTTTCCATAAACTGCTTGAAGTGTCTGTCTGTCTGTCTATCTACCTGCTGAACTGTCCTTGCATTAAGTCATTTGGCTTCTTAGTCAAATTGGGGTTTATTGGGGCATATATGAATATTTAAATAAGGTTGTTAATTCTCAACGTGAAAAGGACAGACACATACTCACATCCAAAGCCAATCAAAGTTTCACCCTCTCACAAAGTTTTTGTTGTATTTAACTATAATCATTTTTCATCTTGCATTGATTTTATTTGTAAGTCAGCACAATACCTGATACTCACTGGTATCAAGAAAACTACTTATTTCTTGAATACAATCTAAAAATAGTAGTGTTATAAGGTAGAGAACATTTTTCATCTGAAAATAAATGGCACACTAAAGGAATATTCTGAAACATCCACAAATACATCAGTCTACACATTTCCTCAGTATTATGTTCATTCAAATAATGGCCAATGGTTTTTTTAGTCACTAAAGGTTTACTAGAAAATATTTAAGATTTTATATCCCTTTTCATTCTCATTCTTGTAAAAAAGAGAAAATGACAATAAAATCCCTTTTGTTAATATATATTTACAATGCTTCTTATATAAAACGTTTACCCCAAATGATTATCTGGGTCATCAGATGTTTTAAACTGTTGTATTTGCCAGGTTGTTTCTGTATAACCATAAAACAAAAATATTTTATAGATGTCATCTGTTTTCTAAAAAGGCATTTATCAGCTAAAATGGTTAATCCTCTTTTTATTTGGGCATAATATACCAGTTTAGGGAAAACACACAAAGCATAAGCTGGTATTTGGTAATATAATTTAGTTGGTAAATTTTTCAGAGCAATTCAATATCATGTGTTACAATTATAAAATGAAGATATATTGACACAAAAGAACATTCTGGTGTCAAAAAATTGGTAATAGTTTAAAGGCTACCTCATTCCCCATTCCTCTAATTTTAGACCATCTATCAGGCTGGTTATAAAAAAACACAAGGAAAAATTTTAAAGCATTACAGTGGGTGCATGAACATCTGTGGACATCATTGAAAGTCACTTAATAATCCCAATGAAAGAAGTTTTACATTTTAAAATCTGAGATCTCCTTATGCAAATCATTTTGCCTTTAGCCATTTCAAAAAGAAATGAAGGACCTAGAGGATTTTACAGTTTTACATAACACTGGTGAGATGGTTGTCAACTTTGATCTTACATTAATTAGTTAAGATCTTGACTGATCACAGCAAAAGCAAACTCAAAAATCAAGTCCCCAGCTAAAATGAAGTACAGCCACAACCTAAAATAATAAAGATTTCCACTTTGTTTCATATCATAGTGCCTCTGTTTCTTGTGTTATTGAATGGCATATAATATAATTCACTGTCTACTAAAATGATTTACAATATTTTAAGTGCATTTTTAGCTTTGTTATACAGACATCAAGCTCAATATTAGTTGGTTATGTCCTTAAGCCATTTAGGGGTAAAAAACTAAGATGTTTTGAGGTTTTGTGTGTGTGCATGTGTGTTTCCTATTTAAAGACTAAGGTTTAAGGAAAATAACTCTACATAGTTAACATAATCATGGAATGTTGTGATGTGCTTCTATAACATGTCAACTCTAAAAGAAATGAAGTCTACTGTGTTCCGATTAGTTGTTCTGTTTTGCTGCACGTGAAGTTTAAGATAAAGCTCCAAGCTATACTTATCTTTTAGAAAATATGACCTTTCTATTGTATATAAGGAAGTAAAATTTAAAACTCACCAAACAGCCAATCCCTGCAAAGAATTTCCTTTTCCCTACAGGTAGTATGAAATGGAGCCCAAATGACAGGACCCCATCTGAGCCTCCCCAGCTCCCCCAGTCTGCACAAACCCACTCTATCAATCATGGCAGGATAATGCATAGTGGCTGCACCTGTGACAGGAAATGATTGAGTGCTGAACACAGGGCCTGCTTCGCCTGTCGCTTTGTGCATTTGTATTTCTCCAGGGCTGGTTTGAGAATTTTCAGAACTTGGGGGATGTGGGAGGGATTCCCATTGTATTTCGAAAAGAAATAATAATGCATTTTGATTATCAAGATATAGTACAGGGGAGAAATTAAGCAGAAAGATGCCTCAGTCCACTCAGGTGGGGAACGCAGCAGGGCAGCGCATGAGGTGCTATTATTAAGCTGTAATTTAGTTTAGATAAGTAGAGGCTGCTGGTTGTGGTCATGCTCTTGGAGATGTCTCACTCAGTCCTCGCCAAACAGACATTTGTTCCTTTATGACCACATAAAAGAAAAAGAACAAAAGGCCCAGGCGCACCTATTGTCCAAAATGACTGTAGAATCTCCTTAATTTAGCACAACAGTAAAAACAATTCTTATCTCATCTATTAAGTTCTTTCTGCTATGTTTTGGAAACCTCTGATTTACTACTTTAATCTAGTTAGTGCCACGGTCTGATTTTAAGAAATCAGTGTATGCAGTTTAAATAATTTTCTACTAATTCAACCACTTAATGAAAATAGGGAGTGAACATATATTTTAAAGTGCCTATTCTACAGTAGTCAATATTTTATTCGAGCTGATCCTGCTCTGTAGAACTATACGTGTTTCTCTATTCTACAGAAATAAAAAATATTGATAACGCATTTTATTATGTCCGTTGCTCTTGTAACTCGAATTCAGGTTTCTCAAATGACCAAATACTTTTGTGAAAATAGCAGTATCACCTACTAAAGGAAGTCTGAAGGAGGGAATGATCAAAACGCAAACAATTCACCACTCAATAAATTGAAAAACTCTGTGTGGCGCGTGTGTGTGTGTGTGTGTGTGTGTGTGTGTGTGTGTGTGTGTTGAGTGGAGGATGGGCAGACACAATAACAACATCCGAATACAGAAACTCAGTTTCTTGGGTTAGAATTTGCATTTCTCCCGAACGACCACTCGCAGTACTGTAAGACATCAACACATGCTCAGACTTCTTAAAAAAATGTAGTGTTAGACACTAGATTGTTTGTAGATCTCCTTTTATTTTTCTCTGCAGGACTATTGCCTTCCACCTTCCCGCCATGTAGGCAAATAAAATTACGGAGAAATAAAATGTGTGCAGCGTTTGAGGGCTGGGAGCAAGAAACCGATTTCACCGGGTAATGTATATGCAAACACACACGTCCCGCTTATTTCATTGTTTGCACCGCCGAGCGTTGGCGGCTCCGCGCCTTTGTTGACCGGTTGCCGGCAAAGTTGCGTGGCTACACCCGGAGAGAGGCAGCTGGTTAGAAAGAAGGGAAGTGACTTTCTGTGGGCGCCCACGAGCAGTCGCCGCTGCGGGGATGCTGGGGCCGGGTGGATGCCGTCAACTGCCGGGCAGTTTGGCTCAGTGCAAACACAATCCGTTCGCCCTGGAGCTGTGGCCACTTGTGCGCCCCTCGACCCAAAGCCAGTCTTCGTCAGCTTCCGGTCATCAGCTGCACCCAGGAGACGGGGCGGGGGGTCGGGCTGCTCCGGGACAAACGGAGAAGTGCGGGTTCGTCACCGAGCCGGTGCGGCTCAGCTGGCGGGGCGCTCCCGCGTGAACCCCGCGGGGTCCAGTCCGCCTTCGCCCCGCTCCTTCCTCCCCATCCGGTCCCGCACTTTCCCCAGCAGGAGGCCGCTCCCGCGCGGGGCCCTTTCTCCACTTCCACCCGCCCAAACTGGGGGTGCCGCCTCCGACACCCCTGTTTCAGGAGTTGGCCTGGGGGCACCCCGACCGGGGGCTGCCTCGCTCCTTCCTCTCTCTTTTGGGGAGGTTCCGTGCTCACGGTCGTGCGGGGACCCAGAGCGGCCCCGGCCCGCGCCCCCGCGGGGCCTCGGAGGGCGAAAGCGGCTTGGGACGGCGCCTGGCCTAGGGTACCGACTGCCGGCCGCTGGGGCCCGCCCGCGTCCCGCCCGCGCACCCACGTCGTGGTGGGCCACCGGGGACTCCCTTTAATTGCCACGCTGGACAGAAACCGTTAGGTCCAAACTAATCTCGCCTTGCCCCCCGCCCCCACTAATCGGCGAAACAAAAGACGTAAAGGAAGAGTAGGGGACTTCGCGGTGGGCTCCGCGCTTGGAGGTGGGGCAGCGGGCGCGGCCGAGGAAGGGGCGGCGGGCGAGGGCCGGAGCAGGAAAGACAAACATCTGGGGATCGGGCCGTATGCTGGCGCTTTGTCTTGTCCTTCAAAGTTCGGCTGCCCTTGAAGTGATGTGTCGGGCGGCCCACGGGTGACAGGGAGGATGTGCGGCGGGGGCGGGGGAAGCCGGGCCGGCGGGCGGCGAGCGCACGCGTCCCGCCCGCACCGGGAGGGAGGAGACCGGCTCCGCCGAGGTGCGGGGCCGGGGCTTTGCGGGAGGCGCCCGAGGCCGCGACGAAGCCGCGGCGGGGCCAGGAGAGAGGGGAGGAAGAATCGGGGGTCGAGCAAGAGGATGTCTCCCTTCTTTTAGGCGAAGTGGCTCTGAGCACCCCCGCCCCCGCCCGCAGCCCTTTCCCTTTCTTTTGCCCGCTATGGGCTGAACTGATTAGACTGTAATTAAGGCCATAAAGCCCTCGGATTATACACCTGTTTATTCACTAAAGTCGGGGTCTCATCAAGCAAATTAGCTGCTTCCAGGCTCCACGTTGGGCCTTGAGCTCGCCTGATTAATGAAGTTTATTGGGAGCTGTTAAAAGCATTAACTGGAGAAAATCTCAGCAATTCGTCATATTTAAGGGATGGAAATTAAATCTTGCTATGCAAATGAGAAAAAAATTTGAACTGTCTTGAAGGGGGTTACTATCGGCATATTATTTCTCTTTGAAATTTTGTTCAGGAAGTTAGGCTTCCAACGTGAAGCATGATTTGGATTTCAAAGTTATCAAAAATATGCAATCTTACCTTATTTGCCATTATGGTGGAGAATGAGAAAAGGAAACAGAAGGAAATTTCTGTATACTGTTATTCTGAATGCAAAGAGAATTTTGAATAACCCACCACAAAGCCAACGCTCACAGGAAACCCACTTTCTAAAATTGAAGTTACTGTACCCAGGACAGAAAGAGATCCGGGAGAAGTCTCTCAAGGGGCTTAATACTTGGGGGAGGGATGAAATCAACAGCTAACTAAGAGGAGAATTAATTAAGTGCCCCTATTAAGGAGATGTGAAAATGACAGAAAAAGTAGAGTGGCATGAAAAGCACCCAGATATATCAATATCCATCTGCACTGGCTGTAAAAAAAAAAAATGTGTCTGTACCCCTTGTTTGTAATCATAATCACGGGAGTTCTTTGGACAGGTCCAGGAAGGTGTGATTAAGAACGTAAGGGAAGTTGGGGGAGGGGGTGGGATAACCAAGTGGAAAGGGGAAATGGAGTGCAAATTGAGGACACCATCCAGAATGTGTGAAGTACCTGTTTACCCTAGGTGCTGGGGCTCTATCGCCGCCACACAAATGTTTATTAATGGTTGCAATTATGGAAGTGAAGGGAGAGTGAGTTCAGTATATTAGTTATTCCTGAGAAGAAGGAAATCTTCTCAAGAGTAACAAAACTCCATGTGTAGGTGCCTTCTGTTTCCACATTATAAAACCCTAATGAAGAAATTATCTGGGGCCATGAGAAGCTTATTAGAATGCAAATGTTAACATGTTTATTTTAAAATCCTTTCTATTATTTTTTCTAGTGACATTTTAAGTATGGCTATAGTTTGAAATGTCTGATTAATATATATTAAGCTTATACATCTCATGATTTCTGTAAAATGTATAGAACAGGAGTGTATCAAATCTAAACTGTGTAGACTAAAAGGAACAGGCTTAGATGTCAGAAAATTAAGTCAGTTTTAAGACAGTTTCTTTTGTAGATGCAGTTTTAAATTACTTGTCAGATTTGTAGTTATTCTCACTGGTATTGTCCTTCAGAATTGATTTTCTAGTTAATTCTAACTTTTTTATTTTTCAAGCATTGAAGTTTATTAATTTCTCTGACCTTCCTGAGGATACTTGTGGTTGACTAAGGAAAGTTAACAGTAATCATTTACCTTAATAGTTCTGTTTCAAATTTCCAAATTTTTTTTTCAATTTACAAATCCCTCTCATTTGGTGGGTGTAACACAACTTTATGAAACAAAAAATACAAATACAAAGTCTGGAAAATTCAGTAACACCACCCACAATCGTGGATAGCCTTGGAAAATAATCATTTGTCTTAATCTTGAAAAACATTTAAATTATTTGTGCATGGTTTCTTAAAAACTCTAATATAACCTAAACTTGAACCATGACACCCTTTTTGTTTCTATTAAAATTAAATATTCTATTACATAAGAATTACAGTATTTTGGAACAAATTAACTGTAAGTATTTTATTTAACTATGAAAATAAAATAATCCTTTAAAATAGTTTTAGTTAATGACTAAAAATTCCTGATAAATGCATTTGATACTATCCTTTGGATTGCTTTATTCAGAACACATCTTACACCAGTATTCTAAGCATTGAGGGATTATTCAGTAAGAAGAGCGTATGTGTAAATGTAGTTCAGGCAGACACAAGTTTAAAACTCAATTCCCCTACAAATTTGAAGTAACTATGACAAAACAAGTCTCTTTTGTCTGAAAATTCAACATTTATTAGGATTTTTGCTTTACTTTTAACATTTAGTTTAAACAGAAATGGTAGAAGAGAGTTAAGTGAAAATAGATTTTGCTGTAAACATAATTTAGGAAATATTTTGTGCCTCACATTGTTAAGATCAAAACATTTAAAATGATATTAGACTGATCTTAGAAGACTTATCAGGACATTGTATATCTGACAGTTTAAAATATGGATATTTTTGTACAAAGACAGTTTGCCTTTAAAGTGTACGGTCGTGTGGAGTGGGATTCTGAGCTACTAACTACCAGTTATTGTCATTTGTATTTCTGATCTCTAGAGTGGTATGGATAAAGAAGGTCAAAATGATCCCCGATGAAAAGAAATTTTTAAAACGTTTGGAAAAGTTAATGAATTAGATTTCCCTGCACTTGAAGATATTAGGAGTGGGAGATCAAGACTCCCATCAGCCAAATCAAGAATATTCACAGTTGATGGGTAACTCCAAGTTTCTTTTTTCCCACCAGAGAAACAGCCTTCCATAGCTAAGAGCTAGTAAGTCATCGAAATGATTATGTTAGCTTAAAGAGTATGTTTCACAAGTAATAAACTTTAAGTGCACTCAACATAATTTCTGTTGTATTTATTTCATGTAGCTCTTCATAAATGTTTGAAAATGCTTCTTGTAAGATTATCCCCTTTATTTTCTGAAGCATGTTTTCTACCATGGTTAAAATTACAATGCTGATATACTATAATTATATTTGGCAATAATAATAAAAGTTCAGTGAAAAGAATAAAGAGATGTGTTACACGCCCCTTACTTCTTTAATAGCTTTAAATGATTTATAAAATTAAAATGCTACTTTAGTTTGCCTTTCATGACCACTACTTCACCAGTTATTCTCCATCTTCTTAAATGTTCAAAATATTAGAATATAAAAAGAACTCACTCCAGGTGTTATTTAGGAAGTACTGCAGTTTTATTAAAGTTTCCAAATTATGGAAAGCATACCAATGCAAAATTAATATGATCAATTGGTTTTAAGAAATTTTTTCATTTATTTTCCCGGAACAGGTATATGAAATGAAGAAATAGGATATCTGCCTTTAACGATAAGGATGCATGCCCATGTATTCAGCATGTGTGCTTAATATGCTGCTTTTTTATGTTTTGAGTTCTTAGGATAGCTCCTTTGTGGAAGCTGACTTTCTTTTTAGAATTTATAGTCCAAAAGTGTGTTTGACCACTGTAATATTATTAAATTATTAATTGAAAAAATATATAAAGATCAGATGGTTGATATTATTTTCATTCTCAACTATGCAAATATTGCTTAAAATGAAATATTTCATTATATTATATTTCCAGGGCAACCTTTTGACTCTAGAAAGGGCAGTCACAGGAATTTATTTTGATACATGATTTGACCTAATTCTTTCATGTGTTGCAGAAATCCAGTGAGGGTAGAGGGAGCCTTTATTTTTTTTTTCTTTGATGTAAGTCTAAATTGCAACAGCTAAAATGCCTTCCCATAATTGTAATGAGATCAGTGGGTTCTAAGTATGGAATGAATCAATTATTGTAAGCAGAGCCCCTGCGTAAATCACGGAATGCCACACCAACCTCGGGATTATACAATGAATCTTTGACAAGCATTCAAGGTTTCAGCATAGTCTCAATAATGAGGATGAAGTACCTACTATCAAATGAAAGCAAAGTTGTATTCACTTCCCAAGGCATATGTGCATATTCCTTAAAGGAGATCAGAATGAAGTTTTTTTGTTTTTTTTTAATTAAGGACATCTAGCAGAATTAAAGGCCCAAAGTGATGATAAATATGTTCAGGTGATGTTAGAAGGAGAAAGATTTCAAAAGCACATATAATAAAATGAGTAAGCAATAATTATATTAACACTGAAAAATAACCAAGTATTTCTATTTTTATTTTAATAAAACTTTTAAAACCAACCACAGTGAAAATATTATCATAAAAGAATCACAACTACCCACTGCTAGTCGTAGAAATTCCTGGGATTTGATATTTTTCAGCTGGAAAGAACAATAGAACTTAAAGTTTTAACAGAAGCGAAGACAGAGAACAATGTCAATTGCATTATTTTTGATCCACTGCCAAGAAGCAAGCAGATTAAAAGGGAAGGGAGCCGGGATTTAAATAAGAGAGTTCCCTGGTGCACACATTCCAACATTCTCTGCTTTTCTTTCTTTTCCTTTCCTTTCTTTAAAGATAACTGTCTCATGTTAATTCACTGTAACTAATTGTTTAGTAACTTTACAATTGCTCTTATAAATGGTGGGTCAAATGCAGAAATAATAGTGGCATGCTTACAATTCCTTACCAACTTACTAAAAGATTTTAATGCTTATGATAGGGTTTAGATGTTTTTAAAAACAGACTTTGAGTGATCCAAACAGAATATGCTTTGTCCTGGCTTATCCTATTCCAGTGACATACTTCTTGAGATTACTTAGGTTCAGCATTATATAGAATCAGATATTAACTAAACTACTTAATGTTAAACTTAAAATCTTATTACACATAAAAACAGTAACAACCAGATCCTTCCATTATTTTCACATATTGCTTCATACACCATGGTTTTGTTAATGCATTTCAGGGTTATACACAGGATAATAAGCATTCTTTGAGAACATGCAATGAAGTATTACATAATTAATTCAATATTCAGAACACCTTATATATCTCCATGAAAGACTAAGCTTGTATTTTAGGAACATGACAAATCAAAGAAAGTATTGTACTCTGATTTTTATTTTTTTCTGGTTCAAGTTATGTTAGATTAAGGTTAATAAATTGTTTCTCAAATGAGAAAATTAAGAAGTTTGACATAGCCATTGCAGACATTTGTGAGAAAACAACATCTATGTAGAATATTTTATGTGAAAATACTTAGTTTCCCACGTTTTTTATTTTGCTGAAATCAAAAATAAACTAATTGGATAAATTTAAATTATACTTTTTTCTAAATTTTGTTTCAACATAGCCTTTTTGACAAGTATGTCATTTTTGTTTTCAAAGGCAGTCTCAATGTGCGTGTATAAAGGTAAAGAGGTATCTCAAAGTACATGAAAGCACTTGAGTGAACTGGAATTTGGAATACTGTAATTAGAAGCTGTAAATAGATGCCTGAAACAGCTAACACCATTGTATTTGAATTCATATGCAAAGGTAAGTTTTTGTAAGCTCTGTTCTGGAAATTAAAGAAAGAGATGATATCAGAATAGTGAATATTTACAAATAAAAAGATAATGGTGTCTGTCGTACAATGAAGAAATTTAAATTTGCAGTGAATGTCTGACATCTGGTGGCCAAATATGGGAGCATCGGAAGAGGAAGACGCTATGGTAAAACCCATCTGGCTTTTATAAGATAAAAACCGAGTTAAAAATTATAAGAGAGGCTGATGTTGTGGCACAGCCACTGGCACTGCCTCTTGGGGTACCCTCTTCCCATGCTCTGCTTGCATCCAGGAGCAGTGGGTGACGGCGCCAAGGCTTGGGTCTGGACATCCAAATGAGAGACCTGGATGAATTTTTGGGCCTGACTCAGCCCTGGCTGTTGTGGGCATTTGGGGAGTGAACCAGTAGATGGAAGATATTTTCCTGTATTGCTCTACCTTTCAAGCAAATAGGAAAAAAATAGATTATAGCAAATTCTTTCGTTTTGTCTACTTTTTAAACATTTTACATGAAAGTATCACTTTTTCCTAGTGATTTTTTTCCATGAGTCCTTTTTATATTTATATATTGTTTATGTTAAAGCTATTTTCTGAAGATCAAAATATTGATCGGCTGATGTTTTTCAAATAGTAATGGATATACAGTTAGAAATAAGTTAATACTAAAATCATTGAAAATCAATTTTATGTGTGCTCTTGAAATCAAAATGAAACTTTCCTAAATCTTCCCAATGAAAAATGAAAACATAAAAAAATCCATAAGGAAATTTAGCCATTATCAGTAAAGAGCAAGAATAACAATGAAAGACTTTAAATCTTTAAACTGAAAGATAATCCTAGTTCCTGATAAATATTGAAAATGTAATTCACAGAACAAAACTATTGACATGAAATTATTCTCTTAACCCATAATACCACATTTAATTAAAATTATCTAAAAGAATGACAAAGTTGATTTGGCAAACCGTGTTCTACAGTGGAATCTGTTTATACTGGCCACAATTGGTCTTGCTTAAATTATGCAGTAAATAAATTACAATATCAATTTTAAAAATGAAATTAATAACAATAATTACTGCAAAATACTTTTCTAAGATAGTTAATATTATTTTCACATGTTCCTCAAATACTTTCTAAAATATCACCATATAACAGAAAGCTTTTCATTATATCTTTAAATTTCAAGATACAAAACCAGAAAAGAATGCACAATTTGATATCTCTGACATATTCAAACTGAAGTGAGGTAGCCAGAGGGTATGACCTTTACATGATTTATGTTCCCTAAAAGATTTGGCCAAACAGTGAGACAATTGTTGGTAGTTATAAAAACATGTACTGGTAATTTTCTTGAATTTCTGTTTTGCTTAGTGTTTGTAGGCAGAAGCTTAGAGCTAACTTGGTTGTCACTGGTTGTGGCTCTTTGATGTCTTCATCTAAGAAGCAGTGTGACACTCAGCCATGGAGAATGTTGCCAGTGTGGAAAAGGTTCCTGTCAGTATAGCATTTCATGAATCCTTCTCCAGTGGCAGATGTGCAGTGGTATCATAACATCAACATCTGGTTGTCCCTTTTCTCCCTAGAGTTTTAAACTGAACTGTAAGGGATGATGGGTATCCTGGCTTGGTTATTGGTCTGCCACATTTATGCCATTTGTGTGGTACAGGAAGTTGAATTCATAATTTATTGTGAATTCCCTGAAGCACTTTCCAGAGGCCGTTTCAGATGGTCAGGGATACTCAGAAAAGAGGGTAAGAGGAATCCTCCCACCCTCATACAACTGCAATCAGAGACATAAAACTGTTCCTATTCATTTATTCATGAAAGTTGATCATCTTTTTACTTATTGGAGAGAGTTTTAAATTACTTTGTTCTTACTGTCCAGGTTAATATAAGAATGCTTATCAAATAATAGGCATAGATTTAGAAAAAAATTTTATTCTTATATTGAACAATTATTGATGTTGTTATTTTATATATCAACACTCTCCAAGTGCTTTGAAGATAGAATTTTTTTTCTTAGCAGAGACTTGTAAGTAATGCAACATAATTTCAAAGCATTTAGAATAAAAACAACTCTGTAAGTCCATTCATAAATGTGTTCATTTTCCCCAGAAAAGGAGCCTACACTTCTTTCTTATAAAAATGAACATACTTGAGTTCCAGAGTATACTTGCTGAATGCTCTTTAGATGAGCAAATGTGTTTTCCCTTCATCTCACCCTTCCTGGCCTGCTGTGAGCTCCTTGCTATTTGCACAAGTCTGAGGGGTGAAAAGGATCTCATCTCTGGTTTCTCAGTGTCTGATATCAACAAATTTTTTAATGAATAAATCATGCACAAAGTCAAACATTATTTTTTCTTTCCCCCGAGTATAAGTACTGAAATTTACTAAATGAGAACACAAAATTGCAATATGTATGATTGAGAAAATAGTAAGATAAATTATTACAACCCATAGGTACATTATGTGCGAAGGCTTTGAAGGCTGTTTTCTTTGAACAACAACAACAAAAAGAGAGCAAAAGATGAGATTTGTACATCACAAACCTTTACAATTAAGCAATCCTTGGGGCCCATGTTGCAAGAGTAGGTACATGAAATAGGTAACATTTTATCTGCTAATATCTGCATTGATAATGTTTATACAGTGAGATGCCATCTGCTGCTTGAACATTTGCACATATTAATGGGCCCTGAGCTTACAATGATATATTTTACATGCAGGAGCATGTCAGAAATTTGTAACAGATCAACTTTGTGGGTCCATAATAGGCATTCCATTATCATGTTAACCATAATGTGAACATTTGGTTTGCTGATGTTTTTACTGTAAAATTATATATTTTTAGAGTCCTCTTAATTTCCACATCTTCCCTGATGACTCCCAACCATGTTATTTGTTACCCTTTGATTCTATCTTACAATAGTCACTCTCCAGCCTCTCATTTGCTATTCACAACTGTGTTTTACTATTTGACTATTTACTAAGGACCCTGTTGTCTTTCCCAAACAATTGTTTCTGCTCCAGATGAGGGAGTGTGGCTCCCCTCTGGCATTCACATACTACACAAAACCATCGTTTCAGGGATAATGTTAACTGTGAAGCGCCAGCACTGCATATGCCCTGGATGTTTGTTTCTGTAGAAATGCTACCAGAATATTATATTATATAGAAAAGATTTTTTTGTTTGCAAGTTCATCTAATGTGGTCCAGTCCAACAACATTCACTATTTGTACATTAATGTATTTTTTCATAGTACTAATAGCTATCTAAAATAACTTTTTTGTTCTTTGGATTGTTTTTACTTTGTTGTCATCTATATGCCTCACGAGCATCTAAACTCTGTGAGGACAGGCACCTTTCTGCTTTGTGCTTGGTTTTGTCTGCAAGGGCTAAAAGTTTGTCTCTCTACAAGAGGTGCTTAATAAGTGCTAATTTTCCCTTTTTAGAGAATTGATATCTTACTAAGATTAGATTCATATTGTTGGAAAAGAATTTAGAGTCTGTTTGTTCTCACTGTCTATGCAGAGCAAGAATCTACTGTATAATATGCCTGTGAGATACTCTTGTGGGTTCTGCTTGTATCCTCATATGAAGTTCACCACGTATGGCAGCAACCGGAGCCACTTTGGGAAAGCTAGTGTTTTTAGAGAGCTCTTTCTTATGATGACTCGATGCCTGGCTTGCTGATACATGCACAAGTTCTCCTTTTGCTCTATGGAACTATAAAAACAAGTCAATTTCTACATAATTGCTATTCCAATACGTTCATGAGCACATGCGCGCGCACGCGCACACACACACACACACACACACACACACATTTTCCTTTTTGAATAAAACATTGCTGACATTGCTCGTTCACTCTGCTAGGTGTGCCAGACAAAAACAATCCCTGCTTTCATGTCCACATAGTCAAATGGGAGAGACAGATAATTAAACACATTATGTTCATAACACATGTTAAGCACAGTGCTTGAATAAGAAGTACAAGATCAAAAAGGACCAATGTAAAATCTGGTCCAGAAGAGAGGCAGCCCCAAGTTGTGCTGAGTCTAAAACAGATGTGCAATGTCACACCCTTCTGCCTGCTTGTCCTTCCTTCCTCCCAGCCTAAAGAGGTTCCTTAGTTAGAGGCTAATTTGAAATTAAATTTGTAAGTTTTTCTCATTGTGGTAACAGTCTGGCCTCAACAGAGTCCCAGGCATGGAGAGAATTAGCTAAAAGAAGAGTTTATATGTGGTTTACTTAAAAATAAGATAAGATATTATCATAAGCTGCTAAGACATCATTGTGTTCTAATTTTATTTGTTCCCTTGGAAACTAGATTGACTTTCTAGATAAGGCTTCATATTGTAAAATATAATATTATTATGAAGAAATATTGTGTAGTTTTAGAATTTGCATATTTGTAATGTGTGCATTGGATTGGATATTGCAAAAATTCTCTTTATATACGTTTAGATAATTAATCAAATGACTAGTTTCTTGTACTAAATAATACATGTCATCAGCCATATCATATAAAGTTATTGATCATAAAATTTTAAATGGAGATGCTTAGATGCTATGATGTATGCTTGTAACTAGACAATCAGTTTGCAAGGTGAAAACTGCATCTAAAATATTTACTATTTGTTATTCAAATATTACTATTTTCTTCCTTTTTTCTCTTAGTTCTTTCCTTTGATCTTAACTTTTTTTTAGAAACATGCCTGCTGCTGCTTATCACTCACATTGAGACATATCATTCTCTTCATATTCTTTCAATCCAAACTCATGTTCTCATATTACCATTATTTTTAGCTCTCACTTTCTCAACTGAACTGATTGTTTGTGATGGAAAGAAAGTGATCCTGGAATTGTATGGGGAGAATCATTTCTTCTCCTGAGTGATGTGCACCTTGACACACTCCCTAGACTTTAGACATACAGAGAAAAAGGCAAATTAGCCTAAAAGAATCACGGAAATTCAAGAATCAATAATTAAAAAAAAACACACATAGAAGTCTCTGATAGTCACAAAAGATTGCATTTTCCAAAGATGGCCACCATGTTGTTTCTTGACCCATTTTGTGCAACTTTGCCACTCCTGATTAAAATGGAGGATGATTCTCTTCCTCTTGACTCTGGAAAGGCAATAATATGAGGCAGGCATTAGAGATGCTTAATGACTTCTGGGCTGGATCCTAAAAGGCAATGTACCTTCTGCCTGGTTCACATCTGTCTAGAAGCCCTCAGCTGCTGCTTAAGAACCTGGTAACTGGAGGCCGCCCTGAGGTGAGGAAAGCCACTTTAGCTTCTGAGAGTCACTGGAGAGGTCCTGACACCACAGGAGGAAAGTGAGATGCTATGTTGGTCTCTAGCAGATTGTTGCCTCAGCCCATGCTCTGCCCCTCTTTTGGGACCAGTCAGCATCTCACTGCAGTCACAGACCCATATCCAAAATCAACCCATTTATCCCTCCCCAAATTCCTGAACCACAAGAACCGTAAAGCATAATAAAACAGATGTAGTTTTAAGCCATTATATTTTGTGGTCATTTGTTATGCAGTGATAGATAACAGGAACAACGACTTTTAGAAAATTGGTACTGAAATGAACACTGATTCCAGGATTCTTGTGCATCCAAAATCTACAGATGCTTAAATGCCTTGCACAGAATTGTGTAGAATTTGCATTTAACCCATGCAATCCTCCTGTGCACATTAAATCATCTTTGAATTACACAATATAAATGTTATGTCAATAGTTGTTATACTGTGTTGTTTTAGGAACAATGGAAACAAAAGTTTGTCCATGTGAAATTCATTTACAACCATTTTTCTGGATATTTTTAATCTTTGGTTGGTTGCATCCTCACAATGTGGAACCCACAGATACAGAAGGATGGCTATACTTAGTTTACCATGTTTTACAAAACACTGTTAAACTTTTACAAAATGCATATTCTATTCATTCAATCTCTTAAAAATAAATATCTGTCTTCATTAAAGCTGCCAACAGATTTTTATGGTTTTGTTTTGCAATGGTACATAGTCAAATGGAGCATTTTAAATCTTTTTAAATGTACTGCTAAAAAATGTGAAAATTTCTGATTTAAATGATATGTATCAATTAAGATTATTTTAACAGCAAATAACAGAAGCCCCTAGGTGAAAGCCTCCAACAAAGAAATAGTATCTGAAGAAATTCAGAAATCAGGGCCCTAGAGGGATAGTTTGAACTCTTAGAGTCTCATAGATATGCCTTATTTGTAAATTGACTTCATCCTTATTGTGGTAGTAATGTGGCTGCTGTCACACTTCTTCCAGACACAGCAACATCCAGAAGGAACCATCCCTTGCAACAAATTCTTACTTTGAAAGAAAAACTCTTTTGCATTTAAAATTCACTCATCAGATAGTTGCACAGCACCTGATGAATGCCATGTAATATTCTAAATGCTTGCTTTGCAGCTATGAGCAAAACAGATCTCCCCTTATACCTCGTTGGATGTAAATGTGTTACATGGCACCCTATAGCCACTCAGTGGAAAGAAGAACAAACTGCTATGATTGATTGAGACCAATTCAAAGTATTCCAAGGAAAAAAGATCACCTTCCTCCAAGTCATGTAGGGGAGGAATGGTTATTTGAATAAATTGGAGCTTTTCCTGTAATGATTCAGTGAGGAAAGTATATTTGGTAGATAACCAACAGTGTCTGCCTAGAAAACTTCCAAGAATATGTTGTTTTATGGTTTGTGAAAACTAGATAGTAATTTAGAAGTGTTTGGGTCAAATAACAAAGATCTTTGATATATACATTTGCATAATTTTATAACTAAATGAAAATATTCAAAACTATATGTAAAAAGTATTTGCATGTTCAAAAAGACTAGACAGCAATGTCAAAGTGCAAGTAATACATTGCCTATAATTTGGGTAATAGTACCAATGTGTATTTCATTGTTTGGCTTATTTTCCCAGTGCCCCCTAAATTTTCTTTAATGAGCTTATTCTTCTTTAAATAAAAAAATTAATTCTTGTCAACTGTGTCCAGATATATTATCTACTACCTAGTTCAAATCAAATAAGACAAATTTATGGAGCCTGAAGTTCCCCAGTCTCAGATCAAATCAATGACACCTTTATTATTTGCAACTCAACTAAGAGACACGCAGTTTTAAATACAGGAAAAGAACTGCCTTGCCCTAAGTCTTTACATACATGAGTAGAAATGCATGACATTTTAAAATTCAAATAGTAATCACAGATTAAGGTAAGTATAACTTTACTAAGTATATATCCTTACAACTATATTTGGTTTTGGTTAATGATAATATAACTTGGGCTTGTATTAATTATGATTTATCAGAAAATCTATCTTGTAGGCTAAGGAGAATTCTCCAGTCATGATCAATATTTTGATATGCAGGGAGCTTAGTAAAGTCAGGCCTGAAAATAAGTAATACAAAGTCTTTCCTCATTTTTCTTTGGTTTCATGTGTTAATGAGGACTCGTGTTTGAGGGGCTAGTTATGAACACAAGCCATTGAAAGAACTGTTAACTTGAAATGTAGCAAGTCTGCTCTCTGCCACTTTAATCATGCAGCAAACAAAACACCTGAGAAGTGTTAAAAAAATAAATAAAGCCTAGTGCATCCTACTTTTTCCATTGCAATTCACAAGTGACCCGAATCTAGCCTCTTTTTGCTAATAATACAGCATCCCAATTTTAATTAACAGGGCTCAACTTAAAACTTTGAAGAAGTAGTTATGGAAGATGCCACATTGCAGTTATTTTCTTTTTAACGGTGATGGCATAGAAAGCTGCAGAGAGAGAACTCTCATGATAAATGTAAATTGATAATCACTTGCAGGCATCTAAAGGACAGAAGCGACAGGCATTATGTAGCGATGCGTGAGATGTTGACCTCTCAAACTGTTTGCAGGATACTGTGAGTACTGCTTTTTCCTATCAGTTTGACACCTCAGCAGCTCAGAGCTGATAGGATTCTTCATCAATCACCTTGATCACAATGGCTGTATGGACAGGGGATTTAAGAGAGCTGATCTGTTCTGTCACGGTGGGCTGTGTGAAGAACAGTCCTCTCTCTCTTTTTTTTTTTTTCTTTCTTTCTTTTCTTTAGGCCATCTCATCCATCAACCGAACTACACAACAATTGAGACCTAAAACTAAAAAACACATATAATGACACTTGGCTAAGTGATTGGGCACTGCCAAATCCACGAGGAATCAGAGTAAACATTCAGTTGGGTTTAGGGAAACATCCCACCAGTTAAATGTTCGTGCAAACACACCGGTGTTTGCCGCCATGCCGTGTGAAACCACAGTCTAGTACCATAGACATTTTAAATATCCAATGTCACAGGTTACATCTGTAAAATTAAATCAGGGACTTTGCAACCTCTGAATAAATGCAATTCTGAACAAATAAAAAGTTACATTCTTAGGGAAAAAGTGAATGCAGAATATAAAGCTTCAGGCAAGAAAGTTGCAAAATGTGGTCCAGAGGCAGGCGTTTGTGGTCTACAGGTTAAAATCAAATGTAAGGAGATGGATGCACCAGCTGGGGATGAGGGGATGCATCCAGAGAAAATGGACTGAGAGCTTCAGCCAGCGCTAAGGGTAGCCAAGTATCTCTGAAAGCTGTGACACCTTGGAGGTCGTACCTCCCTCTGAATTTAAAGGTGCCTTATTTTGTCTTTTACATCAGTGAATATGATTAAATTCTTGCTGTTGTGCTAAATTTCCAAGATTGTAAAAAGTCTGGGGAATTAAAAAGGTCACTGCAGTATTTCATTTCACTAGCAAATCTGTGGAATAATGTTGTAGGAAGACATAGGATATTACTCAAGAAGAGGGCCTGTATCCATATTCTGGAATGTTTGAATGGGAAAATCCAGGTAGAAAAAACATAATCGGTCTAAGTGTGTAGGTATAAAATGGGATTTTTTAGCATGTGATATCCTGCAGTCAAGAAAGCTGGGATATCATTGCAGTAGCAAGCAAACAAAGGAACAGATTCTGATCACTTAATATGAAGATTTTCCAGGAATTAGTTGTCATCTGTAGCTTTCTGTGAATATCTGAACTTGTTCATAAATTGGAGATGTTGATTCTGCACCTTAGCCCCTTAAAGTAACTAGAATATAAATTGTCTTTTTTATGATTTATTTATTTGAAAGGCAGAATGACAGACAGAAGGAGCCATCCGCTGCTTCCTCTTCAAAGGCCTGCAACAGCCAGGGCTAGTCCAGACAGAAGTCAGGATCCAGGAATTCCAGTCTGATCTCCTACATGAGCAGCAGGGACCCAAGCACTTGGGTCATCTTCCACTGCCTTCATAGACACGTCAGCTGAGAGCTGGGCTAGAAACGGAGCAGCCTAGATTTGAATCAATGCTGTGAGATGCAATGTGGGCATCCCAAGCAGAGGCTTGACCTGTTGCACCACAATGCCCCCTCAGTCCATCCCATTTTAACATAATACCACTGGTTTACACAACTAGAGTAAAACTTTAGATTTAAATAGAAAATTAATCAGTCAAGAATTCAAGAAATAAAGGGTACATGACTAAGTCTGCATATACACAATATGTTGAATTCATAGGATGAAAAAATATTCATACAGGCCTATAATAAAAACAATGGTAATGCACGTAAATGTATATGATCTTTCAGTTCTGTTAAGAATCCACTTAGCAGTATGATACTGGGATATTTTCAAATTCAAGTAATCAAGGGCAGAATCGTAATCAGATTTATTCAAAACAACTGCTTAAATTTCACCGTAATTTACTGTCTGCACAAAATAAAACATCAATATAGAACATTGCCAAAATAAGCTAGTATTCATGATATTTGATACATAAAATATGAAAAGATTATAGGTCTTTTATTTGAATTTTGTATAGGACTTTTAGGTTCTCTCAGGGTGAAGAGGTGTTTCATTAGAAACATTTGTTGAGCTCATAAAGGGTATGAGATAAATGCTTTCTTTACATGCATGTCCTCATTTAATTTTTCAAAAATCCTATAAGGCAATGTGATTAATCCCTGGTATGATTTGAGTAGTATTTTTCTCTCCAAACTCATTCAGACATTTAAGTTCCAAGCTCTTATATTAATGGTTAATGGATTAATTCTAATGGCTGATGGATTAAGTGTAGAGATTTGACCTAATTACAGTTTCTGGATGTGGAACTTGTGGGAAATCTTTAATTCATTGAAGGCATGGCTTTAGAAGATAATTCTTATGATAGGACTGGTTTTATAAGATGGACTTGTTACCTGTGTCTCTCTGGTCACCTAATGGTTGTCCTTTTGTTCACCCTGTGGTTGTCCTCCACCATCGCCTAGCCTCACCAGGTGCTTGAACTGATAGGGCTGACTGATCTTGGACTAGGAACCTCCAAAACTTCACCAAAGTAAACCTCCTCTCTTTGGTATCTCATCTGAGATATTTTCATTATAGTAATGAATAATTGACTAATTCATCCCCATTTTGCAGATTAGGAAACTGAGGAACAGAGAAAACAAGCAACTTGGGTGAAATATATGATATAATTGGAATATGAACTTACAACCCAAGGACTTACTTGTGGTTGTATTCTGTAAGAAACAGTTCAACCCAGAAACCATAAAGTACTACCTTCCTTGCCGATACAATTGCTATAAAAATAGTTTGATGACATACATATTATCAACTTGTAGACTCATTGAAAATTTTTTAGTCTTTTTTTTTCCCTAAATGCCTAAATCATGACTATAACCTCCAAACAGATCTCCCTAATTCCAGGCTGTTGGGCAGTGGAGAACAGTCCTTAGGGAGCTTATAGCTCAGGTTGTTGTGGGAAAACTATCTTTTGTTAAGGTCTTTATTTATTTGAAAGGCAGAGAGAGAAAGAGAGAGAGATCTTCCATCTGCTGGTTCACTCCTCCAAGAGGCCAAGGAATGAGCCAGGCCGAAGCCAGGAGCCAGGAGCCAGGAGCATCTTCCAGGACTCCCATGTGAGTGCAGGGGCCCAAGCACTTGGGCCATCTTCCACTGCTTTCCCAAGCCACTAGCAGGGAGTTGGATTGGAAATGGAGCAGCCAGGACACAAACCAGCACCCATATGGGATGCTGGCATTGCAGGCAGCTGCTTTACTTGCTAAGCTGCCATGCAGGCCCAAGAAGCTTTTAATCTTTTAATTAATTACAACATCAAATTTTGGCTATTGAAGATTATATACTCATATTAACTCTTCTGCTCAATATTACTTTTTTGACTAAAGCTTAACATTAAAATTACTCAACCAGGTTACTAAAATAGTCTAAATATTGCAAATGACTGTGAATTTTTTATAGTGTCATCACCAATAACATTATTCAATACTCATTGAATGAATACCATAAGAAATTATATGAAAAAGAAGCTCATGGCACAGTTTTCCCTAAGGATCTTACAAACCAGTAGACCAGCCTAGGCACAACAATCCATATGATCAACACCAAAGTGAACTGAGTACCATTGTAATTGCATGCAACACATGGTACACGGTTCTTGTAGACAAAGCCCTCAATATTGTCCTTTATGTCATTGTAATGCCTAGTAAACTACAGAGGACATGAAGAAACATGATCTGGAGCCCCTCCAAGAAACCACATGCCTCAGAATTTTCCTTGCCACTAATGGAAATCTGGGGCACTTACTCATAGACTCCTGCTCACCAAAATCATGAATTTTCCCAGCTGGTGATAACTCTTCTGCACTTCTAAATTGTGCTTGCATGCATGCTGAGCAAACTTTGAAGAAAGCTGTAAGCCCAAACAGTGGAGAGAGCCTGCAGCAGGCTGCCTGAGTGCATGAACAGTCACTTCAGCTACTGTAGGTCAGAGATGAACTAGGAGATGCGCAGGTGTGTATGTGGCTCTATGCCCACCTGTTCCTCTTCGACTAGTGACTTTGATTTAAGGGAAGTTACATTTGTACAAAGACAATAGATAGAGAACAATCAAGTCAAGTGGACTCTTCAAGAGTTAAACTGCAGTTGTGACTGTATTGTCCTGATATATACATAACCTTTATTCTGTCACCCATAAGCATGTATTGAGTAAAGATGGAAAAGAAAGGGCTGTTGACATTAAAACCCATCAAGCCCGAGCTCTTAGAAAAGAAGATATTGGTGAGTAACTCATGCTTTCCAGGTTACAGTATTAAATTCATTCATACTCAAATAAACATCTTGGATGATGACTTTTGTGTTAACTGAATTTTTAGGTTAATTTGTTTGTGCAGTAAAGAAATCATTTGTCTTTCAAGTCTGCCTCCCTAAGTAAATAAATAGATTGTTGAAGACAGAGACCTATTCATCTTTTAGACCAAACACCCAGAATACTTAACACATACTATATGCTCCTTAAATATTTATTATTCAGGCTAATCAATTCATTATTGAGCATATAATGAAGTGAGCAGTAATATTATAAACATCCTCATAAAACTCAATACTATAGATTAATCTTCAAAATGCCTATTGCCTAGATAAGTGTCCCCATTTTAGGGATGAGAAAATAATGGATTCTGGGAAGGTAGTAGCTTTCTGATTCGAGGTAGAAATGAACATTAATATGTAAGTCCTTCAATGTCGTTCTTAAATTTCTGCATCATGCCATCAAAATAATGTTATGAGCTTTGCACCTGCATTTAAAACTTGAATACTAAAAGACGTCTTGTCTATCTCTTAGAGTTCTCTCTTCATTGGTTGCCTGAGCAGCCCTTTTAAGCTTGACCATCACTACCCTCCTCCACCTGCCAAAAAATTCCCTTATGTGACTAGCAGTTCAACATTTGTGATTAAAGAGAGTCAAACTGAGGACTAGAACCAAAGCATTTGCCCTAAAGGACTGAGTTATCAATTTGAAAAATCTGTCTGCAGATAAATCAGGCAATGGAAGGGGAAAAAGCCCAACATTTTGAAGGCAGTTTTAATAAATATTTCATACGTTTCTATTGAAAAATAGTGATGTTTCAGAGGCATATATTCTCAAATTTATCTGTGTTATCTTGGAAGAGAAATTTTCATTCGTATACAAAGTAAAACAGCAGATAAAAGAAAGTGGAAACATAACACCAATCATTATAAATGTTTATAGATATAACTAGAGCCTTATCTAAAGTTCATCCTGTTTAAGGACATGTTTTATGTTGTACAATTCCTCTTAGAATATCAATCTAATAAGCACCAAATGAGGCTGAAGACAATGCTGTTATTAAAAATGGAGAAAAATGATTAAAATATGATAATTATACTGACATCTTATATGCTCAATCTAATCAACCAAGCTTCCAATTTGTCATAATGTACACTCACTCATACATTATTGCTTAATTATAGCAACACTTCTATTTGGAAAGGTTGTCAATCATGTGAATACCCATCATTTTTCTTTTTTTTATTCTCTAAAGGGGGCATATTTTAAGAAGAATGTGAAGCCACTGTGCTATTGATTTAACCCTTGGAATACCTTTAATGCAAACTCATAGTTCTTATTGATTGTTTTTCTTTGCACACAGATTGAAGTAAGTTTATACTATTTAATTTTATTCTTTTGTGTCAGAACTAATATATAATATTTTAGAACAAAATTAAATAGTGACATAATTTTTGATTCCATGGTTTTTAAGATATTTATGTGTCTGCACTAAAAGTCAAAATGTGTTTTTTTATTTATTTGATCCATACTGATCAAGGAGTATAAAAGAAGTGGCAGTGAGAGTGAATTTTAGATGGCGCTTTAAAAAGGACACAAATGCCTTTACCCATTGCAATGCTAAGGTTTCTCTGACTTTTTACTTTATCTTCTCTGGCTCCATCAGTCTTCTTGCAATTAATAAAAATGTGTAATATCTTGCTAAAGCAATCATATAAGTGCATATCCAGGATCACTTCTTGAGAGTTTGCTAAGCAAGTCTACTCTAGCAAAATGGAGTGATGAATTGAAATCATGAGTATACTATACTATTGGAAAGACTGAATCTTGATCCCAATCAATTACATAAAACATGTTGACTATATAAGATACATGTGTGTGTATATTTATATATCCAATATATCCTGTATTATTTATAGTGTATGTGACCCTTATATAGTCTATATATAGCCATGCATTACTTACCAATAGGAATACATCCTGAGAAATTCATTATTAGGCAATTTTGTCATTGTACAAACATTAGAGAGCATATTTGCATAAACTACAGTGGTTTCAACATCACTAGCTAGTTTAAACTTATTGCACCAGTATGGCCTGACATTGATAGAAATATTACATAGCATGTAACAATATGGGTACAAGGGGGGTTCAAAAAATTCATGCAAAAGTGAAAATGAAAAGATAATATGAAATTCCCATGTAGTTTTTGAAGCCTCCTTTATATATAAGATTATATAGGTATATAGTGCTTTCTCAATTTTTTTTAAAGATTGATTTATTCATTTGAATAATTCATTTGAGAGGCAGAGAGACAGAGACAGTGAGAGAGAGAGAGAGAGAGAGAGAGAGAGAGAGAGAGTTCTTGCATATGCTGGTTCACTTTCCAGATGGATGCAATGACTAGAGCTACGCCAATTGGAAGCCAGGAGCCAGGAGCTTCTAGGTCGCCCACGTGGGTGCAAGGGCCCAAGGACTTGGGCTATCTTCTACCACTTTAGAAAATGGCTTTTTCCAATCCAGGCCATAGCAGAGAGCCGGTTGGAAGTGGAGCAGCTGGGACTGGAACCAGCGCCCATATGGGATGCCATCACTGCAGGTAGCATATTTATCTGCTACATCATAGCACCGGCCCCTATTATCAATTTTTTAACTAAATTAATAGAACATTTTGTCAAAGTCAGAATATTAACTAAGAATTGAAAAAAAAGTTTTGGATATGGCCAACTGTGGTCGTATTGTTTCTATGACTTCATTCAATCGTGAGGATAAACAAGCCAAGACATTGAGAAACTTTATTTCTCCTTCACTTCTCTAAATATTCTCTTTGGTAAGAGTAAATAATGAAGCAGATATTGAAACTTGCAGGCTCCCATTAGTCCTTCAAAGCTCGTTTTGTAGTGATGAGACACCCTGATATATACAATTGCAAACTTGGAACATGAGCCCAAATGTCCCTGGCACCACATTTCTATCACTTTCATGAGTTACTAACTCCTAGACAACTGATATCAATTGTTTTATTCTCTTTTTTCTAATATTTTATTTATTTATTTGAGAGGTAGAGTTACAAACAAAGAGAGGGAGAGACAGAGAGAAGGGTCTTCCTTCTGTTGATTCACTTCCCAAATGGCCACAACAGCTGGAGCTGGGACAATCCTAAGCAAGGAGCCAAGAGTTTCTTCCAGGTCTCCCATGTAGATGCAGGAGCCCAACCACTTGGGCCATCTTCCACTACTTCTCCAGGCCATAGCAGAGAGCTGGATTGAAAGTGGAGCAGCCAGGTCTTGAACCGGCACCCATATGGGATGCTGGCAACGTAGGCAGAAGCTTAGCTTACTATGCCACAGCTTCACTCCCCCCCCCCCAACTGTTTTATTATTTAAGGCCTTATGTATAGTATAAGTTGCATCTGAGGCCTAACAGAACTTGGTATATACATCATTTTCAAAGAGTTTATTTAAAAATTCATTAAAGTGTTAAAATATAAGTATCTAAAAGCACAATAAAATTGAATAATGACAGTTTCATGTCACTTGAAACTGTAATGTTATTTGCAATCTTTGACCTAAGCTTTTTATACCTGAGTCAAATATAGGCTTGCATTACAGACTGGTTTCACAGTTTCTTTTTTTATTACAATTTTTTTTACTCATTTTATTTCTAAACTAGAATTTGGAAAATAATGATTGTATATCACTGGAAATTGAAGCAAGTGACTTTATCTGAGTTATGGATATTACAAGTAAATTTGAACTAAAATATGATGGAGTGTAATGTAAATTTTTTTATGCTCAATCAGATGCTAAGTGAATATGCACATCATACTAAAAAAGAGGAAATGTAATTTAAACTTGACAGATAGCAGCCAGTAAAATCTAAACTTCCTTTCAGTTGCGTTTAGTTCTGGAAAGAATATTTTCATAGTTTGTTCTAGCACCAAGATATGCATTTAAAATGTGGCAACATGTACAAATATCTACAACTTACTTTGAAATATACAAAGAGATATAAGTACAGTAAAATGTTAATTATAGAATCTGGATTACATATATTATTTTTTTTTTTTGCTGTATAATTCTTTAAACTTATTTGTGTGTTTAAAATTTTTGAGAGGCCGGCATTGTGGTCCAGAAGGTAAGCTGATATTTGGGATGCCAATATCCCATGTTGAATTGCCAGTTTGAATCCAGATTCTCTGCTTCTTATCTGGCTCTCTGCTAATGCTCCAGAAAAGGAGAAGGTAATGGCTCAATAATTGGGTCCCTGACATCCATATGGGAATCTCAACTGGAGTTCCTAGCTCCTGGTTTTGTCCTGGCCCAGCCTTGGTTGTTGTGGGCATTTGGGGAATAAACCAGCAGATATTAGATTTTTAACTCCCTTTCCCTCTCTGTGTTACTATGCTTTTCAAGCAAATGAAAAAAATCAAACTTTTAAATTTTTTGTAAGAAAATGTTCACAAATAAATTCAACATACCATTTCTTTCTTTCATAATGTAGTAAAAATCAATGTCAGAAAAGAGGAAAACTCTCAGCATTTGAATTTGTTTTTCCCACTGTTTAGGTTTCTCATGAAAACAGAAGTAGTTCAACCTTAAAATGATATGTTCACCTACGACCCGACACCATCAAATTATTAGAGAGCATAGGAGAAACCCTGCAAGATATAGGTACTGGCAAAGACTTCTTGGAAAATACCCCAAAGGCACAGGCACTCAAAACAAAAATTAACTACTGGGACTGCATCAAATTGAGAAGTTTCTGTACTGCAAAAGAAACAGTCAGGAAAGTGAATAAGAAACCGACAGAATGGGAAAAAATATTTGGAAACTACGCAACAGATAAAGGGCTGATAACCAGAATATACAAAGAAATCAAGAAACGCCACAACATCAAAACAAACAACCCACTTAAGAGATGGGCTAAGGACCTCAATAGACATCTCTCCAAAGAGGAAATCCAAACGGCCAACAGACACATGAGAAAATGTTCAAGATCACTTGCAATCAGGGAAATGCAAATCAAGACCACAATGAGGTTTCACCTCACCCCAGTGAGAATGGCTTACATTCAGAAATCTACCAATAATAGATGCTGGAGAGGATGTGGGGAAAAAGGGACACTCACCCACTGTTGGTGGGAATGCAAACTGGTTAAACCACTATGGAAGTCAGTCTGGAGATTCCTCAGAAACATGAATATAACCCTACCATACAACCCAACCATCCCACTCCTTGGAATTTACCCAAAAGAAATCAAACTGGCAAACGAAAAAGCCATCTGCACACTAATGTTTATTGCAGCCCAATTCACAATAGCTAAGACCTGGAACCAACCTAAATGCCCATCAATAGTAGACTGGATCAGGAAATTATGGGATATGTACTCTATAGAATACTATACAGCAGTCAAAAACAATGAAATCCTGTCATTTGCGACAAAATGGAGGAATCTGGAGAACATCATGCTGAGTGAACTAAGCCAGTCCCAAAGAGACAAGTACCATCTGTTTTCCCTGATCGGCGACGACTAATTCAACACCAAAAGGGAAACCTGTTGAAATGAAATGAACACTATGAGAAAATAAGACTTGATCAGCTCTTGTCTGGACTGTTGATGTACAATGTAAATCTTTATCCATCTTAGTATCTCTCTTTGATGCTCGTTTTAGTGATAGTACTAATGGTTGAACTCTGCAACTAACACACAGTTAGCCTTGGGTGTTTAAAGTTTAACTGAAAAGTCAACTTTGAGAGAGGGAAAAAGAAAGGGAAGATAGGTACAATTTGAGACAAACTCAATTGGACTTGCACCAAATGATGGAGTTAGAAACACGCCAGGGGATCCCAATAAAACCCCATCAAGATGGCATATACCAATGCCATCTCAACGGCCCAAGTAAACAATTTCAGTTCACAACCGATCACACTGAAAGGGCTAAGAGTCAAAGGGAATATACAAACAAGACTAGTTTCTACCAATATAAACAGATAGGACCAGAAAGGGAGAGGACGATCCAGCATGGGAAGCAGAGTCACAGAAGACTCATAAAATGACAGAAGTCCTAAATAACACTCTGGCCTCAGAATCAGCCCTTAGGGCACTCAGATCTGGCTCAAGAGCCCATGAGATTATTATAGGCATGGAAAGCCAAGACACTCTGAAAAAGGAAAAAAAGAAGACCTAAAGGGAAGACCTCAGCGAGCGAGATCCCAGTGGAAGGAACGGGGCTACCAAGGAAGAAGGCACCTTTCTCCAAAGGGAGGAAGGGACCTCCACTTTGACTGTGACCCTGTCGGAATAGAAGCAAAATCGGCGAACCCTAAAGGCTTCCATAGCCTCAGCAACTCATGACTAGAGCCTAGGGAGATTCCTGACGCCATAAATAAGAGTGTCAAATTGTTAAATCAACACCAGGAGTCACTGTGTACCTATATCCCATGTGGGATCTGTCCTTAACATGTTATCTAATGTGAGGTAACGCTGTAACTAGTGCCGAAACAGTATTTTTACACTTTGTGTTTCTGTTTAGATGCAAACTGATGAAAATTCCTACTTAATACATACTGAACCGACCTACTCTATATAAAGATAATCGAAAAGGGGGAAAAAAAAAAAAAAGAAAAACTCAGTGTTACATTGGAAACTGCATCAAAAAAAAATTTATCAGTCTCAAATATATATATATATATATATATATCTCATGTAGGATCTCTGTCTTTAATGTGCTATACAATGTGACTCAATGCTAAAATGAGAACTCAAAGACTATATTTCACTTTGTGTTACTATATGAGGGCAAAGGGACAAATTCATAACTTAACACATACTAAATTGATCACATGTATACAAAAAGAATTGAAAACGAATCTGGATGTGAACAAAAGGGTGGAGGGGGCGGGCAAGGGGGGAGGGTTGTGGGGGGAGAGGGAAAATATGGGGGGAAACCCATTGTAATCCATAAATCATACCTTGGAAATTTATATCCTAAATAAAAGTTAAAAAAAAAAAAGAGAAAAAAAAATGATATGTTCAGGCAATTTTCAAGATACAAAAATACTTTAAAAGTTTATGGAAAAAAATTCATATTATGAAAAACTTATGCATGGACTTTAAATTTGAGCTGAAATAGACTGATCTTTTAACTCCATTTTTACACAGTTTTCTGACATACCTTGAAGTGAGCATATCATAGTAATAGGCCACTTGAGTAGCCAAGGACCTTATGAAATTCACAGTGTCATGGAGAACATTTTTCCAATCACACTGTACTTCCAAAGCTCCTGAGTCCATGTATGTTTATATGAAAAAGCTAAGTTTGGGATTTTTCCCCCTTGTATTCATTTAGTGACTACTGTCTGGCCATAGTCTCAAACTTCTTAAATTTTAAATCGAGATCGGGGGTATATAATTTATTTCCATCAGTTCTTTTGATCTGGGTTTGCTGCGTCTGCAACTTCTGTTCAATTCCCAGGTATTGCCTTCCGCACTTAGGGTACTTGTAAAACACGCCACAAATCCTTTCACAGCTCTCCCCTCAGAAGGTCTAACTGCCCTTGGTTGAATCTGGGCCAAGTGTAGAACTTGTTTATAACCAGTGCAAGGGGTAGACGCAAAACAGCAAGACTTCTGAGGCTAGGTCAGCAGGGCAACTTGGTTTAACTCAGAACACTGGTTCTGGGGAGCATCCAGCTGCTTTGTATGACTCCCTTAAGGTTTTCAAACCGTACGGGTGCCAGGTGCACCTGGCCTCCCAGCTATCTCCTACCAAGGCACCAGTCACATGAATTAAGCTGTTGTGACTCTCTCAGATGAGCCTGTCCATGAGGTGAATTCTACTGAGTGACCCTCACTGCAATGAGGGCTAGAACAAATCCCCAACTCATACCTCTTTGAATCCTGACCTAGAAAATTGATGTGATATAATTAAATGGGTGTTGTTTTAAGCCACTGAATTTGGAGATGGTTTATTGCCCAACATTAGTAACTGAAATTACTCACCTTTTCAGATAAACATGACTGAGGGAATCATCTCCAGCATGAGTGTTCACTGCTAAAATAAAATCTTTTCTCAGTCATCTGTACCTGATTGGTGCCAATAGTTGATTCATATTATGCAAGTGAATAGATCTGTTCAGTTATAAACTGAAATATCTTGTGAGCATCCTCAAATTATAGCAAAGTATGGCACTGATATGATGTGAAAGCCAACAGTCCTATTGCTGAAGTCATTTTGCCAATGGTTCATTGAGCTTTCTCCTTCAGTATATTAATTGCTGGCACCGAAGTAACATGCATCTGGTTTTGCCACTGGATGGATGTGTATTTAGTATTCTGATATGTCTTTCTATTTTCTTGCTACATATTTCAACAGTTTTACAGCAGTTATGTTGAAATTGGTCTTGAAAACCCCACTTTGGAGGTAGGCATTTTGCACAGGTGTTTAAGCACCCTCTTGGGACACTCACATCTGGGACTGGAGTGCCTTATTCAAGTCTCAGCTACTCTGCTTCTGATCCAGATTCCTGCTAGTGAATACCTCAAGAGGCAGCAGATGACAACTTGACTACTTGAGTCACTGCTACCTTCAGGTGAGACCTGGGTGGAGTTCCAGGTTCCTGGCTTTGGCCTGGCTCAACTGTCATTGTTGTGGGCATTTGGGGAGTGACCAGTAGAAGGAAAAATCTCTCTGTTTTTTGTTATTCCACCCTTTAAATAAAATGAAAATAAATAAATAAATAAATGAATATTTTTTAAAGAAACAAAAGCTCAATTTGTTTACCAGAGAGGTAATTATGTTTGTTTTTTGATGAAGGGTCAAGTGGGGAGAGAATAGAAAACTGTGAATCTTCATAATTATTTAACAAGGTTTAAATGTATTTCCCACTGATCATTCTTTCAATACAGTCTTTTATAAAATTCTCCATTATGCACTTTTCTTATAGTAGCTACTTGGATTGAATCACCATGATCTCATATTCATTTTCCTCAGAAAGTCAATATTCACAGTCAATATTCATACTAGAACTTGATAACTTTTTACATTAGCATTTAAATGTCTCTTTTAAATCATCTATTTTTCTAAAGTATAGATAAAATACATCATCATTTTTATAATTATAATCACCAGTTACCATTTTTTTGAGAGTAACACATGTCAGGCACTAGCCTCAATTCCGTATGTGAATTACCCCACTCTTCCTAACAGTTCTGAGACTAGTATTATTATTATTCTCTATTTTCAGTTGAGAAATTTGAGACACAGAAGGATTATATAGCTTGCCAGAGTTATTTCCTGCTACTAAATATTACAAAATCTTAGAGCTGGCATTCGAACCTGAGTTATCTGATTGCACCATTGGCAGAGTTGAGGCCCATGCTGTTGACTTAATTGTAACCTCTGCTGCTTTTTCTCAAGTCTGGTATGACCCCACCTTGCTGTCTTCCTCTGTCTGCCTATCCTGGGGCATTGCCTCGCTGGGCTTAGTTCCCCCACTTCCTGATTACTCAGCTTTGGTACTTGACTAATGAATGCAGGGGAAGTTTCAGTCCATCACAGCACACTGGCTTGACATCTGCACCTGTCTTTAGTCTGGTTACATTCTGTTGATACCATGGGTTCGTGCAAAATCTGTCTCCAAACATCCAAACGGGAATTTAGAAATTTTGTAAATATCTCAAGCAAAAATAATGTACCTAAGCATGTAAGAGGAAACTATGAGTTTGTGAGGCTGAAATTATTCAAAGAATTATCCTAAATTTGGGGTTTTTTTTAAATTTAATATTCAGATCCATCCTTCTAGTAAACAATCTGCTTACTGTGAGACAAAGTGGAAAAGATTCAGGTTGGTACCGCACCATCAAACTCAAAGGAGGGTGAAAATGAAAGGTGACTGGTTGGTGCAGGGTTAGATGGGCAGCTCCACACTGTGCTACCCAAGAACCACTGAGCCCTGATCCCAGAAGTGTGTCTAGCACAGACAAGGAAAAAACAAACAAAAAAGCAACAAAACAAAAGGCAGGGGCAGACATTGTGGTATAGCTGTAGGCTGCTGCTTGGAAAACCCACATGCTGTATGACAGTGCCTAAGGTTTGTGTCCTGGTCCTGCTTATGATACAGTTTCCTGCTAATGTGCACCCTAGGAGACAGCAGGTGATGACTCAAGACTGAATTGAGGTCCATACTCCTGACTTGAGCCTGACCTAGCTCTGGCCATGGGGGGCATTTGGAGAATCCCTGCAGGTGTCTGTGTCTGTCTCTTTTTCTCTATCTCTCCTCTCCCTCCTGGCTCAGCTTTTCAAATATAAATAAATAAATAAAATCTTTAAAAGCAAGGGCTTTCCAATATTCAAGAAGAATATCATTGAGAACTTAGGTTAGCTGTATAGAACAATGATCTGACATGGAGAATATTTCAGTAGGACACTGAGATACTTAATAAATTCAGATCAAATTTCAGCAAACTGGATACAGAGGGAAAATTCCAACTGGAACATTAATGCAGGGTATTAGATCTATAAAGCCTATTAATGGTCAATTGAATTCTTTTTTTTTTTTTTTGGAAAGCAGAGTTAGATAATGATAATAGATAAATAATTTAATAGATAATTTAAATATTATACTTTTCTTTTTTTCTTTTTTCTTTTTTTTTCTTTTTTAACAGGCAGAGTTAGACAGTGAGAGAGAGAGACAGAAAGGTCTTCCTTTTTCCGTTGGTTCATTCCACAAGTGGTGGCTACGGTCAGAGCATTGTGACCAATGCACTGCGCCAATCTGAGGCCAGGAGCCAGGTGCCTCCTCCTGGTCTCCCATGCGGGTGCAGGGCCCAAGCACCTGGGCCATCCTCCACTGCACTCCCGGGCCACAGCAGAGAGCTGGACTGGAAGAGGAGCAAACAGGACAGAATCCAGCGCCACAACCAGGACTAGAATCCGGGGTGCCAGTGCTGCAGGTGGAGGATTAGCCTAGTGAGCTGCAGCACCGGCCCAATTGAATTCTTTTTTTTTTAACTTTTATTTAATGAATATAAATTTCCAAAGTACAGCTTATGGATTACAATGGCTTCCCCCCATAACTTCCCTCCCACCTGCAACCCTCCCATCTCCCACTCCCTCTCCTTCCATTCACATCAAGATTCATTTTCAATTATCTTTATATACAGAAGATCAATTTAGCGTATATTACGTAAAGCTTTCAACAGTTTGCACCCATACAGAAACACAAAGTATAAAATACTGTTTCAGCACTAGTTATAGCATTAAATCACAATGTATAGCACATTAAGGACAGAGATCCTACTTGAGGAGTAAGTGCACAGTGACTCCTGTTGTTGACTTAATAAATTGACACTCTTGCTTATGGCATCAGTAATCACCCTAGGCTCTTGTCATGAGCTGCAAAGGATATGGAAGCTTTTTGAGTTCGCTGACTATGATCATATTTAGACAAGGTCATAGTCAAAGTGGCAGTTCTCTCCCCCACTTCAGAGAAAGGTACCTCCTTCTTTGATGACCTGTTCTTTCCACTGGGATCTCACTCACAAAGACCTTTCATTTAGGTCAGTTTTTTTCCAGAGTGTCTTGGCTTTCCATGCCTGAAATACTCTCATGGGCTTTTCAGCCAGATCCAAATGCCTTAAGGGCTGATTATGAGGCCAGAGTGCTGTTTAGGACATCTGCCATTCTATGAGTCTGCTGTTCTAGTAACAGTTAAGTATCAACACTTAAGAATAATTGTGTATTATTTACAGAGTTCAACCAATAGTATTAAATAGAACAAAAAAATACTAAAAGGGATAAAGTATTAAGTTGTTCATCAACAGTCAGGGCAAGTGCTGATCAAGTCACCATTTCTCAGAGTGTCCATTTCACTTCAAAAGGTTTTCTTTTTGGTGCTCAGTTAGTTGTCACAGATCAGGGAGAACATATGATATTTGTACCTTTGGGACTGGCTTATTTCACTCAGCATGATGTTTTCCAGATTCCTCCATTTTGTAGCAAATGACCAGATTTCATTGTTTTTTACTGCTGTATAGTAATCTATAGAGTACATATCCCATAATTTCTTTATTCTGTCTACTGTTGATGGGCATTTGGGTTGGTTCCAGGTCTTAGCTATTGTGAATTGAGCTGCAATAAACATTAAGGTGCAGATTGCTTTTTTGTTTGCCAATTTAATATCCTTTGGGTAAATTCCAAGGAGTGGGATGGCTGGGTTGAATGGTAGGGTTATATTCAGGTTTCTGAGGAATCTCCAGACTGACTTCCATAGTGGCTTAACCAGTTTGCATTCCCACCAACAGTGGATTAGTGTCCCTTTTTCCCCACATCCTTGCCAGCATCTGTTGTTGGTAGATTTCTGCATGTGAGCCATTCTAACCGGGTTGAGGTGAAAACTCATTGTGGTTTTGGTTTGCATTTCCCTGATTGCTAGTGATCATGAACATTTTTCATGTGCCTGTTGGCCATTTGGATTTCCTCTTTGAAAAATGTCTATTTAGGTCCTTTGTCCATCTCTTAAGTGGGTTTTTTGTTTTGTTGTTGTGGAGTTTCTTGATCTCTTTGTAGATTCTGGCTATTAATCCTTTATCTGTTGCACAGTTTGAAAATATTTTTTCCCATTCTGTTGGTTGCCCTTTCACTTTCCTGACTGTTTCTTTTGTAGTACAGAAACTTCTCAATTTGAAGCAATCCCAATAGTTAACTTTGGCTTTGACTCCCTGTGCCTCCGAGGTCTTTTCCACAAAAGACCGGTGCCAATATTTTCCAGGGTTGCTCCAATGTTCTCTCATAATTTGATGCTGTTTGGTCATAGATTTAGGTCTTTAATCCATGTTCAGTAGGTTTTTGTGTAAGGTATAAGGTAGAGGTCTTGCTTCATGCTTCTGCATGTGGAAATACAGTTTTCCCAGCACCATTTATTGAATAGACTGTCCTTGCTCCATGAATTGGTTTTAGATCTTTGTTCAAATATAAGTTGGCTGTAGATGTTTGGGTTGATATCTGGTGTTTTTATTCTGTTCCATTTGTCTATCCATCTGTTTCTGTACCAGTACCGTGCTGTTTTGATAACAACTGCCCTGTAGTATGTCCTGAAATCTGGTATTGTGATGCCTCCAGCTTTGTTTTTGTTGTACAAGATTGCTTTAGCTATTCGAGGTCTCCTGTGTCTCCATATGAATTTCAGCATCATTTTTTCCAGATCTGAGAAGAATGTCTTTGGTATTTTGATTGGTATTGCATTGAATGTATAAATTGCTTTTGGGAGAATGGACATTTTGATGATATTGATTCTTTTTTTTTATAAAGCTTTTATTTAAAGAATATAAATTTCCAAAGTACAGCTTATGCATTACAATGGCTCCCCCCACACAACTTCCCTCCCTCCCGCTATCCTCCCCTTTCCCGCTCCCTCTCCCCTTCCATTCACATCAAGATTCATTTTCAATTCTCTTTATACACAGAAGATCAGTTTAGTACATATTACATAAAGATTTCAACAGTTTGCCCTCACATAGAGACACAAAGTGAAAATACTGTTGGAGTACTAGTTATAGTATTAATTCACAATGTACAGCACATTAAGGACAGAGATCCTACATGATTTTTTTTAAAGAATTGATTAATTATCTATGCAATTTCCAATTTAACACCAAGATTTTTTAATCATTTGCAATTATCTTTATATACAGAAGATCGATTCAGTATATACTATGTAAAGATTTCATCAGTTTGCACCCACATAGAAACACAAAGTGTAAAAATACTTTTTCAGTACTAGTAATAGCATTATTTCACATTGGATAACACGTTAAGGACAGATCCCTCATGAGACGTAAGTACACAGTGACTCCTGATGTTGATTTACAATTTGACACTCTTGTTTATGGCGTCAGTAATCTCCCTTCCAATCCATAAGCATGGAAGATTTTTTCATTTTTTGGTATCCTCTTCTATTTCTTTCTTTAAGATTTTGTAATTCTCATTGTAGAGATCTTTAACATCCTTGGTTAAGTTTATTGCAAGGTATTTATTTTTGTGGCTATTGTGAATGGGATTGATCTTAGCAATTCTTTCTCAGTGCTGGCATTGCCTGTGTATACAAAGGCTGTTGATTTTTGTGCATTTATTTTATATCCTGCTACTTTGCCAAACTTTTATATGAGTTCCAATAGTCTCTTAGTAGAGTTCTTTGGGTCCCCTAAATAAAGAAACATATCATCTGCAAAGAGGGATAGTTTGAGTTCTTCCTTCCCAGTTTGTATCCCTTTAATTTCTTTTTCTTGCCTAATAGTTCTGGCAAAGACTTCCAGCACTATATTGAATAGCAGTGGTGAGAGTGGGCATCCCTGTCTGGTACCAGATCTCAGTGGAAATGCTTCCAACTTTTCCCCATTCAATAGGATGCTGGCCATGGGTTTTTCATAAATTGCTTTGATTATATTGAGGAATGTTCCTTCTATACCTAATTTGCTTAGAGTTTTCATCATGAAAGGGTGTTGAATTTTATCGAATGCTTTCTCTGCATCTATTGAGATAATTATGTGGTTTTTCTTCTGCAATTTGTTAATGTGGTGTATCACATTGATTGATTTGCAAACATTGAACCATCCCTGCATACCAGGGATAAATCCCACTTGGTCTGGGTGGATGATCTTTCTGATGTGTTGTTGTATTCTATTGGCAAGAATTTTATTTAGGATTTTTGCATCTATGTTCATCAGAGATATTGGTCTGTAATTTTCTTTCAATGCTGCATCTTTCTCTGGCTTAGGGATTAAGGTAATGCTGGCTTCACAGAAAGAATTTGGGAGGATTCCCTCTTTTTTTGATTGTTCTGAATAGTTTGAGAAGAATTGGAGCTGGTTCTTCTTTAAATGTCTGGTGGAATTCAGCAGTGAATCCATCTGGTCCTGGGCTTTTCTTTGTTGGGAGGGCCTTTATTGCTGTTTCAATTTCTTTCTCAGTTATGGGTCTATTTAGGCTTTCTATGTCTTCATGGTTCAATTTAGGTAGATTGCATGTATCCAAGAATCTGTCCATTTCTAATAGATTTCTCTGTTTGCTGGCATACAACTTTTTGTAGTAATTTCTGATGATTCTTTTTATTTCTGTTCTGACTTTTGTTACATTTCCTTTTACATCTCTGATTTTATTGATTTGGGTCTTTTCTTCTTTTAGTTAGTTGGGCTAATGCAGTGTCAATTCTGTTAATTTTTTCAAAAAACAGCTCTTCATTTGGCTGATTTTTGTAATTTTTTTTTGGATTCAATCCTGTTGATTTCTTCTCTGATTTTAATTATTTCTCTTCTCCTACTATATTTGGGTCTGGTTTGCTCCAGTTTTTCTAGATCCTTGAGATGTGTTGAAAGCTCATTTATTTGGTGCCTTTCCAATTTATAGCACCTATTGCTATAAACTTTCCTCTCAACACTGCTTTTACCATATCCTGTAAGTTTTGATATGTTGTGTTATTATCCTCATTTACTTCCAGAAAGTTTTTGATTTCTCTTTTGATTCCTTCTATGATCCAGTGTTCATTCAGGAACATTTTGTTCAGTCTCCATGTGTTTGCATACTCTCTAGGGATTCCTGTGTTGCTAATTTCCACCTTCATTCCACTGTGGTCTGAGAAGCTGCATGATATGATTCTAATTCTTTTGAATTTGCTGATACTTGATTTATGGCCTACTGTGTGGTCAGTCCTAGAGAAGATCCCATGCACTGCTGAGAAGAATGTAAATTCTTTAAATGTAGGATTGAAAGTTCTGTAGATATCTGTTAGATCCATTTGGGCAATAGTGTTGATTAAATCTGCAGTTTCCTTGTTGATCTTCTGTCTGGTTGATCTATTTCTGAGAGTAGAGTATTGAATTCCCCCAGTACTATTGTATTGAAGTTTAAGTCTCCCTTTAATTCCCTTAACATATCTTTTAAATAAACCTGTGCCCTGTAATTAGGTGCATATACATTTATAATAGATACATCTTCCTGTTGAATTGAATCCTTAATCATTATATAGTGCCCCTCTTTACCTCTCTTAACAGTTTTTGTGTTAAAGTTTATTTTGTCTGATGTTAATATGGCTACACCTGCTTTTTTGGTTTCTGTTGGCATGGAATATCTTTTTCTAACCTTTCACTTTCAGTCTGCATGCATCTTCGTTGGAAAGATGTGTTTCTTGTAAGCAGCAAATAGATGGGTTTTGTTCCTTAATCCATTCAGCCAGTCTGTGTCTTTTAACTGGACCGTTCAGGCCATTAATGTTCAATGTGACTATTGATAAGTAGTAACTTTGCCCTGCCATTTTCCCAAAGATATTTTCTAATATATGCTTTAAGCTTCCAGTGATCTTTAACTGGGAGGTTTTCTTCCTTTACCTTCTTTCATATTGATGGCTGTGTTTCTGTGTTTCTGTGTGTAGCATATCTTGAAGCATTTTTTTGCAGGGCTGGACAAGTGGTGACAAATTCTTTCAATTTCTGTTTGCTATGAAAGGTCTTTATTTCACCTTCATTCACAAATGAGATCTTTGCAGAATATAATATTCTGGGCTGGCAGTTTTTCTCTCTTAGTACTTGGGCTATATCTTGCCATTCCCTCCTAGCCTGTAGGGTTTCTGATGAGAAGTCAGCCGTGAGTCTAATTGGAGATTCTCTGAGAGTAATCTGGTGTTTCTCTCCTGCACATTTTAGGATCTTTTCTTTCTGTTTCACTGTGATGAGTTTAATTACAACGTGTTGTCATGAGGATCTCTTTTGGTCATGTTTACTAGGGGTTCTATGAGCTTCCTGTACTAGAATGTCTCTGTCCTTCTCCAAAACTGGGAAATTTTCTGCTAGTATCTCACCAATAAGGCCTTCTAATCCTCTCTCCATGCCTTCAGGAACTCCAATTGAATTCTTTATTGGTCTGGTTAAATGTACCACACAGTTTGATATCAACATAGATGTTCTTAGGTACTAAAGGGAATCAATCTAATTTTTTACTGATGTTAAAATGTACAGCTGCCTTCCTACCTAAAAGAGGCTGTTTTTCTTAAAAAGAAAAGAATAAATAAGATCATGCACTACAATCTTTTCTAGAGTTAGATATTTTGCCTAGTGGTTAAGATGCCATTCATCCTACAAGGGAGTTCCTGGGTTTGAGTCCCAACTCTGCTCTGGATTCTAGCTTCCTGATAATGTGCATCCTGGAAGGCAGCAGGGGATGGTTCAAGTAATTGGGTCCTTGTCACCAATGTGGAGAACCAGATTCAGTTCCAGGCTCTGAGCTTCTGTCTACTCCATTATGGACATTTGGGGTATGAACCAACAGATAGGATGTTTCTCTCTCTCTTTTTCTTTCTCCTGCCTATTAAGAAAATAAATGAGAATAATATTTAAAATTTCATTCCATAACATTTAAAATGTTTTCTAATTCTCCCAACCATACATATGTCAGGATTGTGTGTATATTTTTTTTCAAGAAAAGGAGATAGACATATTGAAATTCTTTTGCTCTTTGTTTATTATAATGATTAAATATATTCAGCACACATTTATTGCAAACTTACTATATGCTAGATGTTGTTAATAGGGACTTTTACTTCCACTATCTTATTTAACATCGTTATTGAATACCCATTTTCATTTTCCTTGTAAAAAATAAAGCTGAATGCCTGTGTTTAGCCTGAAGTAAACCATTTAACCTTTATTCAATTTTATTTAAAATTGAGGTGATAATACTTACCTCCCAAGGCACCATGCATACTAATTAATTAATATTGGCAAAGATGTTGAAGACAAAAAATGTAGAAATTCTAAACCTAATATTATCATGGTTTTGTTTTTAAGAGTGCTTTCAATATCATTTTTCTTTTTTATTCCATTTCCTATCAGTAAGGTAAATTTTCACTTGAAACAATTTGACATTGGCTGTGCTCACTGCCATCACAATCTCTTGACTAAAAATGTTATTTATCTGGATGTTTGTATAAACATACCAAACTGCACTCACCAAATATAGGCAAAATTAAGTGAAAAGAATATGATGCTTTTGAATATTGGTTTCCATGAAATTATAAATAGATATGAATACAAAGGAATGAGTTTGCAAGTGAATAGAGTGGGCAAATCTCTGGACTTTTGGTTTGCTTTCCTTTAGGCCCTCTGTGTCCATGGATTCCATATCTATGGATTCAACCAATCATGGATCATAAATCTTCAACAAAAATTGCATCAACATTGTTCCTCAGCAGACACTGTTTCTTGTCTTTGTTCTCTAAATAATACAGTATAATAATATTTTCAGGACATTTTTATTGTGGTAGGTGTTTAGAAATGATTCAGAGTCCACAGGAGGATATATCCAGGTTATATGCCAAAACCATAGCAGTTTATATTAAGAACTTAAGCATCCAGAGATTTGGGGATCTGCAGGGTGTCTCAGTACTCTGTATATCCCAAGGAATGACTGTATTCTAAAAGAAAACAGTCTTCTTTTTCAATTTCAATATCAGCCTTGATTTCATTGTCTTGTTCCCTTCTTTTCAATTTCCTAGTCAAATATCTAAGAATTGTGAGGTGATTCTGAAAAAGTGTTGTTACAATCCAAGGCAACGTATTTGCTCTAATTGTTTCTATGTCCTGAAATTTGAAGAATTAATTTGGAAAATAGCATTTTATAATCAACAAAAAATGTATTAAGTGTTTGCCTTATCAGGCCCAAAGCAATTCTATCACTAATGTTAATATATCACAACTTTTAATGTATAAATCCTCATAAACTGTACAAGACACAATATAAGGCTAACAGAGCAGACGGAATCTGTGAGGAGCTGTAAATCTATATTAAGGTTATATATGCAGAATAAAATACTGTTAGAGTAAAAATCTCGCAGTTTTGTGTGCCTGTGTTTTGATCCAGGCTCTGCTTCCAATTCCAGCTCCTTGTTAATGCACATATCTGGAGGCAGCAGGGAGGACTCCAGTATTTGGATCCGCATCCCGCACTGGGAGAGTCCTGTGGAGTTCTGATCTCCTGGCTTCCACCTGGCTCAGCCTTGGCTATGTGGGCATTTAAGGAATGACACTGTGAATTGGAGATCTCTTTCTCTCTCTTACCCTCATTATATATTATGGCCCGAAATCATGGCAAAATAGGGATAATTACATGCTTTGTACAATTGGTCAAAGTATCTCGAATTGAGGAAATAATAGCTTAAGAAGAGTTCAAAATGAGACAGCAGAAGTGAAATTTTTAAAAAAGTTAATCACCACTCACTGTCTGGGAGTCTGTCAGATATGGTCTTTTCATCTTAAGGGGTACTCTACTCGCAATCGGTTTTGTTCCAGTTTTGCTTATGCTAATTAGCAAACTTATATGTTTCAGTACTCAACAACTTCTGGCAATAACTGACCATGCAGGGGACACACACATTGGCAGTGACCCAGACTGCTCCAGCTCACAAAGCCAATTTGTTAGACAAGATAGACAGAGGCTTCCAGACCCAGGACAGGCACAGACTTTACTATGCCCCTCATAAGCAGGAAGCAGCTATAGAGGTGATGATTCTATGCCCTTCAACATCCCTTAGGATTAAGGGAATGGGGTCTCTGAGGAGGAATGTTGCAGGCAGGCATACAGAATAAAATTGATCAGGTTTGTGTGATGGAAGACGACACCTTCACCATGGCCCTGTGTGACCTCATGCTCCTGGCCCCACCTGTGTGCCCACCTGCCAATCAGGCTAATTAACCACTCTCCTTTGGAAGTGGATTAAAGACCTGGGATGCGGTGGGTCCAGCCCTTTCCCCTTTTGCCCTGGACCCCCTTGCTGCCCCTGTGCCTTCAGGGCACATGGCCTTCAAGCCACTCACTCCATGCTTTCTGGCCTGCATGTTCCTCCTTGTGGCTGCCTCTTGGTACTCAGTATGAATCCAGATTTATCTCCCTCTTAGATAGGGCTCTCACTCTCCTCTGCATTTCTCTCACTAAATAAAAAGCCTAAAACTTAAAGAGAAGTTAAAACGTCTGTATAAAGCACAGATTATTTTAATTATATAAACTGGTGTGAATTCAGGAAAAAACACAAGTTAATCACATGGATGATTCCCTGTTTTGAAAATGATGGGATATAGAAGTGATGCAACTCTATTCCAGACTGAAGTGTTTTCATAGCACCATCTCATACAAAATGTTCATGCATAATGCACATACTTCGGAATATTTCACACTCTGAGGACAAACTCTTCAGAATGGGAATAGAAGGACCCCCGAGAGGAAGTTCTAGGGGACTTTGGAGTGAGGGATGCCACATTAATTAAGGAATGAAAGGTGGTGGTTCGTCACTCAAGTGCTGTTTTACTCCACTGGTACTTGCAACCGTTCTTGCCTCTAATTAAAAAAAGAAATTCCTGGGGCTGTCATTGTGCTGCACTGAGTTAGGTTGCTGCCTGTGATGGTGCCATCCCATTTGGGTTCCGTCCTGCGTGCTTCACTGCAAGTCTAGCTCCCTAAAATGGAAGGCAGTGCCTGGGAAGGCAGTGCAGGTCCAAATGTTTGGGCCCTTGCCACTCACGTGGGAGACCTGGAAGAAGTTACTAGCTTAATTCTGGATTTTGTGGCCATTTGGGGAGTGACCAAATGAATGGAAAATCTTTCTCTGTGTCTCTCTCCCTCTCTTTCTCTAATTTTTCCTTTAAAATAACTAAATAAATCTTTTAAGAAATCCTGGAAATGAGGCTTATCCAATTAGGAAATGAATTAAAATTAAGACCTCAGGAATAGAAAAGCAATGATAGAACTGGGAATAGGCTTTATTTTTTTTTTTTAATTTTTGACAGGCAGAGTGGACAGTGAGAGAGAGAGAGACAGAGAGAAAGGTCTTCCTTTGCCATTGGTTCACCCTCCAATGGCCGCCACTGCCTGTGCGCTGCGGCCAGTACATTGCGCTGATCCAATGGCAGGAGCCAGGTGCTTCTCTGGGTCTCCCATGGGGTGCAAGGCCCAAGCGCTTGGGCCATCCTCCACTGCACTCCCTGGCCACAGCAGAGAGCTGGCCTGGAAGAGGGCAATCGGGACAGAATCCGGCGCCCCGAAGGAGACTAGAACCCAGTGTGCCAGCGCTGCAAGGCGGAGGATTAGCCTATTGAGTCATGGCGCTGGCCAGGAATAGGCTTTAAATTCATTTCAGTGTGTTAAATAAAAAAGACAACTATCAGAATTGCAGCTGTAAGAATACAGGTAAGTAAATAGTACAAACTGTAAGAAAATAAAAAATAGCACATAATGAATACAATTTAGGAGGTAAGAAGAACTCTGAATGTGCTAATTTCTTTAATTTGCCCAGTAGGGGATTAGTCATTGATATTGTCTAAAAGTGAAACTTGTCCTTTAAAAAATAACTAGTTTTTTAAATAATGATTTTAACTCTTAATTCTTCTTCAATTAGAACATATTTCTCAGAGGTTCAACACATTCTTCAACTTAACTTCTTTGGTTGCCGTCAAAACAAAATTGAAGGCTTTTTATTTACAATGCCATTGCTAAAGTGAGTTCATTGTAATAAATATTATTTCTGTCCATATATAAATTTATTTTTGCTTCAAAATGTGTACATAAATGAGGCCATCTGGAATAATGGTCTCTCAGAATAAATGTTGAGTATATATGATGATAAGATTTTTACCAATTATTACTTTCCTCTTTGTAATTGGATTTTTTGTAACAGAAATGTCTATTTTTCTGAAAAATCAATATTCTGCACATACTGTAAATAGTCAGAGTATTCAAATAATACTTTACCGTAAACAAGTTAACCACTTCACAAAAATGGGCAGTGGAGTGTCAGAATGCAAAGATACAAAAAAAAAAAAAAAGCAGCTTAGCAGTTAAAATGCTGGCATGCATAACTGAGCACCCTTGTTGGGTTCCAGGTCCTGGCTCCTGACTCCAGCTTCCTGTCATTTCAGACACTGGAAGACAGCAGTGACCACTTACGTAGTTCCTGTCACCTGGCGGGAGACCTGGATTATACTCCTGGCTCCAATATCTGCTGTTGTCAGCATTTGGGGAGTGAACCAACAGATGGAAGAGCTCTCTGTCTGTCTGTCCATCTCTCACTTTCTGCCCTTCTAACAGATAAATATATATCTTTAAAAAATTAGAGGATTAGGGGCCGGCGCTGAGGCTCACTTGGTTAATCCTCTGCCTAAGGGACCAGCATCCCATACGGGCACCAGGTTCTAGTCCCAGTTGCTCCTCTTCCAGTCAGCTCTCTGCTGTGGCCCAGGAGGGAAGTGGAGGATGGCCCAGGTGCTTGGGCCCCTGAATCTGCATGGGAGACCAGGAGGAAGCACCTGGCTCCTGGCTTCGGATTGGCTTAGCTCTGGCCGCGGCGGCCATTTGAGGAGTGAACCAACGGAAGGAAGACCTTTCTTTCTGTCTCTCGCTCACACTGTCTGTAACTCTACCTGTCAAATAAATTTTTAAAAAATTAAAGGATTAAATCTTATAAAGTAAAAATAGTTAGAGTTCAATATTTATTTGATTTCAGTATATCTAAATAAAAGAGCAATACAAAATAATGAAGCGTATTAGGGGTCAGTGCTGTGGTGTAGCAGGTAAAGCTGCCACCTGCAGCATAGGCATCCCTTATGGGCAACAGCTGGAGTCCTGTCTGCTTCACTTCCAGACCATGTCTCTGCTAATGCACCTGGGAAAGCAATAGAAGATGACTCAGATACTTGGGCCCTTGCACCCATGTGGGAGACTTGGAAGAAGCTCCTGGATCCTGGCTTCAAATCGGCCCAGATCTGGCCATTGCAGACATTTGTGGAATGAACCAGCAGGTGGAAGATTCTCTCTCTCTGTAACTCTGCCTTTCAAATAAATAAACCTATTTTTAAAAATGAAAAATATGACATCTAACTAAAAGGCAATACAAATTTGCAAAACTTTGTAGCATGTAGCCCTTGCTATATAAAAACTAGTTTCATATTGACTAGAAAATCATCAACATGCAAAGAACATAAACAGCTGAAAAAACAAAAAGCTTCCAGTCAACATATGGTCAAAAAAACTTCATCAGTAATAAAATGAGTGAAAAGTTTGAATATGGTGCTTCTATAATTAAAAATTACTAAAATCTGACAATGTTAAATATTATCGGGGGTTCAATAAGGCAAGTCCCTTCGTGCTCCTCCAGTAAGAAGGCACTTTGACCCCACTTATTTGGGAAGCAAATGAGCAGTGTGAATTACTAACAGAGCAGATAAATAAGAGTTCTGGAACTCTATTATAAAGAGAAAATATCAGAAATAGATACACAGATACATTATTTATAACAGTAAAATCTTGGAAACACTTTAAAATTCAGCAATAAGGAAATGACTAATGTGTAATGATATAATCATTAAAAATCATATTTGAGAAACTAATGACCTAAGAAAATGCTTATCACCCAATGTGAAAAGAAAGGTAGAATTTATATCTACACACAAAGTAAAATTTCAATTTTATATCATATATTTTGCCTACGTATATATGCATAGAAAAAATAAAGTTGAAAGCATACCAAGAATCTGTTAGTAATTATTTTTCTGTTCTGTAGTATTGTATATAATTATAGCTCTCTACTTTTGCTTTTCAAGGTGTTCTAAAACTAGGATGAATTAAAATACCTCTTTGAAATTAAAATTTTTTTTCATTCATTTAGGGAGGTAACACCCTTTATCAAAATTTATTCTAAAAAATTCATACTCAGCTTGAAGGGAACACTATGTATAAGGAAGTTTGTCATGGAATTATTAATGTTCACAAAAATTGAAAATAATTGTAATGTCCATTAATGGAAGCAATAACTTCAATTAATCTCTACAATAGAATGTATCATTTTTACTTAAACCAATGACCAATGAATATGTTAAGACAGGGAGAATACCTAAAAGGAAAAATGTCATTAAGCAACATGCAAAGTTTAATTAAAAATGGTAAATATATACAGATATATGTGCACATAAAATATAGAAGGAAACTTACAAGCTAGTAAGTCTGTTCTGTGTGCATTGGTGAGTGAACTTTTTAAATTTACTTACCTTTCTTTTCAAACTTTTATGTACTATGTATATTTCATCCCTTATATTAAATCTGGTTAAAACACAAACCATAATGTCTAACTAGAGAAGAATATCTGGCAAATCATTCATGTCAGTTCTACTTATTCTTTCTTAATGGCTAACCACTTGTGTGAATTCAAGTCTCCTCATCCTCACTGTCAGCATTGGAGTTTTCCATTGACACATGATTGGCTTCAGTTTCAAGTCTACAAAGTATTGAGTTAATGCGACTCATTTACTTCGCATTTCGGGATGTATGAATGTGTAGCATCCTTTCAACGTTCACTTGTTCTCTTGGTTAAGGATGTTGATGTGCCACATGTCTGTGGAAATTGTTTTTTGTAGATGTATTAAGAACCAGAGATTGTTTTGAAGGATAACAGACATTTGGCTAGACATGATAAGATAACTTCATTTTAAAAATCTCAGTCTTTTATCACAACATCTCATATGTGATACAAGCACAATGATTCACAGAATCAACATAAGATAGTTTTATTCTGTAAATAGTTTCTCATTAATATAATTAAATGGTCACAGTAAAGATCCTATTGAACTTAGAGTGTACAGAAGCTGCCTACTTTTGGAAAGGAGACTTTGCTTTATACCTAATTTTATTTCTTCAGTTAAGATAATAAAACTCAAGTGGGTATTGGGTGCAGTGGTTAAGTTGCCTCTTGGGACACCCACATCTCATATGGACGTGCCTGCTCTGAGTCCTGGCTCATCCACTTTCAATCCAGCTTCCTGTTAATGTGTACCCTGGGACACAGCAGGCAGTGGTCCAGGTACTTGGATTCCCACCACCCACGTAGAAGACATGGTTTGAGTTCCCAGTTTTCAGGATTGACCTGGTCCAGTCCCAGTTTTTGTGAGCATTTATGGAGTGAACCAGCAGATGCAAAATCTCTCTCCATCTGCTGTCTCACTGTCTCTCTGCCTTTCAAATAAAATGGAAATCAATAAATCTTAACTTTTTAAACATTATAGAACTATTTTGAAATTGCTGTATTGGGACGGGTATGGAGATAAATAAGTAAAGAAAGCCACACATATGCTAGGAATTTTCCTGAATAAAATGAACAAAGCATATACTAGAAGGGTGATTTGGGGGCTGGTTAAGCCATTGCCTGCAGTGTGGGCATCCCATATGGGTGCTGGTTCAAGTCCCGACTGCTCTGCTTCTGATTCAGTTCCCTGCCAATGGGCCAATGGTCTGGGAAAACAGCAGAGGATGGCCCAAGTCCTTGGGCCCCTGCACCCATGTGGGGGACCTGTAAAAAGATCCTGGCTCCTGGCTTCGGCCTGGCCCAGCCCTGACCATTGCAGCCACTTGGGGAGTAATCCAGTGGATGGAATATCTCAATCTCTCTCTGTCCCTCCTCTCTCTCTGTAGCTCTGACTTTCAAATAAATAAATAAATCTTAAAAAAAAACATGAATGGTGATTTTGCATTGCAGGTGACACTTTACCCACTATACCACATGCCAGCTCTAAGAAGGTGACTGTCTTCAGCTAAGTATTGAGATTGTGCCTGTTTGCTAGAATCTAAACATTTCCATCTTACTCATTCATAGTAAAAAATAATTGGGACAGGAGATAAGAGGACACAAAGAATGAAAAATTGAAGATGAAATATGAATATGTACATAAAATCTCATTGGATGAAATATATAAATAGTTGGAAACGTCGTTTTAATTACTACCTTGTGAATACAAAAGTATTTGACTCAACACTAATGATCTTGATACTGGCACTGAACCATAACTAATGTCAAAAATTTGCAAAAATTCAAAGAACATCACCCATAATATCAATGTGTCCTAACATCAAGGTCATTCTATAATGATGACGATTTTATCCACTTACATAATTTATGTGTAAATGAAGAATATGGGTGCTTTATGTTTCTGAAGAAAAAAAAAACTTCTGCCACTTCCATGTTTCTGATCCCAGGCAATGCCCTTATTAATATAATTCCAAATGATATCACATTTCCAAAAAAATCTCTCGAGAGTACCTGGAGAGCTACAACACTCTCTCTAAGAATTACCAATTACTATCTTTCACATGTCCTCCTGAGCTAGATAAAAATTATCCATCTCCAATTTATCAGAAAATACATTATGGTTCAGGAGGCAAGAGTCAAAGAAGCTTTTCCTTAAATTGCCAGCTCTCCAGGGACTGGTCTTTTCTAAAGGTTAGAAAATTTAGCCCCCATTACGTTTCCCTTTATCTCTTCGAAGATTTTATCTGAGCAAGAAGCAGTATACCTACTGTCCCTTTCTCTGTGGGTTCCAGGCTGATTTTTCCACTTCACTCCAGTGAAAATGAGGCCTTCCCAACCAGTATGCTACATTGGAGGAGTAAGTTCTAACGTTCCACAGCAAAGTAGAGTGACGATAGTTCACAACAACTTACTATTTGTTTTATAAAGAACTAGAAGAGAAGTTCAAGTTCACAATACAAATAAATGGCAAATATTTACAGAGATGAGATAACTGCTAATTACTATGATTTGGTCATTACACCTTATCATTATCGCACTGAAACCTATAAATGCTTACAATTGTTATTTGTTAATTTAAAAATCTGTTGTTAAAAACATAGACTCAAATGGGTCATGAGACAGCATTAAGTAAGTCACCTAGACTGATGTTATAGAAATTCAGACACTTTTTCAGTACAGATGGCTGTGAGTGTTAGACTAGACTTGAGAGTTGAGTGAGCAGGCTTCCTCAATTTGTGCCTCTATTCCCTTTAGATTTTTAAAGATTCATGCAAAGCTGTTTGCTCTAACAACAAATGAATATTAACAGCCAGTGTAAGTGATGAAAAAGCCCATTTATTAAATTACTTGGACAAAGGAAACACATTGGGTTTCACGTGGTGAAATGTCAACCATCTGAAAGATACACATTATCTTACTTGCTTACTTCTCATGATAACTCATTTAAAAAAAACAAACAAACAAACAAAAAAATAAAACCTCTTTTCCATAGATGAGAAATCTGGAGCTCAGAGAGGCTGAGAATGTTACCCAAAGTCACAGAGCTTCAGGGATGAAAATCTTGCTTTGTTTGTTGTTGGGATGCTTCTTCTTCACCACTTACCTATACAGGAGTCAGATTCTAGTGTGAAAAGTTGTGTGTTCCCACCAGGAGGTCACAGAATAAAATCATGGAACCCTTGAATTAAAAAGCTCAAACCGGGTCATTGTTGAGAAGAACTGAGGAAGTTATACCCTACAATTATATCCTGTGCATTGTGGTCTTTTAATGGGAGACACACAGGCAGCACAGAAGTGAAATACAGGGAAGAAAAAAAGAAAAAGATCAGAGTCCAGAAGAAACAGAAGCTAAGAAATACGGTGGAGGAAGGACCGCTTTGAGTGGCCTATAAACAGGTAAGTGCAGAGCAGCCCGGCACTGTGTCCAGCCTCGTTTCGCTGCAGCTGGCTTCAGGCTGCAGGTAGTAATGGCTAAGTTTTCACCTTCACATTTACACCCAGCTCTTCCCCCAGAAGATCATTCTTTGAGCTGAAAGAAATAGGAGTCAGGAGCTGTGCAGTGGTGCATGCCTGCTCAGCTTATTAAAACATGGGAAGAAGGCAATATTTCACCCCCCAGAAATAAAAAAAGATAGACAAGTGAGAGCAGCTAATCCATCGGAAGAAATTAGCAGGCAGAGTATGTAGCTGTTTGAAATGATGAACGAGGCTGAAATAGCTACACAGGCTAACATCCAGTGGGATAATTACTCCAAGCTCTCAGGCTAAAATCTGTCTTGGAGGAACTGGGAGGCTTTGATGACTCAATTTCAATGGGCATGCTTATGAAATACATAGTAAAACCTATTAAAATTGAAATTGTTCTTGGTAGGTATTCTGTGACTAGGGTACTGACCCTGTCAGGCGGCTTTTAATAAGGTACACACTATTTTTATTCTCGAAAGTGGCATGTACTTTAGCTGCCCACATACTCAGTTTTAACCCTGTAATAACTTGCCCCTTGATTTTTCTGCATATGTATGTTGTTTTCTTCTAATACATAATGGTGAGTTTCCAATAGTATGTGATCATGGTTGGCTTTCATTATAACAAAAGCTTTTTTCCTTTATTATTCTGCCAACCTGTTTTCCAAGTTCACATTCAAGGACTTGTTGACAAGATTTGTCATTCTTAACGTTCATGGAAACATACGTAAATGTTTCCGTAAGATAATCTTGCTGATCTCAATCAACTTTGTTCTCCCAGTGGCAGTTATTGTGTTATGCCATGACCATCTCTTTGGCTTTTTGTATGGATTACATCCAATCGTAGCTCAAAAAGCATCCCCATATTTCACGACAAATTACAATAAATTGATTTCACCATCTACATGCCTGAGCATAATTATGAGAAAATCCTCGAAGGTGAGAAGGAAGCTAGAGGATTTCTTAGGTCATACTTTAGTTTTCTTAAAAAGATTCTGTTTATTTATTTGAAAGTCAGAGTTCAGAAACAGAGAGATTGATCTTCCATCTGCTGAGTCACTCCAGATGGCTGCAATGGAGGCCCAGGCTGAAGCCAGGAGCCAGGAGCTTCACCCAGGTTCCTACATGAGTGGAAGGGAACCAAACACTTGCGCCATGTTCTGCTGCTTTTCCCAGACCATGGGCAGGGAGCTGGATCAGAAGTGGGACACGTGGGACAGATGTGGCAGGCAGCAGCTTTATCCACTGTGCCACAATGCCAGCCCTGCTAGGGCCGTACTTCTTGAAGTGTGATCTCCAGAATAAAAGCCTTGAACCTGTTAGAAATCCAAACTCCTAGGCCCCGCTACAAACTCACTGAATTAGAGTCTGCATTTTAACAAGTTTCCCCAGGTAATACACAGGTGCTTGGGCCCTGCACCTGGATGGGAGACCAGGAGGAAGCACCTGGCTCCTGGCTTCAGATCTGCGCAGCTCCGGCCGTGGCAGCCATTTGGGGGGTGAACCAACGGAAGGAAGACCTTTCTCTTTGTCTCTCTTTCTCACTAACTCTGTCAAATAGAAAAAAAAATTTATAAAAAAGTTAAACACATTAATTAATTAAATTTACTAGGAGCTGAAGAAGAACATGATTTTCACATTGAACGTGCTCACCAAATGCTCATGCACATTCTTGGATATGAAATGTCATACTGTCCACCAAAGGAAGACTCCGGGAGCTTCCAGAGTCACAAAAAGGGGCATCAGTTATAAGGAACAGGAATTAAATTTTCAGCAGAGTTTTCATTAGCAATATTGGATGTTAGGTAGAAGCCACTGGCAAAATCTTTCAACTTTTAATGGAAAATTATTCTGAGTCTAGAGTTCTATGCCCAGCCAAAGCATATAATGGCTAACGACAACACTGAAGATCTACAAACTATTTCTTGGACATGGGTCTATCCGTGAAAAATTTTGACCATGTAGTTATGGGAAACCTGAGAGAAGCTGGAAGATAAGGAGAGAAGAATGAGATAAAGCAAAGGGCTGTATCAGGATTTTCTTCCCTTTGTATTACGGAAAGTCAAGAGATACTCCCTAAAATTGACAGAAATAAGAACAAAAGCTTACATACATGAGGACACTTCAAAAAGTTTATAGAAAAGTGGAATTAAAGGATAAGTTCATATTTCTGCAAAAATATTTTAAATGAGTGCATTTTTTCATAATACATAATAATAATAATAATTTTGCAAGGCCAAATTATATTCTGTGAAGTTTTTTTTAAAGATTTATTTATTTATTATAAAGACAGAAGTCTATATAGAAAGGGAGAGACAAAGAGAGAGATTTCTTATCCACTGGCTCACTCCCCAAATGTGTGCAATTGTCAGGGCTGGGCCAGGCTAAAGCCAGGAGCCTAGAGCTTTTTCCAGGTCTCCCATGTGGATACAGGAGCCCAAGCACTTGAACCATCTTCCGGTGATCTCCCAGACACATTAGCAGGGAGCTGGATCAGAAGTGGAGCAGCTGGAACTTGACCGGGTGCACATATGGGATGCTGGCACCACAGTCAGTGGCCCAGCCTGCTCTGCCACAGCACAGGCTCCTCTGTGAAGTTTTTGAAGACTCCTTGTATACAACTTCAAAAATTTTTGCACCATTTATATAAAAATGACTAACAAATTTATGACTCCATACAAGATCTCTTGTTGGATTCAGATTCAATTATTCATCCCTTATACTGAGAAAGCCCATCTAGATATTACTTGAACACCTAAACACTCAATGTATCTAAAATAGATGCACCCTTCTCTGAAATTGCTCCTTTTTTCTGTATTCCAATTTCTCTTCATGGTACAACTGTCCACAAAGACCTCAAAGTCATTAAGTTATCCCAGATTCATCTCCCTATAATCAACTATAGAGACCCAATGATATAAGTGTCCCTGGAACTGCTAAGCTGTAATTGATAATTTCCTCTTCCTACTAGTAGAGGCCATTATTTCCTCTAATGAGATTTATTATAAAAGCCACCTGCTTCTAGTCTTGACCTTTCAAATTCAACATGCATAGTCAGTAGAGTCCAATATTCATGCATTCATTTATTTCACAAATATTTATAGACCACAAATTTTAACTTACAGTCTAGGGAAATGACCATTACAGTGATGAGGTAAAAATGATAGCAATGTGGAATTTAATATTGTATGGTGGGGATTGGCCACGTGTCTTTGAACAATCCTCAATAAAACACTACGTGGTTAAAAAAAATCAAAAGAAAAATATTTAATGACACATTAAAATTCCATGAAATTCAAAATCAATGTGTCAATAAAGTTTTATTGAAACATTCCTTTGTATATTTCATATGGCTTCTTTTGTGCCACACAGCAGAGTGTAGTTAGGATGGAAGCTATCACCAAAATTATTTATTCACTGATCTTTTACAGAAAAAGAAGACTGACACTTCCATATAGTATTTTTTAAAGATTTTTTATTTATTTGAAAGTCAATTACACGAAAAGAAGAAAGAGAGAGGTCTTCCATCTGCTGGTTCTCTCCCCAGATGGCTGCAACAGCCAGGGCTGGGCCAGGCTGAAACCAGAAGCCAGGACTAGAGGCTTAATTTGGGTCTCCCACATGGGTACAGGGGCTCAAGTGCTGGGGCCATCCTCCGCTGCTTTCTCAGGCTCATTAGCAGGGAGCTGGACGGCAAGTAGATCAGTGGGGCACAAACTGGCACCAATTCAGGGCACCAGCGTCAAAGGTGGCAGCTTTACCCACTATGCCACAATGATAGTATTTTAAACATTTAAATATATAACACCTGAATATGGTATTTTTAAAATGCAACCATATGATAAAAATTAGGGCAATGTGATTTAGAGGCATTTATGCTTTATAGGCTTTAAAAAGATTATTTTAGTTTCTATATTTTCAAATAATACTTAGTTTAAGACATTGCGTATAGGCCGGCGCTGCGGCTCAATAGGCTAATCCTCTGCTTTACAGCGCCAGCATACCGGGTTCTAGTCCCGGTCAGGGCACCGGATTCTGTCCCGGTTGCCCCTCTTCCAGGCCAGCTCTCTGCTCTGGCCAGGGAGTGCAGTGGAGGATGGCCCAAGTGCTTGGGCCCTGCACCCCATGGAAGACCAGTTAGCACCTGGCTCCTGCCATCGGATCAGCGCGGTGCACTGGCCGCAGCGCGCTGGCCACAGCGTGCCGGCCGCAGCAGCCATTGGAGGGTGAACCAACAGCAAAAAGGAAGACCTTTCTCTCTGTCTCTCTCTCTCTCTTACTGTCCACTCTGTCAAAAATAAATAAATAAATAAATAAATAAATAAATATAAAAAAAGACATTGCATATAAAAGTTACCCATCTAGTTAGTTCAATGAATATTTACTGAGCACTTATCTGTTGTATTTTTCTATGCCCTGGACATACAAAGATGATAAACATGAGGATAGTGAGTTAAAAATTTATTTTCATAGAGTTAATCAGAGCCATAAAAAATTTACAAATGGTTGTGGGAACTGAAAGACAGAGGAGGGGCTCTTAGACAAGCAGGAGTGTGCTGGAAGATTTTCTGCTAGAAGCGACTGCTCAGCTAGAACTGGAAGCAACACGTTCTTACCCATCCAAATTCTGATAAAAGTAATGCATGCTTTACATTCACTTATCCTTGTGTTCTAAGTGATAGAGTTATCCATATGCAGTCATACCTCACCGAATGACGGGAATGTATTCTGAGAAGTGCATTGTTAGGTGACTTCGGCGTTGTGTGGACAGCACAGGGCGTCCTTACACAATTTGTGACGGCCTAGGTCAATCCCTCCACATGGTCTCTTAAGATTGTTGTGGAACAGCATATTGCTTTCAAGTGAATATTTTTGAAGTAGGAGCACATTGTTAAACAACAATAAATAGTTCAGTAAATATATAAATTGGCATTATAGTCATTGATTGTCATTATCCAGTAGTGTGTACCAGTCATACTCGTACTGTTACATTTTTACAGGACTAGTAAGGCAGCAAGTTTGCTGACACCAGCATCCCCACAGACACGTGAGGAACGTGCTGAGTTACAGCAATAGGGCAGCTGCAACATTGCTAGCAGATAGGGATTTTCCAGCTCTGCTATCATCCTATGGGACCACCATCATACACAGCCCACTGTTGACCGAGACACTGATACGTGGAGCATGATTACTTTTTAAAGTGACATGATATTTTAAATTCTTCATAAATACATACATTGAAACCAGACAAGTCCAAATGCCTTCATTACTACACAACTTCCTGAATACTAGTATTTTCACCAGTTTAATGGCCATTGCTATGTGAGCCTACAATCATAATGGACATGGAAAAAAACATAAACCTGATGGATGGTGCATAATGCAAATATTTTATACTTGTTAGCTGTGTATGTGTGTCAGGTAATTGTACATTTACTACTCTTGAATCTCAATTAATTAATTCAGGATGATTAGATATTAGTGAAAATAAAAAGGCAAACACTATAATAACGTTACTTGAAAAGGTATTTCATTACCTGTGGAATATAGAAGACATTTCTCTCATTAGCATCTTCCACTAAATTAGGGGATTATGCTGTTGGAGTATTTGTGGCTTATTCAAAGCTCATAAAATAGACAGTAGCCAATAATGGAAAGGAAAGATTTATTGGCAAAGAGCCAAGTCTCTAAGTCTTTTCTTTTTATAGTCATGTCGTCAGAAATTACTTGGACATGTCTTTTCATATTTCCTTCAGGACAAAGGAGATAATAGATATTTTTAAAAAGTCACCAACTTTTAAAAGGAATAGATTTAAATTTAAACATCTTCATTCAATCTTTTATACTGGCCACTAAAATTTCATTTTCTCCGACTCATGCACCAGCATGATATATTTAACATGATTTTAGATAATTATCATTTGTTACTCTGACTGTATTTGCCAATTCTACACCCAGGATAAGGAAATAATCCAAGATGCATTATATTATTGACTTGGGTGCATATTGCAAACAAGTTGACAACTAGGAGTTAGTTATAATACATCATCCAAGATATTGTACTACTGCCCACCCCCCACAGTGCATAATACTTGCACATGAGTCTGAGCAACAGATCATTTCCATAAATCTCACTGAGTTTCTCAGGCCCATTAGTCTCCAACACTGAAGCTGTGCTTAGACAGTACTGAAGCTGTGCTTAAGCAATACAAATATGTTGGACAAATGGACAGAGTGACTTGCCTGGAGATCAATAGAATTTAGGGATGAGATAGATACAAAAGTTGAGAAGGAGTAAATGACCAAGAATGACTATGAATACCCAACAGATCATCTTAACTTAGTAATATAGTCTCATTTTATGATTTTTTTGGTACTGTAGTTTCATAAGATTTTTTATAAAGCAAGATATTTAATGAATCTAGGTTACATAGCCCTTTTTGATGGTTTTCTATATTTTTACAGATTAGTTTTTTTAAAATTTTCATTGCAAATGATCCTCTTACTTGAAATATAATGCCAAATGTGGTGATGTGTAAAAAGTATTATATTCTCATTCAAAAAAACATGTTCATGCTTTACACATAATAGTAGATATCAAAGAACCTCATGGAATGCTATAACATTAATAATGTGAATTGCTTTATTAATTTTTATTTATTTGAAAGAGACATGCATCCATCAGACAGACAGCTCCCATCTCCCGGTTCACTGCTTGAATATCTCCAATGGCTGAGGTTGGGCCAGACTGAATACAGGAACTGGAAACTCAACCTTGGTCTTCCATGTGGATGACAGGGAGTCAGTTGCTTGAGCCATCACCACACACTCCCAGGATCTGCATTAGCAGGAAGTTGGAACCAGGTACTGCCGCTAGGAATCCAACCCCAGTACATGGATATGGGACATAGTGTTCTAATCAGCGGCTTAAGTGTTAGACCAAACACCCACCCCTATATTGAAAAACATTTGAAATGAGAGTACATAGAAAATATTGGCTTTAGTTCATGGGATTGAAGTTGCAAACCAGATTTAAATTTAAAGTTTCTATGATGTTGGAAGTATCTGAGGAATTATCATTCTTTCAAACAAAGCTATTTATTCAGTGCCTTTTATACATAAAATAGTGGAATAGATAACTGAATGTACAGATGTTTCATCAAGTTACTTGTTAGTCAATCACGGATACAATAGTCCAGTTGGGATACATCAGTGAGATAAATGTGTAAAACAATGAGACAGGCTTTTATTGAGGTGGAATAGCAGAGTTTATTGTGTGAGATTTCATTATGCATTGTCTTAAAAGTGATTTCTCTGTAATACATTATCAAATATATTTATAACCTAAAATATCCCACTCACTTCACATAACAATGGACTATGTTAATATTTTCTGATGTTATGATTTTGAAGAAAACCTTTCTCAGGACTGGCATCGTGGCATAGCAGGTAAAGCCGCTGGCATCCCATATGGGCACTGGTTCCAGTACTATCTGCTTCATTTCTGATCCAGCTCCTGGCTAAAGGCCTTGGAAAAGCAGTAAAACAATGACCTAAGTGCTTGGGAATCTGCCACCCACACAGGAGACCTGGATGAAGCTCCTGGATCCTGGATACAGCCTGACCCAGCACTGGCCGTTGTGGCCATCAGTGGATGGAAGATTCTCTCTTCGTCTCTCCCCCTCTTTCTATAATTCTGCCTTTCAAATAAACAAATAAATCTTTAAAAAAAGAAAACTTTTTTCTCATAAAACTAACAAATGATATTAAATGAATAAAACTTTACCTTTTGGGGCTGGCGCTGTGGCATAGAATGTTAAGCCTCTGCCTTCAGTGCTAGCATCCTATATGAACAAAGCTGCTCCACTTTCAATCCAGCTCCCTGCTAATTTGCCTGGGAAAGCAGCAAAAGATAGCCCAAATGCTTGGGTCCCTGAACCTATGGGAGAGACCTGGAAGAAGGTCCTGGTTCCTGGCTTTGGATTAGCTCAGTTCTGGCCATTGTGGCCATTTGGGGAGTAAACCAATGAGTGGAAGACTCTCTCTCCCTCTCTGTATCTCAGATACATTCATTTCAAATAAATGAATAAATCTTAAAAAAACAACAACTTTACCTTTCAACATGCAGTTCAGCAATGACAGCAGATTCAATTCCCAATCACGTCTGTGTGCTTTACTGACAAAATGGCTTTCCGATGGCACTAGTATTAGGAATCCTTTGAGATGCCTCCCATAGACTTTGTATTTACTTATTTAGCTTGCTTTTCATTGCTTCACAGCAGCTTTGGCATTCAAAATCATTTCTGCTGTCACTTTATTTCACATAATGAAAATTTACTCAGTTCTTTGGAAGCTGCTGGCAGAAATAAAATATGTAGACAGATAAACAATTGCATGGCTCATCCACTGTGTACACAATCCCAAATCTTAAAATTTTAGGTCTTTGATATTCATACATCTTTACAACCAAAGCTCATAAGAATAAATATTATTTGTAATTTTTAATGTTTAGTTATACTGTGGCTTAATAAAATCCCCTTATAGGGGCTGGCACTGTGGCATAGCAGAATAATGCACTGGCCTGAGGTGCTGGCATCCCATATGGGTGCTAGTTCGAAACCCAGCTGCTCCACTTCCAATCAAGTCCTCTGCTGTGGCCTGGGAAAGCAGTAGAAGATGACCCAAGTCCTTGGATCACTTTATCAGCATGGGAGACCCGGAGGAAGCTCCTGGCTCCTGGCTTCGGATCGGTGCAGCTTCTGCCCCTTGTGGCCAATTGGGGAGTGAACCATCGGATGGAAGATTCTCTCTCTCTCTCTCTCTCTCTCTCTCTCTCTCTCTGCCTCTCCTCTCTCTGTGTAACTCTGACTTTCAAATAAATAATCTTTAAAAAATGAAAAATAAAACCCCCAGATAAGAAATAGTTTCACTAAGAGAACCACATCAAAAAGTTCAATCTAGTTTGCCAGTAAACCAACGTGTATGGCCAGTGCCGCGGCTCCTTGCTTCGGATTGGCACAGCGCTGGACATAGCAGCCATTTCGGGGGTGAACCAATGGACGGAAGACCTTTCTCTCTCTGTCTCTCTCTCACTGTCTAACTCTGCATGTCAAAAAAAAATGTATATATTGGATATATCAGCAATATAAGAATATAATGTCTATTACTTTTATCTTCATTAATAAAAATGTTCTATTTTCAGTTCAATGTATTTTCCCCTTTGCTCAAAGATTTTCTTTTTCAGACTGCTTTTGGAATAGACTTAGCATTTCTGCCAATGACCTGTTTCAAAACAAATTATTTCCTTTTTTTTTTATTTTTTCTTCTTACAAACAAATATCATTGACTCAATCTTGTGTTCAGAAATCAAAGCAATCAAATTTTACAAGTATTACAGTTGCCCACTTTCTGTTGCTAACCCTATAAGATTTTGGTGTTAATGTACACCATTTAATGGACCTTTAATTTTCCTACAATTTAGAGAGTAGGAGTAAACCCTAGCAGACAAAAAATGATAGCATATCAAAATTTAGAAAAAATATTATTAAGTGTGAGACATTCAGTTATTTTTTTTTTTTTTTGGACTGGTAGAGTTAGACAGTGAGAGAGAGAGACAAAGAGAAAGGTCTTCCTTCCGTTGGTTCAGCCCCGAAATGGCCGCTGCAGCGGGCGCTGCGCCAATCCAAAGCCAGGAGCCAGGTGCTTCCTCCTGGTCTCCCATTCAGGTGCAGGGTCCAAGCAGAGAGCTGGACTGGAAGAGGAGCAACTGGGACAGAATCCGGTGCCGCAACCGGGACTAGAACCTGGGCTGCCAGCGCTGCAGGCAAAGGATTAGCCTAGTGAACTGTAGTGCCAGCCGAAACATTCAGTTATACAATGAATCAATTTATACTTCCTACTAAGTATGTTGACTATAAATTGTCAATATTTTAATATAAAATCTTGATACTTTCTTGGAGTAAAATATTTGTTAGTTTTTATTTTATAAATCCACATACATTAGCTGAATTCAACTATATTTTTAGAAATAACTCATAAAATATTATAAACATAATTTCAGTTCTTTTTAAAGAAGTCTCAAATGTCTCTGTCTCTCACTCTCTCCTCTCTCTCTCTCTCTCTCTCTCTCTCTCTGTAATTCTTGCTTTTCCAATAAATAAATCTAAAAAAGGAGAAGTCATAAATGCAAAATCCAGTTAATTGTTAGGTATGTTCCACTGAGACTATGGAAAATTATAAGGTAATTCAGAGAGTGACCAGTTGCAAAATAACTATTAAAATCAATGACATTTCTATAAGAAGCATTTATCAGAAAAATAATGAAAAATATTCCACTGACATTAACAACAAATGTATGCAACAGAATAAGAAATGAATGCAACAGAAGTGACACTGGCTTTTTTGAGGAAAATTACAGAATCTTCCTATGGGACATCAAAGAAGCCTGGAAAACAATTGGCTTAATTCTGGCATGTGAGACCTAATAGTCATTGTCTCTCCAATTAATTTGTGGGTTATTGCAATTCCTATCAGAATTCAAAGAGATTTTACTTCTTATCTTTACAAAATGACTCTAAGTTTGCCACGATGAATAAATGAGTTAGGAAAACCTTTGCAGATGCTTGTCTCTATAGACACATGAGAATGAGGAGCAGAGAACTGAAATTTTATGTATTGGGCCATGTCTTAAATAATGAAAAAGTTAACAAACTATGCAGATCAAATGATGGAACAATGAAACATGAATACAAAGGCCCAAATTTACTTATTTTATATGAGAATTTAGCATAGAATAAAAATGTTTTTGCAGTCAATGTGGAAATGACAGACTATTCACTAAACTGTATGGTTAAGATAGGTTAGCATTAGATTGTACAAATGAGGAAACTCAGGTCGGCCCCGTGGCTCATTTGGTTAATCCTCTGCCTGCAGCACTGACATCCCATATGGGCGCCAGATTCTAGTCCCGGCTGCTCCTCTTCCAGTCCAGTTCTCTGCTGTGGCCTGGGAAGGCAGTACAAGATGGCCCAGGTGCTTGGGCCCCTGTACCCGCATGGGAGACCAGGAGGAAGCACCTGGCTCCTGGCTTCAGATCAGCACAGTGCTGGCCATAGTGACCATTTGGGGGGTGAACCAACGGAAGGAAGACCTTTCTCTCTGTCTCTCTCTCTCTCACTGTCTATAACTCTATCTTGTCAAATAAAAATTTTTTAAAAAAAGAAAAAAATGCGGAAACTCTAGCACAGAGAGGCTCGGTAACTTGCCCACAGTCACATCCCACAGCTTCAGGGCTCAGATTTAGGCAGGCTGTGCTCAGAGGCTGAGCCTTTACTATCTCACTGTCTCTTCCTAATATTCAAATTTTACCAAAATCTTCTTTTAAAAATAAAGCTGAACTTAGGAAAGACAAGTAACATCTCAAGCACAATATGAAATAAGAGATAATTTTGGTATTTGAGTTTATGCATTCAGGATAGCTGTTTGACTTTACAAAAGGCAGCTCTGTTAAAGCAGATAGATTATTTTTCTAAAATAATCTCATCAATTATTATAAGCCATCTCATATAGCATTATTACTGGTCTGTGGGCTTGTAATCAAGATGTCTAACATCAACGATGACGTTCTCAATTTAATAGACATGAATAAAAATGATTTTATTTTTGTATTAAACACTTCAAAATAGACCCATTTCAGATTTCGTTTCTTTTTTTTTAAAGTCAGAGTTACATAGAGAGAAGAAGAAGCAGAGAGCGAGAGAGAGAGAAAAGTCTTCCATCCACTGGTTCATTTCCCAGTTGGCTGCAATGGCAGAAGCTGCACCGATCCAAAGCCAGGAGCCAGGAGCCTCTTTCAGGTCTCCACATGGCTGCCAGGAACCCAAGGACTTGGGCCATCTTCTGCTTTTCCAGGCCATAGCAGAGACCTGGATTGGAAGTGGAGCAGCCGGGACTCAAACCGGCTCCCTCATGGGCCGCTGCAGGCAGTGGCTTTAGACGCTGCTCCACAGCACCAGCCTGCATTTCGTTTCTATCCTCAAACTTATGACAAAATAAATTGTTCTCTCATCATTGTGCCATGTTACTCTTTTTGCTATCTCTCTTTGAGTGCATACCTTGCTGTAATAAAATTATCTGTAAAACTGCTGTGACACAGTGTTGAGGGTGATGCTAGAGCTAAGTGTACTCTCACTCTATGTTACAGTGCCTGGCACACAGTAGAAGCTCAGGAAATATTCCATATCATCCTGGACCTGTTCCTCTGTATTGACAGAGTATACTTCCATCCAGTACAAAACTGGAAACTGTTGAGAAACAGACAAGAACCTTTATCTCTAATCCTCAGAAGTCAGAAACGAGTAGATTAAAACATTAGATTAGACATAAGAATTTTAAAATCTGATTTCAAATCTTGGCTCTACCACATTGTAGATATTGACCATTGAACTTCACTTACCACTCTATAACATGGAGATAGCTCTCTTTGAGAGTGTTTGTGAGCAGTAAATGAGAACAATTTGGTAGAAGTACTAATCACAATGTCTCCTATGCTACTAGTCAAGAATGTTTACCCTACTAATGCTAATATTGCCATTTTGAAGCTGCTACATTATCACCTCTTTTGCCAATCATTTTTATTATTTATCATCTAACCATCATGACAATTCTTTAATTCAGCTAATGACATCTAATTATACAGGAAAGGAAATTGACACTCAGAGACGGTAACTGGGTTGCCCAAAGTCACACAGCAGAGCTGTAATTTCAACTCAGATATACTTGATTACAATACCTGCTCCTAGCCACTATTGTGTCTTTTTCTATAAAGCAATATCTAAAACTTGGAAATTGGTATGCTCTAGAAAGCTATATTCTAAAACATAAATAGCAAATAGGCATAGAGTTGATGGACATCAATTAAAAAATAAGGATTTACTAGATGGCTTTAGCTTTGCAGGGCATCATGGACCTGGCTTTAAGCATGGCTTAGTACAATGACTTCCAAGATGCCTCTTTAGTCCAAGGTTTTATCTGATCTCCAGACTACTGGCTATTTTACTTGCATGTCTCAAGGGCTCTGAAAACTCAACAGATCCAAAATTAAATGAAACCATCTTTTTCTTCTAGGATAACTTCTGTGTTACCCTCCCACCCCTCGGGTTTTTTCTTTCCCTGTGTTTCTTATCTCATCTCTCTGGTCTGCAACTCCATTCCCACCCAATTGCTTAAGCCACAAATCCAAAATTCCTGCTGGAACTTTTCCTCACTCATTTTTTTTATTGTTTTAAAAATTTATTTGAAAAGATAAAGTTACACAGATGGAGAGGGGAGAGGAAAAGAGAGAGAGAGAGAGAGAGAGAGAGAGAGAGAGAGAGATCCAGAAAGGGAGAAAGGTTTTCCAACTGCTAGTTCACTCCCCCAAAGGGCTGGGGCTGGTCCAGGAGTGTGGAACTCCATCCAGATGTCTCACATGGGTGACAGGGGCCCAAGCACTTGGACCATCTTCCAAGGCCTTCCTAGGCTTATTAGCAGGGATCTGGCTCAGAAATGGAGCAGCTGGGACTCGAACTGGTGCCCATACGGGTTGCCAGCATCCCAAGTGGTGGCTTAACCTTCTATGCCACAACACCAGCCCCATTGAGCCTATTCTCACTCCTTTAATTTTTTCTCAAACCATCCCTTTTTCTTCTTCCCATCTTTACTACCCTTTAATGAGCATACCCAGTGTTCATCACCACAGTCTGTGCTGGGATAAGCTTCTAATATGTTAACCACACTTCAGACACATGGACTTTTTCCAAAATGACCTTCAGACCAAGCTGTTCCTTCAGGTACATGTTTGAAAGATTTCCTCTTTGCCTTGAGGTAGCAGCATGGGGAAGGGAATTTTTTAAACAGGTGTTATAAGAAGGTATTTCTAAAAGCTCATGGAAAACAGAATTGAAAATTTATTTTGGTGCCAATTTTTGAAATTCATGCATATAAGAGGGGAGCCTTCAAATAGTTCACGAAAATGCATTTTATGAAAAAACTACGTACGTATTTTATAAATTTCTAACACCAAAATAAGTTTATTTTATAATTCCATTTTTCCATGAGGTTTTGGAGGTATCTTTATAGTTCTCAAAGAAGTGTTCTCTTACACACCCTGCCTGAAATCAGCTAATGGCCTCACTGCCCTTGAGCTACACTGAACTTCTAATGGTTTGGACATTTGTCCTTGCAACTCTTTCTGACTGGATTATGCCAGTATCCTCTGCACCTTACACATCTTTGCATAATTTATACTAAAATCATCTATTCACTGTTTCCTGACTTCAGATCCTGTATCACGTATGCTTTGTAGTACCTAGCTTAGTGCTCCTAAAAATCTCTTTGTTTTTCTCCTTCTCTTTCTCTCTCATCTATCTCACTATCTTTTTTTTTAAAAAAATTCATTTACTTATTTGAGAGGTAGAGTTACAAACAGATAGAGGGAGAGACAGAGAGAAAGTTCTTCTATCCACTGGTTCACTCCCCAGATGGCCACAGTGGCTGCAGCTGAGCTGATCCAAAGCCAGTAGCCAGGAGTTTCTTCCCCATCTCCCACGTGGGTGCAGGGGCCCAAGGACTTGGGTCATCTTCTACTGCTTTCCCAGGCCACAGCAGAGAGCTGGATCAGGAGTAGCCGGAACTAGAACCAGTGCCCATTTGGGATGCTGGCACTGCAGGCAGAGGCTTAGCCCAATAGGCCACAGCGCTAGTCCCCCATCTCTCTATCTTATCTTTAAAATTTCTATTTTTTTCTACCTCTTTGCCAATCTATCTACATTGATAGCTGGTGCAAAAAAATTACCATCCAACCAATTTAAAGAGAGTTAATTCTTTGATTATGGGTTATGCATTCTGATTTTCATGACCAAGTTTCAATTAATAAGGTAGCTGCTGCCCTCCAACAAATGCTCCTAAGCTTCTAACTTGTAGTTAAGTTTTATACCAAATAATTTTTAATGCAATAGAACTTTTTAGGCGAAATATATATACCCCTAAACTCAGTTACTTCCCAACTTCAATATAACATTTACTTCTAAAACACAAGGTAGAATTTTGTTGTGACCTCAGAGGGAAAAAAATTGTAGTTTTCTCCTTTGCTTCTGCCTTCTCCAAAAATTTTACATCTTGAAATCAAATGCTCTCAGAAGTTAATTATTTTTAAAGTTATCTATATACATTTGTATTTATCTAAAGAAACATTTTTGGCGACTAGGAATTCCCCTTCATTCATTAAGGTTAAGCAAAGATTTAAAAACAATTCCTAATCACTGGGAGCCCACAAAGTGTACAGAAGAGACTGACAACATTCAGGTTCAGTTAGCTAACATCTGAGAGTTGTCTATTTCAGTGTTGGCTACATAGAAATCACACAATTAACGTGCTCAAAGAAATATTCTGTATATGGCATAGTAGGACCTGTTGTACTGGTTTATACAGAAACCTCACCAGTAACTTCTCTGCAGCTGAAATTGTGTTTTACAGAACACCAAATTATAATATATTAAATCAGAGATGTCCTGATTCCAAAAAATAGTATCTCTCCATCTACAAGCATAAAACACACGTATGCATTACCCATAGCATATTTTGGGAAGAAAAATAATTAGTGCTATATTAAAGAAGAGACAACTTGTAGAAAGAAGCAAATCTGAAATCTGAGTGAGTGCCATTATTTTAGCTACTTTATTTTTGTCCCAATCTTGATGTCACTGAGTTATTTCAAATGGTTTTTAAGTAGTAAGCTTATTGTTTTGTCACAGATTAAGGGAATCATGGTTTACTGGCACTGACCTTCCCAGATTCCAAGTTAAAAGTCCTTTAGCACAACATGTGTTAATGTGGACTTGATGCAGAAACTCAGAACCTGAGAAAGGAGATGTGAAAGGCACCTTTCTCAAACACAATTGATTTGCTTCATTTCATCGAAATGGCTAATGCTTTGATGGTTCATATGTACTATGGCTTGTCCTGGTCTTCGATGGAGTTGATACGTTGGAGTCTTGAATACCGTAAACTTGATCCAGACTTTCTCAGCAATAAACACACGGGCTTAAGGGCTGTGCCCCTCCTTCTCAGGCCTGGGAGCCCATTTGAGTGCCAATTTGTAGCTAAAGACATTGAGAATGGTGTTCTTCATGCTCAGCTGCCCTAGGTAGTTGAAAATAGTTCTGGGAAGCTCAATATGCAAACTGGTTTGGGAGCCTGAAAGACTTCAAAAGAGAAGAAAATCAGCAGTTAACGGAGCACCAGCTTCTTGCTAAGGAAGGTCAGATTTTCTTCTCTTTTGAAGTCTTTCAGCAGCTGCTACAGGGCCTGTGTATCTTCTGTTTGTGTACGTGTTTGTTTCATTCTTTTCAACCCTACTGCTTAGGAGTTGTTTGGAGTAAGTGCGTTTTCTTTTGTTACTTTTGAACAGCAGATTCAATGTAGTTGTTATGTTGAAATCAAGCCGGTAAATTAATACAAATTGCTGATTCACTATGCCCCGCAAGTTTTTCTTTTTTAATAGCAGAAGATTTTCACTGAACAGGTATGTCCTGTGACAAGGTGTAGAATCCCACACAGGTTACTTTATCAGTTTTTAAGAGGATTTTGTCATGGCAGCATTTGGATCTGTAACAGTGAATTCAGGGCTAACCTAACAGGGTCACCAACCAAAATTACTACTAGGGGCAAATGTTTGGCTCAGTGGTTGACGGCTGCTTGGCACACCCGCATCCCTTCTCAGTCCACAGTTCAAGTCCCAGGTCCATGTCTGATTCCAGCTTCCTGTAATTATGCGCTGTGGGAGGCAGCGGGTGATGGCTCAAGTACTTGAGTTTCTGGCACCCTCTTGGCAGACATGGATTAAGCTTTAGGCTCCTAACTTTGGCCTGGCCTAGCCTCAGCTGTGGAAATTTAAATCCTACCAATACCCTAAAAGACCAAAAAACTCACTGGAGTTATATCAGGAATAGCAAAATTATACTTTGCAAATCTATACAAAATTTTGATGACTAAAATGACTTCAAAACTTCCATATCTTTTCCTACAAAAAGAATTACATTAACTGCTTGAGAAATAAAAAAAAAAGGGAAATCTTACGCCAAAAATTAAGAAATCTTTGTATACCTTATAATGAAATACTCACCTGGATTTCAGCAAAATCCTTCCATGATTGCTACCTATATTTAGTGTTCTGCTTCTGCATTTAACCTGTTTCTTTGCATGGTAAAAAAAATAACTAATTCATAGGTTCTTCATAAAAATGTTAATCACACTAATAACATGATTTATAGTGAAGATCATTTGTGCATGTGAAAAAAGAAAGATGAAATCATTTATGTCAGGATTTCTCAAGTATTTTTAATTTGAATAAATATAACCAGTTTGGGAATTGTTTAAATCAGCTTTGGAAACAAATGCCAACCTGTAAGAATTGTAATTAGAAAGCTCTTGCATGAAGTTGTTCATTACCAAGAAAACATCACAAAAAGAGAATTGTATTTATTAAAAAAGAAAAAATCACATTTTAAATCAAATGAAATCATGAAGTCAAAAATTGATTCTCTTTTTAATGTGAATGCATATGCATATATCTGTGCATGCAGGTAGGAAAACAGTGTGTCATACCTTTCCTTTATCTCAGCCATCCAAATTGTCTAGCAATTGATACAGACCTCAAATCAAAAATATCTCTCTATTTCCATGCATCTTAATATTCGTTGTAAGAAAAACAAAATCTCAAAACATTTTCCTGGATTTCTTCTTGAGGAGCTTAGTTGCCAGACAAACGAGAATATCTACATAAACAAAAAACTAAGAGTAATTAACTAAAGCTAATCCTTATTAGCTAATATTCTGAATATTTCATATTATATAGATACAGATGTAAATAATATTAAGAGATGAAAAATTAATCTGATGTCTCCAAATGTTTATATATGTATGCATTTAATTGTGTGTTTTTGTCTACTACATTATCACAAACTAATCAGTGGATTAGAGTCTGTCAGCAGATTTGCTGAAGACGTTTTGTATTTCAACAATGGTTTATAATCACAGTGGGAAAAAAAAACCTAAAGAAAACTTGAAATCCATTCCTGACTCTATTTTCATACTGCTAGGTTACACTTCAGGATTCACTTACCTTGCTTGTGTTTGTCTCAACTAGAAAATTGGCTAGTATCCTTCCTTCTCCATAGCAAATTTATATAAAATGACCCAAATAAAAATTGTATGTCAAGTACAAAATGATATTGTCAATTCACAAATTCCTTTGAAGAAGAATTATTGTGAAACACAACCTGTGCAGTTACAAATGAAAGCTGGAAATTTAAAGAGAGTAATAATCAATAGCTGTGAAATCTCAAAAGCAATGAAATCCCAAAAGCTGTGAAATCCAATCAGACAAGGGAAGAGTTAAAATACAAGCACTCCCAAAAGCTTAGATGACTTTGGAAACACAGATCAAAAACAAAGAGACGGAAAGTATAATTAACTCCATTACTGCTCAGTCAAATGAAAACAGCCATGACATCCTTTTTTTATTTATGACACCAGCAAATAGCTCAATTCCACTCCTGGATATTGCTGTAGGACAGCACTGGTTCCACAGCAGGTGAAACAGAAACAAGCTGAGAAAATTTATGTCACTAGATGATGTTATAGATATAAGATTTATGCAGAAGTCCCATAAAAATAAGTAGCTTTTATATCTTCTTATAACAATTCTTATTCTCTAGCAAACAAAAGTCTAGACATAGAAAGCTGGGATTTTCTAAAGTGCATCTAGAATAATAAAATGTATATTTATTAAATATGTTTGTCTCAGATATTGTATGTTACCAATAACAATAAAATCCTTATGTGATCAAGCTATTTACGTTTATGAAATATTTTCATTTCTGAGTTGTCTTCCTTAGTAATTGGAAAATTCATCAATGTGATATCTATTCACCTTTGCACAGAAGGCACAAAAGGAGAAATACTAAAGGGAGTACTGGGTCACTCACACCTCTTTCTGGGGTGTCCTTCAATTGTTCTCCACCTCTGTACTCACCCTTGTGGCCAAACCTTGCTTCTTGAACCCCATTCCCCATCCCTCATCCATACTGGAAATTATGTTACCCATTTCTGAGCAGTGGGAAGACTTACCGACCTTAGTCTGTCAGCTTTGAGAACAGGGATTGTGTCTTAAGCACTTTGGTTATCCCTACTGTCTAGGACAGTTTCTGCCATACAGTATTTAATGAATTTATGTGTGTATATATAGGGAATTTCACTGTGCATATATATTCTATTACCTCAACTCCGGTGGCAAGGACTCCCTTATATTTATTTCCATCTGTCTTCAATTCTTAGGACAGGTACCTTATTTATAATGGGTATTCAATAAACAGTAGTTTGTTTCTTGATTTCCTAAGTTAATTAAATCATTTTATAATGATATAAAACCTTTTATTCACTGCAATTGAGAATATAAATTAGTACAACCACCTAAACAGCGATTTGATTTTGTGCTTATGGTCAAGACTGTTTATAGCAACATAGTTTGTAAAAACACAAAAGAGCAGAATGGATAAATACTGGGCCTGTATTCCCCAGTCTCTGTGGAGTGCCTAAAACTGCAGCAGTCTGAACCCTAATTATTCTATTCCGTCTGCTATCTTCATATCTATGATGAAATTTAATTTACAAATCAGGCACAGTAAAAGATTAGTAATAGTAATTAACAATAAAAGAGAGTAATGATAACAATACACTGTCTTGAAGTTTATGTGAATATGGTCTCTCTCAAAATGTCCTATTACACTGTACTCATCCTTGGTCTTCTTGTAATAATGTGAGATGATATAATGCCTACATGATGCAATGAAGTGTGGTTGATGGTACCAGCATTATGATACAGAGTAAGGTTTCTAGTACCCTTTGATGATATGCCAGAAAGAAGATCATCAAGCCCCAACAATGCTGGGCAGAGCAGTGTATTCAGTGTGGATATGCTGCTTAAATGGATGATTCATATCTTGAGTGAGGCAGAGTGGGAAGCTATGAGATTTCATCACTCTACTCAGAACAGAGAGTGACTTATAACAGTTATTTATTTCTGGGATTTTCCATTTAATATCTTCTGAAAACAGTTGGCTGTAGAGTGAGTGAAACCACACAAAGGGAAACTGCCGATAAAAGGAGACTTCTGTGTAAGCATATACAGGTGTCATAGAATAGAATCCCTCCATGATTCACAAGGATGATTCTTCCAAATAGGGTGCTGAGAAAACAAATTGCATATTATTCCTATAAAGTTTTCAAGCATGAAAGCAATACAACCTATTGTTTTGTCTACTACACATTGTAATTATTTTTAATGCATGAAAATCAAAAGCATTGTCTTCAGCAGTGTGATTATCTTAGGGAAAGAAAAGGATACAAGAACAGCCAATGAACAATGAGATTGGAAATGTTTAACTTTCTATAGTAGATGTTAAGAACATGAGATTTTTAAATTAACATTATTGTATTTTTTTCTTAATATAAGTATGAAGTAGTCATTAGAGGAAGAATATAACATAAACAAGATAGCCTCTAATCTACAGGGGATAAACTATCCTAATTAGACTCTTTTCCTTACTATCTCAGAATGCTTTCAGCAGAACTACTCATGGACATGAAGTGCATTCTCTGGATCAAGCTTGACAAAGACATATAAACCCTAAATATGAGCTTCTAGGAAAAGAAGCATGAAGCATTTGAAAGCAAAAGAAGCATGACTTTTTTTAGCCACTCAGTAATAATCCAAATAATGACAGTGGTAGGGATGGCACCAGGTGCCTCCTCTGCCAGCAATCTCAATCTTCAGGCAGGCTCCCCAATGCATGTTCATTCTATAAATTGGGTGAACACTCAGTTATCTGTTTTACCCATACTATTTACACCGGTCCAAGTGACTCATAATATTTGTTCCATAAAAACTTACTGAACTAATGTTGAACAAATTAATTTATTGATGATTTTTGCTTTCATGTTTTTATCCATTGTTTCAGTTTTACAAGAATAGTGATTATGGCTTTTATAACTAGAGAGAAAAACAGTAAACTTTTTTTTTAAATGGTGATAAAATCAATTAACCAATAAATCAATCTAGAAATATAGGAGAAAATTAAAATCCCTCCCAAATTTACACCCATAAGACTCCATCCAGTTCAGACACTTACTAGCTAGGGGCACCAGCATTTTAACCTCATGTATATGCTATTTTCTTTTTTAAGATTTAAAGTATAGATCTGCTGCTGTCATTGAAAATTTATTTCATTATGCATACACAGATCAAAACTTAGGCTAGCTGCTCCCGAGTGGATAGAGTTTTCCAGCGCTCATGACCCTAGGTGGAATGGGAAGAACCAAGGTGCAGAGACTCCAGAGGTAGGGCTTCTGGGGTTATGTGTCTTTTGGGTTTTATATTTGTTCGCCTGTTTTGCTGTGGGCAGACATCAGAAGGTGAAGGTTGTGACCTGAAGGGCTGCAGACCCTGTTTTCTTTTTCATTATGCTCGAAGAGAACAGGCTGAACTAGTCCCCGACCTCCACTGTCAGAACAGGAGCCATTCAACAAATATTAGTTGAAAACAAAGAATGAGTAGATAAGTATGCAAAACATCCTTTTCATTGGTCTTGCAATGGCAGTAAAAAGCCATAAAACCACAACTGAAAAGATGTAAGATTTGATAAAATAGTTCAGAGAAGAAAAAAAGTATTTATAAATTAATTTGTTTTCAATATAAGATCTTGTATGTAAGGTTCCAACACAGTGAATTTTTACAGTGAAGCTATAAACTTAAAATGGGGATTATGAATGTGGACAATATAATTTATAATACTTGCATAGCTTTCAATTATTCAGGTGCTCAAAGCTCAACAAATTGAATAATGAACAGGGGTAATGAATTGAACCCTAAGAAGATGATAACAGAACACCTGGGGAAGTCACCACTGAGGAATTCATGTCCAGAAGTAGCCCTGAAAGAAATAAACTTGTTTGAAGGACACATTTTCTCTTTCAAGCCAAAACATTTATGGATGTAAATTCTAGAAGGAATTGCTTTTAAGAAATACCTGTTAAAGGCATAAAACTGCTAAAGTAGCGCATTTCAGATGACCAAACAGAGAATGAGAATCATAAATTGGCCTGTTACATTCTCTGAGAGTGCAAATTCTCTATTTCATTATTTTTAACAACATTGAGAAGGGGGGAGGGGAATGTGGTCATATAAATTATTAAGCACCATCGCATTAGATTTAGGCTTGGAGGTGTGTTGATATTCTACAGAATCCGTAGCACGAAGTTCTTAACAGTATTTCATACAACGCTGCAGATCAGAAATTTAAATAATGAAATGGCTTCTGAACTCACTGTTCAGACCTGAGAAGGATGATGCATGCTTGTGTCTGCAAGTGAAGGTTCAGGAAGAATGATGCATACTAAGCCTTCCACCCACATATCTGCTTCCAGTGAAATTGCAGACTAGCATATTGTGTGCTGGCCAAAAATCACAGTAAGAGTCAAATTAGATACAATTAGTTAAATTCAATAAAAATGGACTGCTTCTCCAACCCCACCCCCCATTACACACACACTCCACACTGATCATCCTATTACATAAATTCCATCTAAGCAAAGCAATTTAAACGTCATCTCAGTTTTATAGAAGAATGTAATCTGGGAGGCAATGCTGTGTAGTGATTAATGCATTGCACATGGGATCAAACACTAGTTTCAAACATTACTTTACAGTTTTCTAGATGGCAAATTATTTAACTTTCTAATGCTAAATTTACATATCTAGAATAATAGGAATAATATCAGTACCTATCTCATAAGATTATTGGAAATATTAAATGAGATCATGTGCAAAAGATGTATATTTTGTTCCTGGTCCACAGACAGTGCTCACTAACTATTAGCCATTATTATTGGTTAAAGCTGCATTGGGAAAGATGGTTAATTGCTTTGGAGAGATACCTAATATCTGGCACCTGGAAATATGAGTGCTGCCATTCACAAGAGTATACAAGACTGTTGATACTTGGCTTACAGTGGTGGTTAAAGTCATTTTACACTGAGAAACAACTTTGTAACAGCAGGCAGGGAAAAATTCATGTGTGTAATGAGTATGTATTTACCTCTGATAATTATTGATTAGCAGACAAGAAGCTTATCAGTTTGATGAGAATTGTCAAATATGTTAAATCTGTTGAAACTATGCTTGTATAATCTGAGTTTGATTATTTTGAGCTTAAAATATTGTTTTACCCAATGAAATTCATGATAATTAACCTAAACCTGTCCTGGAAATACAAGGCTGACATGCACAGATTTATAAGCAGGTTTTTTTTTTTGAATAATAGAATTTTATACAAATTATCAATGATATCTCACCACCCAACTCAAAAAAAAATTCAAAACATTAAAGTGTGGCAAGGCTCTCCTCTGATTGAAATGTAAATCTTCTAGAGCGTCTGGAGTATTTTTCAGTTTGTTAAGTTACACATCCATCAGGGGAACATAGAAACACGCAAGAAACCTAGAACACGCAAATTAATAGAGACTTTCAAGACCATCTGATCTGACTACTTTATGTTAGAGATGAGGAAAGCAGGCTCAAGAAATAAACAAACTCTCTTCAAGGATCCAGGTTTTAAATGGAAGTTTTTCATGATCTATAAGCATATTTTCAAGTGATGCCTATGGCTGCTTAGATGCCCAGAAGACTTTGGTGGTACCCTGGAGGGCATAGATTACTAGGTACAAGTTTTTATTTAGCACTTTCAGTTTCCAATCATATAATAATACACATTCAAGGGACTGGCATGGTGGCATAGCAGGTTAAACTACCGCCTACAACAATGGCATTCCATATGGGCGCTGGTTCAAATCCCGGCTGCTCCACTTCCAATCCAGCTCCCTGATAATAATACACACTCATGGCTCTCGATTTCTTTGATATAGAGCTGTCTATGCCAGCTCAACAAAATTTCCTTCACATGCAGCATGTACATGTACACAAGGGATGTCCAAAGAGCTCTTGGAAAATTTTTATTATGAGAAAACTACACAGGGATTTCAAATTTTTCTGCACTCAAATAAACTTCCGTATTAATTCCTTTTTCCAATGCCTTTTGAAGTTCCCTCATAATCAAGCATTTTATTTTTATTACATACATCAAGAATTTGGTTTTTTCCTCTTGATATTTTTGAACTCCACAATAAGAAGGTATTTAAGTGCAAGGATCTCTTTTCCTTCCTTAAATGACCTGTAATGTGTATATAGATTTCCACCAAACACTACAGAATGAATGAGCTGTAAAAGGGAACCATTTTTAGCTACTATAAGCTCTGAACTCTTAGAAACCTTGAAAAATATAATTTTGTTTAAAGGTGATCTGGAACAACAAAAGGGCAATAATTCACAATATGATGTTGGATAAGTCAATTAACCTCTTCGGACCTCGTTGCTTCACCTGTAAAATGAAGAAGATGGCCAGAATGATGTCTAAAGAGCCTTCCAGTTCTTGCATTCCGCAATTCTGGGTTAATGTCATTACCACCGCTTCTCTATAGTGTTAGGTTATACCCGTCACCCCTTCTAATAGCCATTCAATCTTACTTCCAAAAGCCAGGTCCCACTGGTGTCAAAGAGTGTGCTGCTTGTTTCTAGTGCTCAGTGCAGAGTTCAGCGGTGGGGAACAGATGAGGATTGATGTCCTTGTTGTGGCCACAGCTGGGAAGCAATTTCAGCCTTTATGCAGAGGGGCAGTTTGATCAGGGCTGGGGCATTTGAGTTTGCTGCAGAGGAAATGACCACTGGTACAGTCCCAGCACAAGAGCTTTATGTTTGGGGGATGTCTCTTGCTAGGGTGTCACTTACCTCTAGTGAATATTTCTTCTGAAAAAAAAGAAAAACGTTTTTCTGTTGATCTGCTATCATTTTGGAGTCTTCCTTTCTGTTCAGCAAAGTGTAGAAATGGGTCCTGTGAAATTACAGAGGTAGAAAATCTCCCCTTTGCCCTCCAACCCTACGTCTCCACTGAAAGCAAGGTTCATGGCCAGGTTCAACAGCCTTTGTTCTATCTTCTAGAGACCTCTAGAGTGCATACAAATTTAAAAACTGCTAAAACTCCTCCCTACAATCTGAAAACTGCCACGAAGAGGAGGCTTCTATAGAGGGAAAGTAAAAAGGAGATGGGGAGAAGTTGGCTTAGATAAGAGTGGTTTAAATATTCCACCCAAGTAAATCTAATTAGCTAAGGAAATAGCAAAAGAAACAGCCAAGAGCAAGAAAAATAGAACAACCGTCTCACAGTCTCAACGATGCAAAGTGCTGCCCCATTGTCAAGTTTTACTAGGGCAAGCCTCACTGACAACTTGTGGTTGCAGATAGCAGTTGCCTTCTTGGAAAAAGCCCAGAGAAAGGACAATGCAGGTAGAAAACAACCTGAAGCCACATTCTCTCCCTCACTACCATAAACTCCTTTAATTTTTTTCCCCAAATTGCCACAGGATTCCAATAATACAACTGTAAGAATAACCAAGTCCTTAAAAAAGCATGCCAATTAGAGATAGATAAAATCTCTTCATGAAGACAATGGCCTCCAAATTAGGCCATTTACTCTGTCTAGGGCCAGCAATTTCACTTTGAAAGCATTTATTGTGTCTGTTTTGAACTTAATGGCAGGCCAGAAATCTCATTGCTGATACCATAAGCATTTTCTATATTTTTACCTTCATTGTCATTCATTCACTCATTCACTTTCTCATTTTCCTCATAAACACTTGAGGAGACAATGTCAACAATTAATGTGAAATTCCTGTTTTTAATTGTCAAATACACATTTGACTTAGAGAGTAGGAGGTTGTTATAAGTTGACTTAATGATTGTGTAACCTAAACTCTCCAAGCCTCAATTCCCTCAACTGTGAAATAAAAACAGTAACATGACCCTAACAGAGTACACTGGGACTGAAATCAGATAAGACACATGAAAAATTCTTGTGTCTATGACAATACTTGGAACAAAGTGGGATCTTAATAAATGGTGGAGAGAATTATCATCCTCATTACCATCATTAGTTCCTTGGCATTCACTTGTGTGCTATTAGCTACTTTCCAATTGTGTATAGAGAACTCTACTTTGATGCAGTTTTCAAGCATAGGGGAATAGATGATACTCCCTCAATATTAACTCACCTCATTTTTCTTATACATTCCCAAACTACAAAATCAGAGGGTCAGAAACCATCATACACATCCAAAACTGTGATCCACCCAGTCAAGTAGTCTGTCACCATTATGGATACTAAAGACTAAATTGGTACTAGTGATGATCATTGTTACCCTTAACTGAAACCTTACTTACATAAGGCATGTTCTATGGATTTTTTCTTTTAATCCTTACCTCTATGATGTTAGCATGTTTACCCCTACTTTCCAGATAGAGAGAGGAGTTGATTGGGAAAGATGCATTACTTTGACCAACGCTGGAATGCCTAGTAAGCAAGTTAACCAAGATATGAACCTAGGTCTCTTTTACAGTTAAAGTTTATGCTTTGGCCGGAGCTGTGGCTCACTTGGCCAATCCTCTGCCTGCAGCGCCAGCACCCCAGGTTCTAGTCATGGTTGGGGTGCCGGGTACTAGTCCTGGTTGCTCCTCTTCCAATCCAGTTCTCTGCTGTAGCCCTGGAGGGCAGCGGAGGATGGCCCAAGTGCTTGGGTTGCTGCACCCACATGAGAGACCAGGAAGAAGTACCCAGCTCCTGGCTTTGGATCAGCGCAGCGCCAACCATAGCAGCCTTTAGGTGAGTGAACCAACGGAAAGGAAGACCTTTCTCTCTGTCTCTCTCTCTCTCACTAACACTGCCTGGCCAAAAATAATAATAATAATAATAATTATGCTTTCCAACAGGAGAGAGTGTATAGTTTTACTCCTGTAGAAATATAACATTGTAGAAATTTAAAGGAGGGGTCTTCCTTCCTTCCTTTCTTCCTTCCTTACTTCCTTCCTCCCTTCTTCTCTTCCCCCTCCCTCCTTTTCTATCTTTCTGTTTAGTTGTTTAATAAAAGACCATCTTCTGAGAAAACTAGGATCTGAAGTATTTTTCCCACTTAAGCATAAAATATCTTGGGTATGGAACCCAAAATAGATATACTTCAAAGTTTCCCAAAATGAGTTTGATAATTTTGGGAAGCTACTGCTTACTCTAGGGTCTATTCACAGCTTTAACATACTTGGATTTGTTCAAATTTTTCCTGATCAATTTTTATTTCATGCTAGAGCTGCCTCATGGAGTACTGAGTCCCACAGATGGATTACTGGTATTGTAAAGTTGTAAATTCTAATTTTAAAATATTTGCTCTGAATTTATTGAGATCTCATTTTAAGTGTTGGCTTCTCTATAGTATTTCTGGTTTTGATTAAAAAATTTAGAAATATATATGTCCATATTATTCATGTCTTCATGTTCCTTTCCAGACGCAAAATTATGACAGTCTTATAATTTTTCCCACTTTATTTTCTCTGCCATTATAGCTACTTTTCTTTGAAAATTTGGCTCATTAGTTCATGTTATAAACTGCATCCCTGTGCCTCCCCTAAAATCATCTGTTGAAACTCTAACCTCCAGAAGGTAGGTATTAGGAAGTAAGCTTTTGAAAAATAATTACTGTTTGGGACCGCACTGTGATGTAGCAGTTGAAGCTGCAGCCTGCACTGCTGGCATCCCATGTGGGCGCCAGTTCAAGTTCTGGCTGCTCCACATCTGACCCAGCTCTCTGCAATGGCCTTGGAAAGCAGTAGAAGATGGCCCAAGTCCTAGTGCCCCTACACCCATGTGGGAGACCCAGAAGAAGCTCCTGGCTCCTGGATTCAGATGGGTACAGCTTTGGCCGTTGAGGCCATCTGGGGAGTGAACCAGCAGATAGAAGACCTCTTTCTCTCTCACTCTCACTTTCTCTTTCTCTCTTTCTCTAACTCTGCCTTCAAATAAATAAATCAATCTTTAAAAAAATGATAATTAGGTTATGAGAATGAAGCTCCTATGATACAATTAGTACCCTTATAGGAATAGATCAGATAGAGCTTGCTTCCTTTCTCTCTAATGAGGATACAAGTGAGGATACAAGGAGATGACAGCTGTCTATAAACCAGAAAGAGGGTTTTCTCCAATGACCTGACCATGCTGGCATCCAGATCTCAGAATACCAGCCCCCAAAACTGTGAGACATAAATGTTTTGTGTGTAAGTCCCCCAATCTGCAGTAACTTTGTTATAGCAGCTTGAACTAAGACTGCATATGGTACTGATGAATCACACCTACTATTCATGCTCCTACTTAGTCTTTTCCCACATTGAATCTATTCTGGGTCATGAATTGCTTTGCCTGACAGGACATCAGCAAACATGAAGATAGAGCAGTGTAATAGGAAAAACTTGGGCTTTGGTTCAGCGAGACCTAGGTGCAAATCAGAGAGCTATGATCTGTTAGTCAAGACACTGTAAAAGTGATTTGATTCTTTTGAGAAAAAGGTGTGAAATAGTAGAATGAAACCTTGACTTGAATTCTTGCTCTGTTATTCATTAGCTACATGGACTTGTGCAAGTTATTTAATTTCTGGCAATTCACATCCTCATCAATAAAATGGGTATACTAATATTTGCCATAACATTTTTAATATTATACACTTAGCATCTCCCAAGTAGAAGGCACTCAGAAATTGAAATAATTGTTGGTTAAGTAATTCACATTAGTTTTTGACCTAATTTTTCATTTTTGTGAACAAACATGAGAATTAAAATTGTCTATGGCTATCTATAGTATTCCATGCATTTGTGTGTTGTATCTTGGGCTCAACATCTTTCAGAAGTTATACATTTTAATTGCATAAAATTAGTAAATAATAAAAAGTCACAAAAATAAAATTTCCATTTCCTATCAGCTTAAATTAAGGATCATTGCATTGGTGCATACACATGCAGATATTTTTTTTAAATCCTAGGGCACATTGTTAATATTGTTTTGTAATTTACCTTTTTTCCCACTTAAGAACATCTTTATATCCATAAGTATATCCCCAAAACATCATTATTAATGGTTGCAACATATTCCAATGTATGGATATATTTTAATTTATTTAACCAATCCCAAAGGTCACATTAAATAGCTGTTGAAACTCTAAGCCATATGCAAATCAAATCAATCACCAGACTTCAATAAAGAAATATTTCATATTAAATTTAGTAAGCATCTTCAATTTGTAGATGGCACACTGGAAAGTAAAAATATGGAGCTGGTAATTAAATACACATTTGGCTTGTATTTTACCAGGACTCAAATCCCTGCCTGGGAATGTTTATTGATTAGAGAAACATATTAACACCACTGCACTAATGGTACTTCTGTTACTCTGGAAAACAAACCAACCCAACTTTGTCCCAGAGAGAGGTACTGCAGCACTGTGAAGAATCAAGTCCATTTTTTCTTGCCAATGGACTTGCAGAAAAGCGTGTTTTCCAAAGCTGATGGAAAGCTTGTGGGCAAGTGGAGTCAGACGGAAGAGAGAGGTGCTGGTGTTCTGAAGGGATGTGATCCGAGCTGGAAGAAGATTTGGGGCAGCTGTTGCTTGGCCAGAAGCACAACCCCTACCCTGTGAAATAAGTAAGTGACCTGCAGCACCAGCAATAAGCAAATCTTAGTGAAAAACAAAACAGAAATAAACCTCTTTCTCTAGTCTGAGGAAATCATGAGGGTTCTCATGCCATTCTCCAGAGAGAAACCAGAATCAGAGTTCAAGAAAAGGCTGTGAGGAATTTACAGAGAGGAGATTTAAAACCAAAGCAGTAACGGCAGTCCAAACCCTTCCTGTGGACTGGCTGTGGGTCAGGCCCTAGACTCACAGCTTTACATTCGCTCAACCCATTTAGTGCTCACAACAACCCCAAGAAGTGGGGACTTATATTTTCTCCATATTTTTTAAGTCAAGAAAACTCAAGCCCAAAGAGATTGGATGGATTGCCTTGGTTTTCAAAAGGGGAAAAAGACATCTGTACAGCTTTTCTCTATGAAAGTTCAGCCCCAATAGGCAACATAACTTCTACTATCCTGACTCTTCAGCATTATGAACCATTCCTTGCAAGCTTCCACAAATTGTGTTAAAGTTTTGGATTGAAGAAATAGACTCGAGTGGATGGCTAGCTTGCAAAATGCTTTTCAATACCACATAAAGAGAAATGCGTATTTGTAAGATAGAGCAGGGCACTTTGACCCCAGGTTCCTTTTTCATAATAATTTCTCCTTATATAGAGATAAAGGGGCCAGAGTTGTGGCAAGAGTGTTAATCCACCACTTGGAAACCCAGCATCCCATCTTGCAGTGCCAGTTCAAGTCCCAGATACTCTATTTCTGAGCTAGCTTTTTACTAATGCACTTGAGAAGGATGTAGAAGATGGTTTAAGGGCTTGGGCCCCTGCCACCCACCTGGGAGACCTGGATGGCGTTATAAGCTTTTGGTTTTGGCCTGGTCCAGCCTGGATGTTGCTGCTGTTTGGAGCATGAACCAGGAGATGAAAGATATTCTGTGTGTGTGTGTGTGTGTGTGTGTGTGTTTCTCTGTGTCTCCTCATCCCTCCCTCTATCTTTCAAATCAATGAGTAAATATTTCTTATTTTTTAAAATTTTATTTAATGGATACAAATGTCCTGCATTTCATAAATACAGATTTAGGAACATCGTGATACTTCCCCCTCCCCCCTCCCACCCATGCCCCTGCCCTTCTTCCTCCTCTCTCTTCTATTCTTACTCTTAATTCTTACAAATACCTATTTTAAGTTTACTGTATACTCATAAAATTAACCCTACACTAAATAAAGAGTTCAACAAATATTATGATGAAAACAAAACAAAACAAAAAACATTGTTCCTCAACAGTAGAGACAAAGGCTATAAACAATCATGAAATCTCAAAATGTCAATTTCACTTCAATACATTACATTTTAGGTACTCTATTAGGTATCACAGATCAGGGAAAACACATGGTCTCTATCTTTCTGGGACTGGCTTTATTCACTAAATATAATGGTTTACAGTTGGATCCAAGAAATCCGAGATTTCTTTTTTTTTTTTAACCCTGAGTAGTATTCCATAGTTTATAAATACCATGATCTCTTTATCCAGTCTTCAGCTGATAGACATCTGGGGTGATTCCATATCTTAGCTATTCTGAATTGAAATGAAATGAACATGGGGATACAGATAACTCTTTCAAATTCTGACTTCATTTTTTTTTGGTAAATTCCCAGGGGTGGGATTTCTGGGTCATATGGTAGATCTATTCAGATATCTGGGGTATCTCCATAATGTCTTCCACAATGGTTGTGCCAGTTCACATTCCCACCAATAGTGGATTACGGTACCTTTTTCCCCGACATCCATGCCTGCATTTATTGTTTGTTGATTTCTTTTTTTTTTTTTTTTTTTTTTTTTACAGGCAGAGTGGACAGTGAGAGAGAGAGACAGAGAGAAAGGTCTTCCTTTGCCGTTGGTTCACCCTCCAATGGCCGCCGCGGTCGGCGCGCTGCGGCCGGCGCACCGCGCTTGTCCGATGGCAGGAGCCAGGTGCTTTTCCTGGTCTCCCCATGGGGTGCAGGGCCCAAGCACCTGGGCCATCCTCCACTGCACTCCCGGGCCACAGCAGAGGGCTGGCCTGGAAGAGGGGCAACCAGGACAGAATCCCGTGCCCCGACCGGGACTAGAACCCGGTGTGCCAGCGCCGCAAGGCGGAGGATTAGCCTGTTGAGCCACGGCGCCGGCCAGTTTGCAAATAATTTTTAACATGATGTATCATGTTTATTGAGTTGCAAATGTTGAACCATTCCTGTGTACAACAGATAAATCCCCTTGGGCCAGGTAAATGATCTTTCTGATCATTATTGGATTCGATTAGCTAGTATCTTGTTAAAAATTTTTGCATATATGAAATCCTGACTAGTCATGTTTTGAGGAATCAATAGCTACATGTGACAATTGACTGCCACTTATCACATGATCTCATTGCAGCTTGAGATCATTGGCAAGGCACTGCAAAGCACTAAGGATAAAATTAAAATACAGCAACTCCAGAGCACAGTCAGTTGTATCAGGTCCAATGATATTTCTTTAGATCACCACAGTTCTTTCAAGATTTTTATAGTATAATTACCAAGTGTTCCAAAAAATGTAAAAATAAATACCAAAAATTAAAAGAATAGCTATTTTCAGGCCTGCTTGATCCTCATGAAAAATAGTGTCTAAAAGAAATCTTTGTTAATTATACAGTTATATTTTTAAGAACTTACCCCTAAAAAAATTAAATGCATAAAATCATTAGTCTGCAAGAATATTTAGTTCGTGATTGTGAATAAAAACACAAAATTGTAAATAACCTGAATATCCAACAAAATAAGATTAGTCCTATCAACTATCATACAATAGAGCATTTTTGAATATTTAAAATTATTTTATAAATGAAGATATTTTTATTTTTACTTAGTTATAAAAATAGCTTATTTTTTTTAAAAAAATAAATAAACATATACAAGCATAAAAATAAAAAGAAAGGGTAAGTATTTGGCTTGGTAAGCTCATCATATCCCTTATTGGAGTGCCTGGGTTCAAGCCCTGACTCTCACTCTGATTCCAGCTTCCTGCTAATGTGCACTCTGGGAGACAGCAGGTGATGACTCAAGTAGTCATGTTTCTGCTACATATGCAGGGGACCCATGTTAAGTCTGGCTCCTGGCAAAAGCTTGGTCCACCACTAGCTGTGGTGTCCATTGGGGAGTGAGCCAGAGGGTGGGGGTCCTTTCTGTCTGTCTCACTAAATAAATGAATAAAAGTTAAACATCATATTTTAAAAAAAACAACTGAAAGAGTATTTGCTTGAAGTTCATAATGGCTATAAATGGTAGAATTATCATTAGTTTTTCTTTTTGGACTATGTGTATTTTCTATTTTTTCCAAATAAATACCTACTTCTTCAACCAGTATTTTTTAACATAATAAGGTGTGTTTATCTACTGGTTATCTTTTAAAAGAAAATCTATCCAAGCAACCCTATTGCATAATTTTTCAAGTAGGAAATCAGCACAAAGTTGAGACAGTATTACTAGATATGAATAAATTAGTTATTTGTGGAAAGTACTCTCCCTATACTGGCTGATGTCAGGAATTCAAGCACAGAAATAAGGGGAAAGTTATAATAATAATTCTAGCAGCATAAAATTACTTTTCCTATGGCTTCATTTTTTTTATTTCAATCAAATGCACTTAAGAAGTTAAAAAGAGGCCTGAGATCTCCAAAATTTGGCCAGCTATCTTGGATTCTAAAGCAAAGAGAAAAAATACTTTCTTTTGTTAGTTGGTAACTTGTCGCTTACTAAAGATCCTAATGAGTAAAATTATTATCATCCATAGAGCTTAATTACATATGTTTTCTTATTGTACAAACAGACAGGTGTTTGGTGAAGTAACAGGTTGCCACTCATGACTTTAATATTCTCTAACAACTAAAATACCAAAAGCAGACTTACATTTTCCTAAATGAAAATAAAAGCAGCAATTTGGTGATAGAGAACAAATATTCTCTTTATCAAACCACCACAGAGAATAGTTTTGCAAGTAAAGATAGAAGAAAATCATCATTGAAATTCTAAAAACCTTGTATCCCCATTGCAATGAATATTATTCATTGAGAATGTCAGTCTTTCCAAACTAAAAGGTGTTGATGTAGGCTCATTGACAACTACATCAAAAAGGAAAGTATTGGTAATGTCTCCTAAAGTTAAACATGCAAGCATTATAATGATCTAGTAATTTCAAAAATTCTTAGTTATCTACTCAAAAGCAATGAAAACATATGTTCAAAAACGTTCATAGCTTATTAATAATAGCAAATGACTAAAAACAACCAAAATGCCCATCAACAGGTGAGCAGACAAATAACACTGAAACTTTCACACAATGAATTGCTGCATAGCAATAAAAAGGAACAAGCTTTTCATATATGTTAAAATTTACATAAAACCAAAAAATAATTTGGTAAGCAAAAGAAGAATGGCCATTGTGTGATTACATCTGTATAATGTTCTGAAACATGTGAAACCAAATTTCCATGACAGGATTCAAAAGAGTTGGACACTGATGGGAAGTGCTGACTGGAAAAACATGAGGAAAAACATCAATGGTTCTATAGCTTGATTGAGGTGGAGGTTATATGGTTGTATAATTTTGTCAAGTCTTATTAAACTGACCACTTTAGATCCACACATAATTACATAACAATATAATTTCAAAATTAAAACTCTAAAAAATGCGTAAAAGTAAGTTGATCACTTTTGTTCAAATGTTGTTTCTCTATGTTCCTGTGGGATTGCATTCTCTCTTCAACTATGTTTTACAGATATTTTAATGCTCCGTCTCCCTCCTAATTCAGGCAAAGAATGAACAGTGAATGGTCTCTTGACGACTATTTTCACTGAAGAGCTAATGTTAACTGAAAATATGGATGGGGATTTGTGGTTCACTTACACTTTTCCATCATTTCTATAACAATTTCATTTTTTTCAATGACAAGAGATGATTTTTCAAAGGGTAAACAATTAGTATGTGCGATTCAACACATTAAACAGACTTCATCATCTCATTATTAGTCTTAAACCTGATAATTTCTGAAAATTTTGAATCAATGGGTTCCTGGTTACTTTCCAATGACATTTAACAGTTAGACTTAAAAATACAGAAGAAAGCATTATAAGTTTTATCCAAAATGATTATGGCCATCATTTGAATAAAATACAGATTTTGCAAGCTGTAAAGCATATCATTACTACATACTGGCCTAAGTAAGGTTTGGTTCACAAACTACAGAGCTCTAACCAAGTCATTAAATCTATCTAAAAGGGCCTCATTTGAGAAGCAATAAAATTTTTAATCATTTTATTATTAAAAGAGTGTTTAATATGTAGCTAATTAAATGCCAAAGGCAGGTTATCTGAGTTTAACCTTCAAAAAGAAAATGATGTATCAAAGTCTGCCTCTGGCATCATGGGATAGAAATGTCATCCTCATAATCATTGCGTGACAACTAGCTGGTGGCCTTTTCTAGAGCTATAGTTAAATTACCTGATTAAATTAATAGCCATTTAGATGTTTTAGGAACTGTACAGACCTATACTAAATGAAAATTAGGTCCATTACATTTTCTGAGTGGGCTAGATAGACCCTAAAATAAAACACGTATGCCATTGCCCACATTACTTAGATTAAGCAATTAAAAGCTCTTTCTAAAAAGTGACTAATTCCTCATAATGTGCCGACAACTGGATTTACACTAATGACCAGAGGTAAGATTTTTTCCCCTTGCTTATTCTTCCCTTTCCTTTGACTAATTCTTGGTGTGTTTGTTTGTTTCAAAATACTCATAAAAGATTAAACGTACTAACTGATTATGTAGCTAGAGACCATGAATAGTGATTATATGTAAATAAAACAGTGAATTAGAGAGTAGAAAAGTATCCCGAATGGAAATTCAACAACTACCATGGAACCATTTTAGGGATCAGTTTTTAAACGATTCAGTTTCAAATATTTGAAAAGATCAAAACAAGAGCTCACACATTTTTTCCTTATCAAATTAATTCTTTCATATGAAACCCAGATCATTAAGTCACAAAATATATCTGATAAATAAAAAATATGTTTTTAAATGTATTTAAAGCAAATGCCTGTTGAAAATGACTATGTATTCAGTGTAAGCTTTAAGGATAGAAAATTTGATTATTGCTGAATCTCAAGTATCTAGAATAGTGTCTAACACATAGTAGGTGTTCAATAAACATTTTGGGGATAAAGTTACCTTTAATTTTAAATTTCTGCTTGAAATTTTTCTCAGTATTAAATAATATTGATGATTTAAGTGTAATCTTGAAATCTTTAATTTTGACAGCATGCTTTAAAAATTAAATACTGGGCAAGAAATTTTAGTAATTTGGTATGAAAATATGTAATGAGTTAACTACATTGGTGTAGTGCTTTCTTTGTTTAAAATTCACATTTTAGGGACCAATGTTGTGGCTTAATGAGTTAAGCCAACACCTGCAATGCTGGCATCCCATATGGGTGCTAGTTCAAGTCCCAGCTGCTCTACTTCTTTTTTTTTTTTTTTTTTTTTTGGACAGGTAGAGTGGACAGTGAGAGAGAGAGAGAGAGACAGAGGGAAAGGTCTTCTTTGCCATTGGTTCATCCTCCAACGGCCGCCGCGACAGGCACGCTGCTGCTGGTGCACCGCGCTGATCCGATGGCAGGAGCCAGGTGCTTCTCCTGGTCTCCCATGGGGTGCAGGGCCCAAGCACTTGGGCCATCCTCCACTGCACTCCAGGGCCATCCAGCTGCTCCACTTCTGACCCCACCCCGTACTAATGCACCTGGGAAAGTAGCATAAGATAGCCCAAATCCTTGGGCCTCTGTACCCACATGGGAGACCCAGAAGAAACCCCTGGCTCCTGATTTTAGCTTGGCCCAGCCTTGGCTGTTGTGGCCTTTTGGGGAGTGAACCAGCAGGTGAAAGATCTCTCTTTCTCTCTTTCTCCCTCTCTCTCTCACTTTCTCTTTCTCTCTCTCTCGGTAACTCTGCCTTATAAATAAATAAATCTTTTTCAAAATTTAGATTTTACCTAACTTTGTTTCATTCTACTTGATTTAATATATACCAAGGATACAATGTTGCGTGCTTAATAGATTTTAAGAGGCTCAAAATAGATATGAACTTCTAATGATATTTGTATTCAGAATTCCCTCTCTTGCTGCAAAGCTTAGACCTATTAGATCTGGTTGCTATTTACAGACAAATTCTACCTGTGACTTGTTTATGATTTTCCTCACATTAAATAGAGCAACGTAATATTGATAAGAATAAATAAACAAGCCATTCATTGGGAATCAACAATGATTTCACATAACTTGTTTGAATGTGTCAGCCTTTATTCATTGAACCAACATTTATTTGTGTCTCAACATTGCACTGGACTGAAGAAAATACAAAGATTAATAAGGTAACTACTGTTTAAGTCAGGTGTGAACAAATAACCAAACTGACCATGGAAAAGCAATGATAAAAATGTAAATGGACAATATTAGAAATGTACACAGGTGCAAGGGCTATAGAAAAGCAGGAAGGATGAATAGACTAACAGATGTTTGAGGCAAATTTGGAAAAGAGTTGTAAGACAGATGACATTCAAAATTGTTATATTATAAAACAAAGAAGGAAACTCATACATGAGACTATCAAAACCAAAAAATCCCATGAAATTGGTGTATGAGAAACTAGATTTAGCTTAATATATATCTTTCCCAGAAAATGACAGAATTCAATTTAATGGATAGTGTTAAAAGAAAAAAAATTACTTTATTGCTATGTCAGAAAAGAAATCCACTTGTCATGCATCCTAACTTCTGTGTGATTTACATAGAAAACATTGCTACAGAGCAATGGGACAATCCATATCAGAAGACAGAGGAATGTCATGTTTGAAGGAAAACACAAAAATAAAAATGTAAGACTCGCAGTAGCCCTGGATAACACTTTGTTATGGGGCCTGGCAGGTACATTGTTGAATATCCAGAAGCATCTCCAGCCTCTACTGACCAGACACACCTAGTAATGAACTCTCCCTAGTTATAACAAAAATGTCTCTAAACCTTGTCAAATATGCCTTAGATAGGTAAAACCATTCCTAGTTAAGAAGCACTAGCATGTATGACATTTTTCCTATGTTGCCTATTTATTCTCATAACAATTTTGCATGGTTGGAATTATGCCTGCTTAATATTTGAGAAAAATAGGGCGGCACCACAGCTCATTAGGCTAATCCTCCGCCTTGCGGCGCCAGCACACGCGGTTCTAGTCCAGTCGGGGCACTGGATTCTGTCCCAGTTGCCCCTCTTCCAGGCCAGCTCTCTGTCTCTCTGTCTCACTGTCTCACTGTCCACTCTGTCTGTCAAAAAAATTTTTTTTTTAAAATTTGAGAAAAATAAAGTTCATAGAAGAATTTAAATCTTGGCATTCACTATACTATATTGTTTCCACATTTAGATTGCTGTATTCTGCAATTTCTGAAAGTTTTAACTTTAGTTCCAGAAACATTATTAATAATACAAATCTAGAAATTGTGGTAATAATTATAATTTTGATATTTAGTTTCTTTATTGGTAAAATAAGAATAATATGTAAATTCCTATTACATAGTAAAAAAATAACATTTATTATGATTTGTTAATGTCAGGAATTATCATTTGCACAACCATGGGAAATTTTCTTCTAATTTATCTTAGTGACTTTCAAGTGTGACTATCTGAAAGATAATTCTGTTTTTTTAAACATTTTTTGAGAAACTTAACTAACTTTAAAGAAGAACCCAAGAATGATACATCTTTTGTGAGCACTTAGACAGAACTATAACTTATGAGACATAAGAATATCCTCCATTTAGTACACTAAAATGAAGTAAATCTCTGAGAACAATTTTTATTATTAACTCTCATAATACAATTCTTTGAGGACTGGTATACTGCATGGGAGGTTAATGCACAGTGTGTCCTGTTGTTAGTTTAACAATTTGCACTCTTTTTTTTAAGATTTATTTATTTATTTGAAATTCAGAGTCAGAGTTACACAGAGAGAGGAGAGGCAGAGAGAGAGAGGGCTTCCATCCGATGGTTCACTCCCTAACTGGCTGCAACGGCCGGAGCTGCACTGATCCAAAGCCAAGAGCCAGGAGCTTCCTCTGGGCCTCCTATGCATGTGCAGGAGCCCAAGGACTTAGGCCATCTTCCACTGTTTTCCCAGGCCATTAGCAGAGAGCTGGATTGGAAGTTGAGCAACCAGGCCTCGAATTGGTGCCCATATGAGATGCTGGCACTTCAGGCCAGAGCATTAACCTGCTGCGCCACAGCACTGGCCCCAACAATTAACACTCAAGTATGGTATCAGTGATCATCCAAGGCTCTTGATATGAGTTATTTATGCTATAGAAGCCTTTTGAATACACAGACTCCTTTAACATTTAGACAAGACCAAAGCAAAGTGGAAATTCTCTCCTTCCTTCTTTGATATACATCCTTCTTTGATGACCACTTCTTTCCACTGGGATCTCGCCCCAAGAGGTGCATCATGTAGGTCACTTTTGCCACAGTGTCTTGGCTTTCCATGCCTGAAATTGGTACAGGGGAAATATGAAAGACTTGTGTTGTGTCCTTCCTTTAGTGGCCATCTTCTGTAATTACTTCATTCTTGTGCTGCTCTAAGCCACCTTGGAAAGTTCTGACTATCAATACAATAGGAAAATTTCTTTCTTCAATTCACCAAAAGCAACTGTTTGGCATTATGTCATACATTTTTTAAAAAACTGAATTACCTTTGAGCTAGCGCTGTGACCCAGCGGCTTAAAGACCTGGCCTGAAATGCCAGCATCCATATGGGCGCTGGTTCTAGTCCCAGCTGCTCCTCTTCCGACCCAGCTCTCTGCTATGGCCTGGGATAGCAGTAGAAGATGCCCCAAGTGCTTGGGCCCCTGCACCCACGTGGGAGATCCAGAAGAAGCTCCTGGCTCCTGGCTTCAGATTGGCGCAGCTCCGGCCTTTGCGGCCATCTGGGGAGTGAACCAAGTGGATGGAAGACCTCTCTCTCTCTCTCTGTCTCTGTCTCTATCTCTCTCTGTAACTCTGACTTTCAAATAAGTAAAATAAATCTTTAAAAATAAATAAATAAATGACTGAATTATCCATATATATCTGAATCCTCAAAAATGGTACTGAATAAATAAATATATATAAATAATTAGCATATTTTAAAATTCTGATTATAAATTGAAGATATTTCATTGATAGTAGTTACAATGACATGTTCAAAACTGGAAAAAGGCCAGCGCCGCAGCTCAATAGGCTAGTCCTCCGCCTTGCGGTGCCAGCACACCGCGTTCTAGTCCCGGTCGGGGCACCGGATTCTGTCCTGGTTGCCCCTCTTCCAGGCCAGCTCTCTGCTGTGGCCAGGGAGTACAGTGGAGGATGGCCCAAGTCCTTGGGCCCTGCACCCCATGGGAGACCAGGAGAAGCACCTGGCTCCTGCCATCTGATCAGCTCGGTGTGCCAGCCACAGCGCGCTGGCCGCAGCAGCCATTGGAGAGTGAACCAACGGCAAAACAGAAGACCTTTTTCCCTGTCTCTCTGTCTCTCTGTCTCACTGTCCACTCTGCCTGTCAAAAAAAAAAAAAAAACTGGAAGAGGATATTAAAGATGATCATTAATTTCTTTTTTAAAAAGTATTAATTGATAATTAATTAATTTTAGAGACAGAAAGATGGACAGACTGACAAAGAGAACCCCTACTTTCTCATTCACTCCTTAAATATCTACAATGGCCAGGGCTAGGACAGACCAAAGCTGGGAGCTGGGAACTCAGTAAAAGTCTCTCCTGGGTTGCAGAGACCCAGCTACTTTAGCCATTACTACTGCATCCTGGAGTGTGCATTAGCAGGAAGACAGAATCAGAGCCAGCAGGTACTCTGATATGAATGCAGGTGTCTTAACCACTAGGTCAAATGTCCACACCCATTTTATTTTATTTCTAATGTGCACACTCCACCCTATCCTCTACTGATTTGTGACATAGCTAGTGGGGAGGTGGTAATTTTATTACTAATGCTCACACTCCACCTTATCCTCTGTTGATTTGTGCCATAGCTAGTGGGGAGGTGATAATTTCAGTTCTTAAAGGAAGAATCAGTTACATGCAAAGTTTGGATTTCCACATTTAAACCATTCATTAATCTGCTGGGGGAAAAAAGCATAAATAGACATGGAATCACTATTTTTTACCTGCTCTCCAAAAATATAGATAGCCTGAAATTTTCTTTTGAGAGTTATAATATGATTTTTTAGACTGTTTAAATCATTTGTACCTGTGATAATCCAATAAAAACAACTGTTATAAATAATCAGAATAAATAATATACAAAAGAAAAATTTCACAATTTAAAGTGATCAGGTCATGACCATCATGAC